>OX381717.1:1763231-2123231 GCA_947462335.1 Harmothoe impar | reverse complement strand
CTGACGTCACCACAAGTACACACAGACTGCTGACGTCACCACTAGTACACACAGACTGCTGACGTCACCACTAGTACAGACACAGACTGCTGACGTCACCACTAGTACACACAGACTGCTGACGTCACCACTAGTACACACAGACAGACTGCTGACGTCACCACTAGTACACAAACAGACTGCTGACGTCACCACTAGTACGCACACAGACTGCTGACATCACCACTAGTACACACAAAGACTGCTGACATCACCACTAGTACACACACAGACTGCTGACGTCACCACTAGTACCCACAGACTGCTGACGTCACCACTAGTACACACAGACTGCTGACATCACCACTAGTACACACACAGACTGCTGACGTCACCACTAGTACACACAGACTGCTGACGTCACCATTAGTACACACAGACTGCTCACATCACCACTAGTACACACAGACTGCTGAACAAATTTCCATACTCGGGAAAAGATTTTGACGATTTTTAGCAAAATTGAGATTTTTAGAGCACTTTATATTTTCAAGTCATAATTAAAGGTTTTTTGGGCATTTTTTGTAATTCTTCAGGAGCTTTCCCTTTCAAAGTTATAAATGGCATTTAAAAGAGCATAAAGGTGAATAAATTGCTTGAATGCTTGAATATATCCAGATCTACATGATAAGATCATTGAATATGTAGATTGTATTTAATATTTAGACGAGAACAGACTAATACTAGTCTGAATGCAGCCTTTTCTATATGTTGACTATACTATGACCTATAGCTGATCATATTTTAATTGATCTGGATGTATTATAAATGTATGATTTCAAAGGGCCCAAACCCTCCAATTATGCACGGGACTCTATACCAAAATTACCCTTATTCATCAGCGAATAGTCTTAGCAATCTTTTGGGGTAATCCGAACACTTTTATCACTATTTTCTTTGATTATATAAAGTAAAAATGAAAATTTATCCCTACTCTTCTCCTATACCTAGTACCTTTGCCAGTCGCACACATGTGTATATAAAATAGTTCTTGTCTGGTCTGCCTAGCAGTGTACTCTGTAGTGGCACCAGCACTGGCAGCGGAACAAATAAATACTGTTTATAAATAGGTAGAAGAAGAAGAGGGGATAACGGGAGGGTGCAGCCAGGAAAGTGGAGAGGGAGGGAATTAGGGATGCATGGATGCTGGTAGGCAGGCAGACAAGGAAACAAGCAGGGAGGGAGGATAGACAGACAGGCGGGGAGGGAGGCAGACAGGCAGGGAGGGCAGACAGGCAGGGAGGACAGACAGACAGGGGTGGCAGACAGGCAGGGGGGGAGGCAGACAGGCGGGGTGGCAGACAGGCAGGGGTGGCAGACAGGCAGGGGTGGGGAGGCAGACAGGCAGGGAGGGAGGGCAGACAGGCAGGGAGGGAGACAGGCAGGGAGGGAGACAGGCCGGCAGGGTAGACAGGCAGGGAGGGAGGGCTCAGAGACAGGCAGGGGGGCAGACAGGCAGGGAGGCAGACAGGCAGGGAGGCAGACAGGCAGGGAGGCAGACAGGCAGGGAGGCAGACAGACAGAGAGGGCAGACAGGCAGGGAGGGAGACAGGCAGGGAGGGAGACAGGCAGGGAGGGAGGGCTCACAGGCAGGGAGGGAGGGCAGTCAGGCATGGAGGGAGGGCTCACAGGTAGGGAGGGAGACAGACAGAGAGGGCAGACAGGCAGGGAGGGCAGACAGGCAGGCAGGGAGGCAGACAGGCAGGGAGGGAGGCAGATAGGCAGGGAGGGAGACAGGCAGGGAGGGAGACAGGCAGGCAGGGTAGACAGGCAGGGAGGGAGGGCTCACAGACAGGCAGGGGGGTAGACAGACAGAGAGGGCCGACAGGCAGGGAGGGAGACAGGCAGGCAGGGAGGACAGGCAGGCAGGCAGGGAGGACAGGCAGGCAGGGAGGGAGGGCTCACAGGCAGGGAGGGAGGGAGACAGGCAGGGAGGGAGACAGGCAGGCAGGGAGGACAGGCAGACAGGAGGGAGGGCTCACAGGCAATGAGGGAGGGAGACAGGCAGGCAGGGAGACAGGCAGGACGAGAGGGCAGACAGGCAGGGAGGGTAGACGGTCAGGGAGGGCAGACAGGCAGGGAGGGCAGATTGGCAGGAAGAGGTAAGTAAAGCACCATGGATCTACCAGAGCCACTAGTGAGTACACTCTTCCTATAGTGCCACTCACCAGAATGGCACTATACAGCACCACTATAGGAACTTAAACTGTTGCTGGGTTTGGACAATACCTATCTTTAGCTTGGAACTAGCAAAAAGCAACCAGAACTGGAACCAGGATGTATGATAAGAGAACTCCCATTATACATTCTGTTTCCTTATCACTGGTTCCAAGCTACCAGCAGGGATTGCCCAGACCTATCTTAATCCAAGTTCAATGCCTTAGTGGTAGTTACCAGAGCCTTCCTGTGAAGGATCTTAGAATGAGGGTATGCCATCAGTGGCTGCAGCTATGGCTACTGCTGCCACCTGGTGTGGGTGGCAGACAACGACACCAGACTGTCAGCAGGTACCCAGACCACAGCCTCACTGCTGCCACCTGGTGTGGGTGGCAGACAACTACACCAGACTGTCAGCAGGTACCCAGACCACAGCCTCACTGCTGCCACCTGGTGTGGGTGGCAGACAACGACACCAGACTGTCAGCAGGTACCCAGACCACAGCTGCCACCTGGTGTGGGTGGCAGACAATGACACCAGACTGTCAGCAGGTACCCAGACCACAGCCTCAGCCTACTGTAGGAGCACTAGTGACACCTAGTGAAGCATACAGCACTGCAGGAGGCCCCAGGTTTATTATTTATTAGCTTTTTTACATGCAAGAGTATTTGTATTATAACAACTTCATTTCAAACAAAGGGAAATAATCCAGAATTCAATACATATTTCGGTGAGAAAAGTACAATACAGAAAATTGATTGAAACAATACTGTTAGGCTCCTCAATGGCATTGTTCACAATGATGAGAAATTAGACACCAAAAAAATGTGGATGTTGATATACAGAATCAATCTTTTACAGTTTTTGTATTCAAAGGCAGACACAACAGCGGGAGGTTTGAGCTGTTATTACAGAATGATTGGTTTACAGTTCCTACATCTAAAGGCACACACAGCAGCGGGACGGTTGAGCTGTTATTACAGAATGATTGGTTTACAGTTCCTACATCTAAAGGCACACACAGCAGTAGCTGTTATGACAGAATGATTGGTTTACAGTTCCTACATCTAAAGGCACACACAGCAGTAGCTGTTAGTACAGAATGATTGGTTTACAGTTCCTACATCTAAAGGCACACACAGCAGACGCTGTTAGTACAGAATGATTGGTTTACAGTTTCTACATCTAAAGGCACACACAGCAGTAGCTGTTACTACAGAATGATTGGTTTACAGTTCCTACATCTAAAGGCACACACAGCAGCGGGAGGGTTGAGCTGTTATTACGGAATGATTGGTTTACAATTCCTACATCTAAAGGCACACACAGCAGTGGCTGTTAGTACAGAATGATTGGTTTACAGTTCCTCTATTTAAAGGCACACACAACAGCTGGAGGGTTGAGCTGTCAGCCTCTCAGGTTTGACGTCACTCGTAGACACCTGTGGGTAGTAAGACAAGCGTTCATCATGAAAACTGCTGAAACTGATGAAGGAGCTGGCTGCACTAGCTGCACTAGCTGCACTGTCTGAGTCACACCACTCGGGGGACGTCAACGGCTGGTCTGACAACCCCTGGTACACCCTCACCTCATGTCCCGCTGTACTCTCATAGTAAACAGCCAGTTTGTCACGACTGTCCTCATCGGGGAACGTGCTGACGAGGCTGGGCTGCATGTCCAGCATGCCGTCACTGTCAGTGTGGATGATGACAGAGAGGAGATGCCCGCGGAGGTTAAACATGAGGACGCGCTGGTTCTTGGTGTCAGCTACTATTACCCGGTCCCACACGTCCGTGCAGACACCAGCCGGGCAGAACCCACCGTGCACCTTACGTCCTATTTTCCTGTAGAAGTTCCCCTCCACATCAAACACCTTGATGCAGCGGGCCTTGGAGTCGCTGACGATGAGGTGGTTCTGGGAGCTGCTGGTGATGCATTGTGGGTAGCGCAGGGCGTTCTTCCTGTTGGGTGACCTCAGGGTGACCTTCCTGGTGTAGAGGTCGTCACAGAACACGTGTACACACTTGTTACCCACGTCACACACGGCCGTATGGAAGTCAGGCGTCACCGTCACGTCAACCACACAACACCGGATGATCTCAGCGCTGGTGAGGTAGACGTCATCCTCGTCCTGCCGGTGGTTGTTGGCACATGGAGATTTAATACAGAGCTTCCTCTGGTAGACAACACTGCGGGGCAGCATGCTTATAGCAGCCGACAGGACAATCACATTCTCCGGGCACTGCGGACATCTGTAACATAACAACACCAAGAGATATTTAACCACCAGGTCCTTTATTTGTACCAACAGTCCAACAATGGTCAGTGGTCTCCCATAGCCTACCACTTCCAGCAGCTTTCAAATCTTCATACAAGGCCTGCTCTCCTTCTCCCTCTGGCCTTCAGCCCAGTGTAGCTCATCATATTATCCTACCTCCAGACAAAAAGGAGGAGCTCAAAGTATTGTGACCTCTGCCCAGAGTGGTCTAACCCCAAACAACACCACTACTCCTCACCAATCAAACATCAGTCACCCATATTAGACCACTATATTGCCACTTCCACTCTCCCATCCCCCGGTCTAGAGCTAATTCCAAGAACTTTGAAGGGGAGGGTGGCGTAGAGGCACCACCAGACAAGCATAAAGATTAATTATCCAAACCTGAGTATACCATAATAGTAGAGGGTCAATGTGTTGAATAGCTACGCACCTCTCTGACTGGACCCCGTCAGGTTTAGCGAGCAGGATGTGTCCCAGGGCGGTGACGGTGACACCACAGACGTGGTTACCGAGCCCGGTCAGCCTCTTCTTCATCTTACCCCGAGTGTACACGAAGACTCCCGTGGAGTAGGCCACAACGATGTCATCAGTGCTCGTGGTACTGATGCCTGTCGCTGTTTCCGCCATCTTGAAACTGTCCACCATCTCCATGGTTACCGGGTGATGGTTAGGCTATTGATGTTTGTTCCTAAATGAGAGAAAGATACTTTGTGTGAATTTACCAAGTTTATATCTACAATCCGTATAGAAACCAAGCTCCAAACTAAGAACAAGGATAGAAACTTCCATTTAATTATCAAGATGCACCGATGACTTACTCGTTCTGTCAAAATGATGCAAAATGTTTGCACCATGTGCTCCTTTAAGTGGTTAGTAGTGGAGACTATTCAGAGGCACATTAGTAAATGGTGCCTCAGTGTGCACCAATAATGGAGGTTAGTCCCTAGTGTAGCTTCTTAGTTTCATTATCATTTTGAACCTCAGCCATTTGCACACATACATACATGTACTATCTATGGGCCTTTATAGCATAGTGGGTTAAAAATAAATACCCGGCTCGAGTGAATAAGCACAGAGTAAAATAAGTGTATTGAAATGAAAATTGTGTTGCATCTTAATTAAGCGAAGGTTCCGTTCAAGCACAGGGTTAATGGTACCATTGAAATTAATCAGCGCAGGTGCACTTATAGATTCAAGTGACTATATGTTTAACATTTTTGAAGACACATGGTACATTGATTTAGCATGGGCCTTGATGGCATGATGCATGAAGGAAACCTTAGCAGCATCATGCCCATCCTACATCATTCCCAAAAACATCATGCATGATCGTAGCTTCAGAGAGTTAATCACTGGGGCTGCAATCATGCATCATGCCGACCCTCTGGGAGTGTATCAACCCTGTAGGCTGAGTATGATGCATTCATCATTGAAGCTCCAGCCAGTTACTTGCTGGGGCTTCAGTCATGCATCATGACCAATATACAAATTGGATCGCAAACATATATGTTCATTTACGTATATTTAGGAGTTAGACACGTGGTTCATTATGGGTGTTGTGTTGAGGCCAGATATCATGCCAAGTATTTGTCTGTATAATAAACAGGCTCAGCTGTGTGACAAATACAGTGGACCTACATTGATGTTGATATGATAATTCTGTTGTTGGTGATATTTTGTCTACATCTAAATAATTGACCAAAAATATACAGATAAAAGATATCACACAATTAAAATTATGCTATAAGATATAAATTACAGTATGAACATAAAGACTTACCTTTAGAATTAGGATACAAGCTGTGTATACCATGAGGAGATCCCCGAGTGTGCCTCTCTGTGGTGTACTCCTGCTCCCAGATCCTTCCACACCAAGGCTCTGGTAACTACCACTATGACCTTGAACTTGGGTTTGATGTGTTTAGGCAATCCCTACTGGTAGCTTGGAGCCAGTGCATAGGAACCAGGAATGTATGATGGTAGTTCTCCCATCATACATTCTGGTTCTAGTTTCCAAGCTAAAGACAGGGATTGCTAAGACCCAGCAAAAGTCCAAGTTCAAGGTCATAGTGGTGTGTGCAAGTGCCATTCTGCACCAGAATGGTGTGTGGTAGAGGAGTGTCTGTAGTAGGCCTGCTATGACTGAGTAGGCCTAGTTTTAGTTGTAACAGACAAGTCCAGGAGTAACTATAAACATGTAATAACACAGCCCCGTGCTCACAGACAGACACCATGAATCATGTCTACTAGCTGAGGTTAACTCTGTCAGGACGGCATGACGCATTAATATGTATATAGTAATCACACCCTGACAATCAGGCATATAACTTATAAAGGGACCTGCATTAATTAATGGACCTGCTCCTATATGGGTCATTTTAAAGAGAGCTTTGGGTTCAGGGAGTGTCCTGTGCCTGTGCTGAAACAATACCTGCACTCTTTTGAGACCCTGCACTCAGACAGGCAATTAAGGAATCATGTAGACAGAGAGTTAAGTATTATGTTACTGTGTAGATAATAATGAAAAGGCAAACAAAGAGTTAAATATTATGTTACTGTGTAGATGTTAATGATATTTAAGGCAACTATAACTCTTGAATGAAGTCTGGTATTTCAATCATGGCTGAAAAATGATAAACAGACAACAACATACAATACCATACTAGAAACACTTAAACAGTCTGTGTCTTTGCAAACCGTGGTTGGCTATGCCCCTAGTCCAGTGCAGCCTATAACTCTCCACCAAGGGAGCCTACTCTACTATGTATTGTACTGCAGCACAACTCTGAGAAGCGGTGTTGGTGAATTTCCATTAGACGTCTTCAAGGCCCTGATAAGTAGGGGGAAGTTAAAATCATAACATTAGATTGAGTGAGTTTTCTTGATAAAAGGGATAAATAAAATTGTGAGAGACCTAAGTTTGTAATACCCCATATAGCTGTCCATGGGCTAATCAGTCCTAGGTAGACAGCAGCAGTGGGTTAGAGGGAAGCTACCTATAAAAGGCTTATTTCATACCCCAATACATCGTGAAAAAAGCATCAGTAAAAAGAAGTCTTGGTCATATTTTTGAATCATTGCTTTCACTTTTCCTCCTTCTTTCCTGGTGTAGTAACTCTAGTTTACACTCAGTATTGCTAGATCACATTATAATTCACAAAAGGCAGCTGTTGGTGGAATGTTGTCTTTATTTGATCATGACAATAGCAGGTCACATTAGGTGTATTGAATGGAGTTTACACAAAGTATACAGGAGTTTCAGTAAAGGCTGTACACGATGTAGGTTCTTACACTGAGAGACCCTGACTACTAGGAGGTGTGGAGATCTTGATAGGTGTCACCTTATGAGTCCCATAAGGGACCACATGAAGACCAAGACCTGGGTGATGATGAGACCCTAAGAGTTGTTCTCACCTTCTTATCAATGTTGAAAAATGTTCTGACAATATGTGTGATAGCCATTTAACTGTATACTGGTGGCTTGAAAAAAAAACACATTTTCTTGGGTTTGCTAGCCGGGAAGCCGCCCCATGAACGTTGTGAATGGCAAACCCTATTAATGTTTTCATTTTCCAGGAGTGCCCCATTGGGCACTGTGACGTCACCAGGACAGATTGTGGTATTGAAAATAAATTCATGGGCAGTGCCATGACGTCACAACACCGCTTCAGCTAATGAAAATAAGGTCTGTCCCATTATGACATCAGAACAAGTCATTTAGATGAACAAGGCTCCCGAGCTGGAGTGACTTTGTCACATTTTTCTTTTTTAGCATCATTGTGGCTTGTGCTAGTAGCAATACCGTAATGGCCTGTTCAAGCACAGGGGTCTCAAATATGCGCAGGTCTCGTTTAAGCGCAGGTCTAAAACCCCTCTGAAACCAAAAACCTCTTTTTACGCAGGTCCCTGTTTAAGTGCAGGGGGTAACAGTGGCTTGAGATTTATAAGTGCAGGGGCGCTTAAACGGGCCACTACGGTAGTTCATTCCCATGAAGTCTTACTTATTATAGTCTTTATAAGTTTAAAATTAAAGCGGGATACTGCAGATTCTTGATCCTGTGTATAAGAGTTCATGAATATCAGGCTGATGACTGTGGATCCAGTGTCATCAACAAGGCTGGGGTTCAGGACAGCCGGGACATCCTCCTCTGAAGAGGTAAGGCCTGTGGATGTAGATGTTCATCATATTGTAGTACACCAAAGTACTAAAACAGGTATTGTACACTAATGATTGCTCTCTATGCACAGCCATAGTGTACTTAATTTAGTCATTGGTCAGTGATCTATACAGTGGAAGAGAGGCTGAGAATGAGGTCGACTGTCAAATAAAACTGTACTCAAGAGGGAGGGCTACCCTTTTATGAAGAGAATTTAACCCGGATCATGGTTGGCTTATCTAGAAAATATTGAAAACACACTTTCTGGAAGGCCCCTACTTGTTCATCTAACCATATTTGCCGCAGAGCAACACTCGATTAACTCATGATACAGAGTAGGAAACATGTAATCCATATTACCTCACACTGGTCTGCAACACGATCTGATGCCTTCATAACGTCAGGTACATTCACTGACAGAAGCTGCCTCCTGGTGGCATGTCGAGGCAGTACAAACCGGCTCCTTCTAGCTGCTACCGGGTTACAGTGGTACACAGCCACACCCAGCAGGCACAGCAGCAGCAGGACAGCCCTCATGGTGGTGGAGGAGGGTCCTGTCAGTAAATGTCAGATTTTAGTGTGAAGGTCTGATAATCATATTCTATGAGACAGCTGCCTAACTCAAGTTGCAGGAATCAAAAATATATACTTACACAAAGTTTATACGTACATGCATACATATATTATGTATACATATATATGGGGGTGGGAGAATAGATAATCAGGCGAATACCCCAGTAGGTTGTGCTTTATAAGTGCCTCAACAGGGGAAACAATGACAGACATAAATGTTGTATCTTTTGGATTTTACTACTTGAAAGTCTCCAATTCAAGGTCAGAACTTTGCTTGCCTTGTTTTTTAAAGTCCCCAAAGTTATACCATTTCTAGTACCTTCTGTATCCATCTGAATATAAATGTTATAACAACTTGTTAATCAATTGCAGACTAAAGAGTCTATGTATCGGTAGAGCTGCAATACTTACCGTTTCTAACTTAGAGTCAGCAATGCTTGAAGTGATCCTCACAAGGTCAGGGGAACTAGTCTGCAAGCTCCCCTGGCTTCATGCGTATATATGGGAGTCTGTATGATTTGAACACAATGCATGGTAAAATACCAAGTCAATTATGTGGGTGCTCTTTTACAGGTAATGCATCATCACTGTTCCTTTAAAAACCATTGTTACAATTCATTAAAGGTAAGAAGAGGAACATTTTTAATTTGGGCATTTTGATCATCAACAATACCAAAAATAGACTGTCTGACAGAGTGGTAGCTAATGGAGTGACCTTTTGTCTGTTAAAATGACTGGACAGAGAAAAACGTTTTACTGATACCATTGATCCAAATACTTCCTCTATTTAAGTTTCTCAGTGATACTCGTCATACACCTTCATAACTCAGTATCCTATTCCGCATTAGTGAGATACAGTGGCTCCACTCATAACCCTTTGCTCTGCAAGGACCAGCTCAGCCAAATCTTGTGTCCGAGATTAGGGTGCAAACAGAGTGAGTGTACTGGGAATGGGCTGTAGGTAGACATATCATATATATCATCTGTCCAGGATAGTGTAGTGGTTAGCACTGTAGACTCATGATGCAGAGTACCTGAGTTCAATCCTCTTGCATGCAATGCATGGTAATCAAATTCATAAGTAAAGGGATTTTGGAAACAAAATACATTTTTCACAATACTAACAAAAATTTAGAAATATATATTTAAAGGACTTACACTTATTTGGCCTGGTAGGGATTTGAACTTGGGCTCCCAGCATTATGAGTCCACTATGCTAACCACTACCCTATCCTGGACAGATGATATATGAAATGTCTACCTACAACCCATTTCCAGTACACTCACTCTGTTTGCACCCTAGTCATGGACACGAGATTTGCCTGAGCTGGTTGTTGGAGAACAGTGGGAATACAGAGGGGTACCATTGCAAATGGCGCTTTACACTGGTCATCTTGCTAAGGCGGAATAGAAGCTGCAGCATCAACTCTATAAGCATGGTAGGACAAACTAGAAAGCCAACCTTGACAAAAGCATATTGCACATGTTCAAAAAAGTGTATTTCTCGAAGTGGTAGATATAATATGTAAAAGATTAGAAGCAAATAATATGTCAACCGTACATCACAATCCATTACAACTACAAAAGACAACAGCACTAATGATACTGTCCTTAGCCATACATCCATTTCACCCATTATGCATCCATTATACCCATTATACTGCCATTATACCCATTACACATCTATTACTCCCATTATACATCCATTATGTGGTGCTTCCATCCGTGGAGAAGGGTAAGACTATGCAATAAATGCCTTTTAAAACTATGCATGATATTCTTGTTATTGTCAAGGCTCAGTTTTCAGCTCATGATGTAACAAGTAATGAGAAGACAGCTAATATCTGCAGCTCATTCAACAATTCATTTATTTCTGATGTCTAGACGTGCTTGTGGCTGGTGCTAATAGCAATAGTTAATCTCCGTAATGCATCCTCTCAAATTAAGATATACTGGATGCATTTTATGTGTTTAGCCGCTGATGAAATTTGCTGAAATAATGGCGCTGGCTGACCTTGATTTAGAGAACGAGGAGTTGGAGGCGAGTTTTGAGGTGGCCGATTCAGAGGCAGGTTGCAAGGAATGAGCGACATTCAAAGAAGGCGGCGCTTCCGGCTCAGACAAAGTGAAATGAAAACTCAATAATGCAAATTTTGCATTAGAGACCTTGTATAGTGGTTTATATAAGGTTGATGTCCATATTCCAGTTCCACAAACAAGGCTGGGGTTCAGGAGCGCCGCAAATTCCTCTTCTAAAGTCTTCAAAGCTGTGGACACAGATGTTTATTACATCATAACTACAATGCTCAAAATCTTGTTTATGGCATGTATAGTGACATCTTCTACAGGCTATTTGACTTTACTCAGGCCACATGAAACTTCAGCATGTACCCTGATATAGTGAAGGCCATTTTAAACAGAACTTAATAATAAATAAAGACAACATAAATTAAAGATTTGTAGGAATTCATTGACAATTGTAACATGATAGTAATTTTGTTTCTAATAGGATTATCCAAAAAGTTTGTTCCCTTAATCATATTCTTTAAGGAGGAGGTATGCTTAAAGTGTGGCATAAAAATGTCATATGCCCATGGCTGTATGCCCACTGGTGAGACTAGCCATGGGCATACAGCGCACTCGAGGCCATACAAGGCAGGCATATGCTCAAGGCGTACAAAGTCCAGATGCATTATTGTTTGGTTTTTGGTTAATACACGATGACACTCTTTGTATTCATGTAACCATGTTTGTGGCAAAGCATCCCTCAGCTGGAGTAAAGTACAGGGCAGGGAGCATGTAGTTCTTATTTTAATTGTATTTTGTAAAATCACATATAAACTCTTCTTACCTCAACACGGTCAGCTGCCTCTGAGAGGTCAGGTTCAGCGGCTGACTGACCGCCCCTCCTGGTGACCAGCCTGGGCAGTGCCTGCCTCCTCCTCAACCTGACCCCTCTAGCTGCTGCTACAGGCTTGTTGTCAGACACCACCGTAACCAGCAGCAGCAGCGTCAGCAGCAGGACAGTCTTCATGGTGGTGGGGGAGGGTTCTGTCAGACTGGAGGGTGAAACACTGATACAAATAATATAAATGTATGTACAAATTGTGTGTATATACATGTTTTTGTATCTATTTATATATATATATATAAATGTATATTTTTCACTTTCTCTCTATAAACCGTAATGTCGCGTTTTGGCTCCCCGGCGCCTATTGTTTTCAAACCCTTTTACCCCCGGCGCCTATTCAAGGGAGGCGCTTATTCATGGCCCGGCGCCTATTACTTTAGAGGAGTACTGCAGGGTATAAAAAACATGGGCATATACAAGGACTACATGATGTAGAGCTGAGAGAGAAAGCTAGCTGAATGCTAAAGGTGTTACAACCTTCCTATTGACACCTTAATTGGTTAGCATTTTTTCGCATCTGACTGCTAATCCCATGTGGTAAGGCTTGAGGGAATAGCATTTTATTAGTTACCCACGTAGATTCCAACTCTGTTTCATGTTTAAATGTAGTTATAATCACGGACATAATGTCTAGTTGTTCTTTGAAGCAAGGCTAGGCTAATACTCAATCAAATCATTAAAAAACAATAAACAACCCCGGCGCCTATTCAAGGCCCGGCGCCTTTTGATTTCAGAACCCTCCTACCCCGGCCCCTATTCAAAACAGGCGCCTATTCAAAACACGGCGCCAAAACGCGACATTACGGTATATATACATACACATATATATAAGAGAGAGATAGAGATATAGATAGATAGATAGATAGATAGATAGATAGATAGATAGATAGATAGATAGATAGATAGATAGATAGATAGATAGGACCAGCAGAAATGGTGATGCCCAGTGATCTTCTTGCTAAGGCGGTATACTTACCGTTTTAATCTTAGAGTCAGCTACTGTTGAAGTGAAGCTCAAAATGTCAGGGAACTAGTCTGAAAGCTCCCCCGGCTTCACGGTTATATATTTATATGTGTGTGTATGTTGTGAACACAATCAATAGTAAAGTACTTTGTGAGTTATATTGGCCATAACTAATGCATCATCATCATTCTATGAAGAAACCATTGTTATTTTTCATGAAATATTAAAAAAAACCTGGTTTTTAATATTGGCATTTCTATCATTAGGATATCCATAGTAGATGCAGGCATATGTGTCTACATTATTAATGGTAAAGTATCATAGTGTGTTATATGAATATCATCAATACGTTTCATAAAGGGTCAGAAGAGGACTTGTTTTTAGTATGGCCATAACTATCATTACCAATATGGATGAGAGATGCAGGCAGCCTGTCTCCTGTGTAAATGCCTGTACAGAATGCACCTGTCACTGCCAGCATTAACAAAGCAGCTGCTGTATACGGCCTCTATGATGCAATGTTGGACTTACAGAGCAGGATCCCAGGGCTCTATAGATATTCAGTCAACTCCCTCTAATGCGAGAACATTTGACGGGGGGAGGGGGGTTATGCCAAAACGGAAAAAGGGGGTGTTGAGGGGGAGGCATTTGGTCAGTAAACAATATACTTAGGGGGGCACCCTAATGCGTTTTCTGGAAAAAATGTGTACATGTATTATTATCTCTTTGTTTTAAAACAAATTTATCTTCATTCACTCAAATTCATACAATCGTCGTTGATATGGATTCCAATGGCATATGTTGTTGGTTCCAGAAATAACTAAATTAGACAGAGGTTACAGTGGCCAATACAGCTATATGAGTGAAAAAAGAATGGCAGAGACATCAGCAAGCTGTTATTATATCTCTGCCATGTATGTATAAATGTTTATATACATAACGATCAATGAAACATGGATTAACATTCTAGTTTGAGGCAAGTAGTTTGAGGCAAGTATACTTTATAAATGACCGGATGCCAATAATTATTTGATCAATAAATACAACCAACAACACGAAGGATCTGAATGCACCCTAATGCGTTTTCTGGAAAGCATGTGTACATGCATACTTTATGAATTAGCCGATGCCAATAATTATTTGATCAATAAACACAACCAACAACAAGAAAATGATTTGTGGACGACGAAAATAAACTTTTATTTTTAAATAAACCATCAGTCATAAAATAGCATTTCTAACATTAACAATAACAATAGGAGATGCAGGCAGTCTGACAGAGTTCCCCTTTTACTGCTGTCCTTTGTGTATTGCACTGTTTTGTTCTCAGTAATACTCATCCTACATCACCAGAACTCATTATCCTATAGGATTAGGCCAAAAAAAGGGTTGTTTCAGGTAACATGGAAAGAAAATTGAGGGTCAGCAGGTCGAATTTATTTTTTTGCTTTTCTTTTAAACAAGAAAGTACTACCCAGCCTCTCTGAAGATTCTAAAATTGACCAAAAAAAGGGTGAACAATAGGGTAGGCCCTGTTTCGATAGGGTTGGTCGGGTGAGAGAGATAGAGATAGAGAGGGGGGGGGATCTAATCGTTCAACACATGTGCATGTGATGGGGGGGGGGCAATGCTGGTGTATTGTACCTGTGTATAATAGTTGTCTTTAATTGAGATCTCATCACTAGTGGTGGGGAGTCTATTGGGGTGTAGGTAACAGTGCTGGGGCTGATTTATCCTGTGCTTATACAAGACCTGCGCTTACATTTAACATACAGAAATGGCCTTGATTTGCAACCCTAGCTGTCTCTCTAGGTGACATAAGGGAGTAACATAAGGACCAGAGCCTTCCTAGAGGCAACCTGGACTCCCTTTTGACCCTGTTTCCTTTCTTTGTGTATGTAATGCTATACTATATATCGGAAATCTGTGGACATCATTGAGTGGCCTTCTGTAACTTGGTCAGTATAATTAACACAATACTTAGTCTATGCCCCGTATTATCTGTAAGGTCATTAAAGTTAAGTTGTACCACATCCGTCTGTACGTCAAGTATGATGTCACATATAGAGATTGCAGTACACGTTGTGATCTTAAACTCATTGATTCTCATTGATAATCTATAAATAGATGTTCCCGGGGGGGGGGGGGGGGGGGGCACACGCTTCACTGTGTAAGGAGTGAGCTAAACATTTAAGGATGGCATGATACCTAAACGATTCACTCATGGTCATTTGTTGTGGTAATCCACTAGCGTGATTATCTAGCTTCACTTTTACATCACGTCTATCCTGACACCATGTATCAGCTTGTCTTCGGTACCAGCAAGTTCTGCCCTCCTTCATGCAGTGCTACATTTATTTATTATATGTCATGCAGGCCTTAAAGTGTTGTATTGGTCGTTATCTCCTGTCCAGCGGCTTTCTATGTCAATGAGTCAGAGATAAGGATAACAGTAAAAGTTAAACATTGTACATACATAATCTCACAGTTAGAAGTGTGTTAAGTTGTCGTCTACAAACTGTATACAATTAGATTGGTCTAGGATACAGCTAGAACAATACCTGAATTACAGAGTGGATAAACTAACGGGGTAAGGTGAATGATATTTTCAGCATCTAGCATCTATTGGTAATGTAATTGGTACCGATATGACTTACAGGATGGGGCCTATATAACTAGTTTAGTGGCATCGTGTAAGTGGTACTTATCTAGGTGATAATATTGTGGGACACGTATACTATCCATAGAAGCCACCAAATCCCAGTGGGCAAACTTCAGTTGATTCAATGTTGATTCAATGTGTGTAGCGACATGATATCAACAGTTGATACAGAGTTGTCATTTGGTTGATATTGATGAGGTCGCCAATGTTGCTCATTCAACAATGATTCAACATTCATATGGTCATTATGGATCAACAACGAATAAACATAGTAAATGATGATTTACATTGATGTAATATTGACTGCTGATGGATGATTTGAGATTAAGAATATCATGTTTTCAACCTAAATGCAGTATTCTTATGTGGGCGCATTCTTTGCAATTTATATATTTTCATTACAACACCACCCCCCCCCCATTTCACCACGATTAAATGCTAATTCTAGCACCATCCAGGGCAGGGGTACATGAATGACGTCTGGTGATAATACTAAGAGGTATTCATATACATTTCAAACTAACCTGGTCAGGTCTGAGGCTTTATTGATTATTCTTAGCAACATAAAGGGTGTCTTACTGAAACCATGCATTTATTCTTGTCATTTAATTCCAAATGTCAACCAAATGCACACACCATAGTTGTCAATGAAAATGAATGAGATTTTGATCAATTGTATACATTGAAGAGAAAATAAGAGCTTACAATTAGGGAAAATATATGTAGCATGTAGAGAGATTTGCTAAGGAGTAGGTTGTGGAGGCACCTAGTGGGAAAGGCGGGAAACACATGGTTGGTTCAAGGTTGATATCCAAACATTGCATCAATGTTGAAACAGGTGTTGGTTGACAACGTTGAAATAGTAACATTGCATCAATGTTGAAAACATGTTGATCTACCCTGTAACCCTATATCAACCAGTTGTCAACGTTGAATCAAGGTTTTGTGCCCACTGGGATGTTTACATCCTGTGGGTGCATGACAACACCTCGAATGAGGCTCCATTATCTTAAAGGAGCCAATGCCACATTGTCCAATGCAATATGGTTTCAATTAATTGTTTATTTGCTAATCTTGATCTCCGATAGAGTTTGTGCCTTTCACTTTAGATCTCTCTGAGCCAATTAGAGCTGCTGATCTGAAATCTAACCCTTTTGATTTTCACCAGGCAAAATGGTAGATCTCTGGGTTAACTGTTGTCAGTGTCGGAGCCTATGGCTGTGTTTCATGAGATTGTAACAATTGAAAGGTCTTTGACCGGGGTAGTCTGTGACCAGTGTCCCAGTGTATTTTACGTCAAAAAAATGTTTTAAAACTTTCTATAACGTTGTGCCATAATAAGGAGACTTAGAGAAACGTTTCATAACGTTATTTGACGTTATAAAAGGTTGTATAACGTTTTTTGTTTACTGGGGTTGTCTTTGACCAGGACCGATTTTGGGTCATTCTCACGCAATGATCATAAAGGTTTTTTAACAGTCTGATCAAGTCAAAACAAACACATATTTCCTATCTGTTATTGTGCATTAATCGGCCTATTAGAGCCCTTTGAATGGGGGAGCATCAGATAAATGAAAATCAAATCTGTCTGATATGATATTGAATGCCCAGATTGGCCTCAGATGCAAAATCGGGACCTAAATTGTGTTTCATAGCCTTGGGAATTCTATTTTCCACATCGTTTATAAATAAAGACATGATTTGTAAACATAGTTCCTGTCTACTCTATATCATTGTCATGGTATATAACTGAGCCAGATTCGTGAGAATAGCCCCGATCTGAGAACAAAATCCGTTAGTGGAGCCTCATCTTACGTCAGGGTCCTTTAGTAGAGCTCCTGGAATCAACATACCTTCGGCTGAGTCACATTATCATTGTGATTGACACTTATATCATTTTTATCAATCATATACATCTATATATCTTATATATATCTCAGAGGATGTCTAACTGTATGTCAGGTTTCACAGAAGTGGATGAATGAATTTCTAGGAGAACGTATCTCTTCGAATATGGTCATGCTATATATTGTTTGAAAAAGAAAATAACTAGAAAACAGGCCATTTGTTAGGCCCTGATAACAATTCACAGGTAATACCTCTGCCTTTTTCTTTAAGAAAAGTAAAATCATTTTTCCTGAGCCCATCGATTTATGTATCCAGCGCTTCAGAAATCTACAAGCCTGGTTGGCCTAGGGTTGAAAAAGTTATTGTCTGCCCCTAATATATATTAGGTGTATTAATGTACGGAACATATTTCAGGCTTATTCAGAAAACACCATACCAGCATGGAGAAGTTCACCAAGATCCGGTCGTACCGTGTGACTAAGGACTAACACATGTATACATAATGTATGGTATATATTTCAGCTATATATAGACAACACCAGCATGGAGAAGTTCACCAAGATCCGGTCGTACCGTGTGACTAAGGACTTCCCGGACCCTACCGAGGTGTGTTACTCAGACACGGGGGACGTGGTGGTGGCGTCACCTGGTGGTATCATGATCTACAACAGTGACGGACGCTCCACACGCAGGACACTCAAGGTAGTCTACACTGGGGAAATATGAGTATCTATTGTGTGCCATTTTGTCCCTGTAACACAATTTGTCCGCATTACATTTTACCCACAACAAACTCTAACAAATTATCTCACTCTAACCAAGTAATTTGCAGTCAATTCATTAGATTTGGCTGTGGAACGCCGCTCCACACATAGGACCCTAAAGGTAGTCTACACTGGGAAAAAATCTGTTAAAATAAAAGAGATTCAGGGGCACCACTGGGTGCTGGACTTTTACTGTAAAAATTAACAGTTGTTTAAAGTTCACAGTAATTATAATGGTGTAAGTCTAGTGGTGCAAGTGAATCACTGTTTTTCTAACAAAATACAGAACGTCACACCAGATAATAAAGGTAGCCTGCACTGTAAAAAATCTGAGCATCAGTGTGACATTAGCTTTGTTACCAAAAGCACCCACTTACCAAAGCACTTTAGGGAGAGCTAGGCAATGCTTGATCTTCATATAGCCTGGACTCACACAAAATAACTCTTTTAAAAGTCTGACAAAGCTGGACTCCTTGAGGATTAAGGAGAGGCTTCTTAGAATCGAGCTATGTGAGACTCTTTAAAGAGGATCCAGCATTACCAGACTATCAAGCCATGTAATAGTCATTCATTGACACCCTCCTGAACAGACAAATGGAGAGGAGGAGTTTTATAGAAAGTGATTAATGAATTGGATAAGTTATATGAGGTATGTGAGGGTAAGTAGGGAGTGTGATTGCTGCCCCTGTTGGGCCAACAATGACAAACCCTGTTTACATGGTCACACAGTTCAAACAGTGTCATGCTGGCATTATGCATGCCATCAACTTGCAAAGATAATTTGTGGTTCTATCCTGATTGACACCCATATTATTTTTCCAAATAACTAGAGAATCATGTAAGTAGGGCTTTTGCATTATCTTTGAATAAGTGCTTGGCCAGCAGTTGAGTTTTACTTCTAATTATATATCATAATAAGTTAAAAGCAACAACCTTTATCTTTATAGAATGAAGTAGAAGGCCGCGGGGTGACAGTGGATTCTCAGGGCGCCATTCTAGTTACTGAGAATTCCCGCGGTAAGCGTCAGTGCAGTTCATGTGACGGTACCTATGGCATGATAAGTGTTGTACGCTACCTGAATCCAGACCTGGAGGACATGAATAAACGGTTTGTTGTTATTCTAATATCATGAGGGGATTTTGTATCTGCACTTATTCTTTGAACTAAATGCCTGCAGATGTATATATACATATCCCAATGTATCAAATATTGGATCATTCAATACATGCATCTCATCATACATGTATCATCGGAAAATTTGAAATTGTCAGCTTCCATATTTTTTCAGTATGGTTTGCAGCAGAAGAGAAATCTATTTCATTCTAAATATTGTCAATATTTCTTTTACTAAACTGATAGTTTCAACTTTTTATTTCATCAAGTCAAGAAATACTATGAATACACATTGACATGGAACTAAAACTTTACTTAAATATACATGCATAATTTCTAAGATTGTATTTTGCATTGTTTGTGAAAAATCTGTGCTTGAATAACATGTCCCAGACAACAGTCTCTAATAAGTTGTGGTCCAACAAATGTCTTCAACAATGTAATTGATTTTAATTCAATTCTTCAACATCTTTTTGTCCTGACATAATATTTTCTGGAAAAAATAACCTCATAATTTGTTGAAATATTTCCTCTTTGGTTTGTAGACTAGTCCTGAACACGGCCTGTCAGCGAGGTAGTAGTATAGTATGTATCGGAACGGGACTATAGTTAAGTACTGTTTATTACTCAATCGACATGCAGCCAATCAGAGGCCTCCATTTGGTCACGTGACCCGTTGCCATGGTAACGTGACCTACTTAGGGCTCTCAGCCAATCAGAAGCCAGCATTCTGGGTGACCTACTGACCTACTTAGAAGCTCTCAGCCAATGAGAGGCTGGCATTCTGGTAACTATGGTAACGTGACCTACTTACGTCACGTGACCTACTTAGGCTCAGCCAATCAGAAGCCGGCATTCTGGTAACTAGGGTAACGTGACCTACTTAGGGTTTGTTTGTAAACAACACCACGTGGCTCTCTTGTTTGTAAACAACACCACGTGACACGTGCCTGTTTGTAAACAAACAACGTATATATAGAAAAAAACACAACAAGTTCCATCTTATGTTAAAATTATATTTTCGAATAAAAAAGCACATCTGTAACAGCGTCTATGTGTAACTACGCGCGTTCTCATTCAAACACTATAACACTATCATACCGTAGCAGCAGCAGGTAGGACCGGAAGAAAAGCAAGCGCACGAGCAGAAGCGACGACACCATTTGCACCATCCGGCCGTCGCGTTGGTAGCCCTACTACCCGTCGCGCGTTCCACTGGAGCGGCTTTAAGAGTGACAAATGACGATTCTTTGTCGACGCGACTGCTAACATCAGCATCGGCAGCAGCATCGGCAGCATCGGCAGCAGCATCGGCAGCAGCGGCAGCAGCCTCGGCAGCAGCGGTAGCAGCAGTAGCAGCAGCGGCAGCAGCAGTAGCGTGAGCATTAGCAACAACAGCAGCAGCGACAGTAGCAAGGGCGGCAGAGCGGGCACTAGTAGCGTTATCAGCGGCGTCATCGGCAGCCGCAACAGCATCAGCAGCAGCAGCGTCGGCATCGGTGGCATGAGTAGCTGCATCGGCGGCAGCAACAGCAGCAGTCACAGCCGCAGCGGCAACAACAACAACGTCATCACGACCCGCGTCACTAACAGCCGCAGTAAATGCAGCAGTAGCACGCTGAGCAGCACTAGCAGCAGCAGTAGCAGAGGCTACAGCATCAGCTTCACATTCGCGCGCCGCTTCGTCATTCCGCTTCATGTCACGGTAGCAACTTTCCATCACGAGGATCTGCAAATTGAGGCGCGGTGCTGGTGGTGGTAGTAGTAGTAGTAGTAGTAGTAGTAGTAGTAGTAGTAGCGTGAACGATGATGACGATGCTGAATGTGGTTTCACTCCCCTTATATACCCTTACGCCCCGCCTTTTTTCAAGCCACCGGCCAGCTGCCCCTTCACGGCAGGTCTTTAGATCAGCCTTAAGTCGCTTACTACGTGGCTCATCATCCCTCTAATCGCATTTTCCAGCCGCCAGCCGGCTGTCTGCTGATGACAGGCGAGGGTGATTTGTTTTTTTCTTTAGATATAAGCCGCTTACCACACGCGCACCCTCTAGTCACAGACAGAGTGACAGAAAGGGAGGGGGTCGCTTTGTTCACGCTACCTGTAGTTGTTTTTCTATACACACGCTGAGCCCATGACCCGTTAATCCTTTATACAGGTAACACGCGTTCAACTAATTACCCTATTGTATGACAGTCGGTACACGGATTTAATTTTAAACCGCCTTCCCATCTGGGATCCATGTCTGGCGGGGTGGAAGGATCCAGCTGAAAAGTGTGATTAGGGCTTTTGTTTCTCTTATGCTAGCAGCAGGTCAGCATGCGACAGCTGAAAATGTCAGACTCGCCGCTCCTATAAAAGACTGAGATGCGTCTCTCTTTCCACACACCCTTCTACCATCGCCGCCGACACCGCCACCGCCGGCCAGCCGACCGCCGCCACCGCCTGCAGTCACCGCCATCACGCCAGCAGGGAATTTCGAGCTGAGTCTGCTTATTGCTTATTTTTTTTCTTTGAGCTTTTTGTTTTCTTAAATTTGTATTTTCACTCAGTCTTTTTTGTTTCGGAGGAAAGAAATATGGCGCTGCAGAGGGCGCGAGTTTCTAAAAGACGGTCGCGCGAACAAAGCGCTCTCCTCAACTGCCCGGCTATTTTTTTATCTCAAAGGAGAGAGCGTCACGTAGTTGAGGTTCACGCTTCTCTTGAGGCGTACCGAATTCTCGAGAAATGCAAAGCTGAGCGCCATCGTCGTTATACAAGAGCGGAAAAGGAAAACGTAGCGACATGGCCGAGAGCCGTCTTCTCAGAACAGCATTTACTCTACTATTGCATAACAGCTGCTCTCAGCGCCCCCACTCGTTGGGCGTTTCATGAAAAGAAAGAGCGCCGCTACTCTCCTCACCCTGCCTCCTCTTATAAAGTGAGAATAAGTGCTATGAAACGATTCGACAAGCCGATCGGTTTCTTGGGAGCGACTGCAGCTCCCACTCGGTGGGCGCGCGTTGTGGCCGACGTGAACACGGTCTCTAAACGTTTCGACGTCGTCACTTGTTATCCCGCATATTGCAACGCAGCCGAATTGAAGAAGATAGGGACGCACTATTTTAAACCATACGCTCCAATATGTATTTGTCACCGCCGCGCTCACACGCCTTATTGCTTTTTCGAGACGATCGTGTCACAACACAGAAATAGAAAAAAAAACGGCAAAGCGACGAGCTTTACCTAAATGATCAAAAAAAAAAAAAAGAAAAAAAAAACTAATCTCCTCCTCCTCCTCCTCCTCCTCCTCCTCCTCCTCCTCCTCCTCCTCCTCCTCTTCTTCTTTTTAAAAAAAAAAATAAATATTTGTATCAGACTCCTCTGGAGTCTGATACAAACATTTATGACTATTGAGTGAAAATAGAATTTTATCGCAAAAAAAAGTCACTTCTGCCGCCGCTACTGTGACACCGGCCGGAATCAATAAAAAGGTCGGCGGACTTTTCTCCACAACCATTCACCACCGACCGTTCGAGTGAGAAACACAGCAGACAGTCAGACACACAACCGCTCTCTGACGCGTCCTGAAAAAAAAACAAAAAAAAATGTCCAGTAGTAAAAGCAAACTCTTCACAGAAATTCATTTCGACGCTCGACTACAAGGACCCTTTAGTTGTATCATTAGCGGTCCGTCGGGTTGTGGAAAATCGCGCTTGGTGGATCAATTTCTGAGCGACGTGAACAATTTGGTCACGCCGCCGGTGGAAAAGACTTTTTACCATTACGGCGAGTGGCAACCTCTGTTTGAAAAAATGGCAAATCGGTACGGTGTGGAATTCAGAGAAGGTCTTCCTAGCAAAGAGTCTATAGCGGGAGACGTGGAAGTAGCAGAAGACGCTGTACGACCCCACACTCTACTGATATTGGACGATCTGATGAGCAGTTCCAATCAGCAAGTGGTAGCCGACATCTTTACTAAATACTCGCATCACTGGAACGTGAGCGTCATATACATCACTCAGAACCTCTTCCAGAAATCACCCGACTTTCGAACTATGAGTCTGAACGCTCACTACATGATCGTTTTCAAGAACCCGCGCGACATGGGGCAAATAGCTAGTCTGTCTCGCCAGGTGTTTCCGTCCAACGCGGCGGCCCTCTCTAGTATATTTACCCATGAACTCAAGCGACCTCACTCATACCTCCTCCTGGACTTCAAGCAGTCAACACCTGACGATCTGAGAATACGCTCCTCTTTGACGGCCATACACTCTCAGCTAGTGTTCGTACCGCTAGACAAAAAAAAGAACAACAGAAAGCAGTAGCAAAAAAAAATGTCTTCTCATCTACTCGAAAGACACTTTGGTACTCTCAAGCACTTAGCTAAGTGCTCGCCAAAGGACTGCTCGCATCTAATAGACTCTGGAAGCGACGAGCTGATCGCAGCGTTGAGTGAGATCTGTCACAATTTACTGGTAGGGAACATCCCGCTCAGCGACAAACAACTGGACAAGCTTCGAGAATCGGCTGACGTGTTGAGGGAGGTCGGCAAAAAATCTACGCCCATCAAAAAAAAGAGACGCGTCTTGGTACAAGAGGGAGGTTTCCTCATTCCGGCTCTCATAGGGATGGCCTTACCGCTTATAAAGAGCATTCTCCGTATATGAGACACGTCATTCGACACCTACTCGCCGACAGCACCACCACCACCACCACCACCACCACTACCGCCACCACCAGCGTCATTGCCACCGGCGTCCCCATGACGGACTCAGAGCAGCAACAACACTACAAACGTTTAGCGCTCGTGGATCCTGAGACGCTCTACAAATCATCACGAGCAGGTCTACTTCATCATGTGCCCGCTGCTGCTGCTACTACTAGCGCTGCTACTACTGCAGTCGCTGCTGCTAGTACTTCTACTGCTCCAAACCTTCCTCCTCTTCCTGATGAGCGCACTGAAAAGAACGAGAGTTCCGCTCCTGCCACCGCCGCCCGCCTACCCGCCGACATGGCCTATTACCACAAGCAGGCAGAGCAGTCCCTTCATCCCGACGCGGCCTTGCACCAGGTGCTACAGTTTATCTACAGGGACTTGGATTTAGTGTTGAACGACCCCACTTTGGAATCGCGCGAGAAAATGTTGAAATACCGAAGGTTGTTGAATAGATTGCAATTTTTTCTCGCGAATCCCCACAACAGCAACATCTCTTCGTCCTACTCTTCTTCGCCCCCGGCTCACCTCCGTCAGTCTGCTGAAGAGGCCAGCGCGTCCCTACTCGAGCGGTTGGCGAACCAAGTTCCCAAGAGGAGTCGCCGCCGGACCGTGGAGCTGTACAAACAATTGGAGAAATCCGGAGTGATCAAGTGGAACGAGGACGGGGCGGTGCGCGAGATGTCGGGTCGGAGAATACCACCTGAGCATCGCATCAACATAGTGGACTTACTGAACGACGCCGCCAGGTTCAGGAAGACGGCGCCCAGACCGGCGGGCTACTCGCCGTTCACGAAAGCGCTGCGCGAAGCGGTTCCCACCACAGACGCCTTGATCGGAAACCATCTGTATAAAGCGAGCGGACCTGGCCAAAGTTTGGACACACGGCTTGCTGACAGAGGTCGGAAACGACCGAGCTTCGAATCGGAAGAAGGAGAAGCAGCAGCAGCAGCAGCAGCAGTAGCAGCAGCAGACTCTTCTCTGCAGGTGGTGGACGATCAATCCTCTGACGACGAGGAGGACGACCGTGAACTTTTCCAAACTCCGACTTCCTATAGGAGCGCGCCGCGTAGTAAGAAAAGGAAAGCGCGCAACCGCCTAGCGGCGAGCTCGTCTTTCACGCCCTCAAGAGACCCGCGATGGGCAAACCAGTGAAGAGACTGACCAAGAAGGAAAAAGAAAAGAAGCGCGTAGTAGCTAGATATACCGACGTCAAAGCGCCCTCCAGTTTCACTAGCGTGACTAAACTCCAGAAACAGCATTTTCGCCACCTGAACCCGGCCGTCATCCGAGATGCTTTAGTGTCGCTGGACGCCTACACTAAACATAAACCCATTCGGAGAAAATTCGCAAGGAACAAGACTATAACCGGCGCAATCGATCAGCAGTGGCAGATAGATCTGATGGACATGCAAGCTTTGGCGTCTCACAACGACCGCTTCCGGTACGTGGTGACGGCGATCGACGTTTTCTCTAGGTACGCGTGGGCCGTTCCCATTAAATCCAAGAGCGGCGCTGATGTCACCGAGGCCTTCCGAGAGATGACAGGCCCTGGCGAGAGACGACCGCGCACTGTTCAGACAGACAAGGGGAAAGAGTTTTTGAACAAGATCTTTCAAGATCACTTGAAGAGCGAGGGCATAGAGTTCTTCACTGGCGAGAACGACGACATCAAAGCTAGTCTAGTGGAGCGCTTGAACCGCAGTCTGAAGGAGAAGCTGTGGCGTTATTTCACACACAAGCGCACGTATCGCTACGTAGACGTGCTGCACCATGTAGTGTCTTCTTACAATCGCACTCACCACAAGACGTTGAAAATGGCGCCGGCTCAAGTCAGCTCGGAAAACAGCGAAACAGTTTTCTACCGACAAGATCTCCCAACTAACAAACAAATCGACGAAATATGGAAAAAGAAGAAAAAAACAAAGACGTCCGCCGTCGACGTCATCGCTCCGGGTGACAGAGTGAGGATGTTGAGAACCAAAGGCGCCTTCGACAAAGGGTACGAGGGAAACTGGCGCGAGGAAGTGGTGGACGTTGCTAACACGTTGGGAAGCAGAGGGTTCGAGCTGAAAGACGACAAGGGCGAGGAGATAAAAGGCGTCTTCTACCCGGAAGAGGTTCAGAAGGTGTACAAGAGTCGTTACGACAAGAACTACCTGATAGACGAGGTGTTGCGCCGCAAGACCGTCGACGGTAAAGAGTTAGCTTTCGTACGTTGGTTAGGTTACGACGACAAGTTCAACGAGTGGATCCCCGTCAAAAAAATAACGTAACAAAATGAACATCACTCTACCTAGCAACAGCTCTATGGAGTAGTATCCTGACAACAGCTTGACGTCTTTCCGAACTCACTTCGACTCGCCGCTCCTTCTGCCCGAAGCGTACGAAGCGGCTCTGACTGAGATCATCCTCCCTACAGAATGGACTAACGTGCACGACGACGACTTGATCATCGTTGTTCCTCTGCGCACCAAAGGTTCGCTAGAGGAGGCGATCCAGGTTTTAAAAGAAACTAATTTCTCCGAAGGAAAAAAACCACAGGTAGACTGGAAGAGAATGAAAAACGCGAACGGTCTGAGCAAGCTAACGTTCAGCTCAAAATTCCCGCTGAACTGGAAGGAAGCGAGCTATGTAACGGTGGAAGAGATATCAGACACGTCGGAAGAGCAGCAATTGAAACCGGAAACAAAAAGGTTCAAGAGAGAGGTCGACTTGAGACAGACGAATGCCGTATACAAGCAGTTCTTGTCCCCGGCGGTGAAGAAGAAGACGATCAGCCATCAAGCAAGACAGATGATCGAAAAGATGGAGAAGGACATGGGAGTGCGCAGTTTCATGCCAAACATATTCGAGATACCTCCTATTTTCACCGGAAGCAACCACACCCTAATCGAGCGCTTGAGTGAGACGTTGCGAGATGACAGACTAGAGGGCGACAGCTTCTTGCTCAAACCGATGCGGATCTTATCGTACGACGCCAAGACGAAACGCGTCACCATCAAACCGCCGAGACACTGTGCTGTCCTGCTGAGTCAGCATCTCGCATGCGTTCTAGGCTTCGGAGAGAAGACGTGTTTCGCGTCGCCGACTACCGGCGCCTACTCGATGGATGTTTACGGGGACGTGCACTCTGTGTACATATACACCGACATGATCCAGGAGAGACGTGTGGGCGACATGCAAGTGCCGCTGTTGCGCTGCGTGGCGGTGGACAGAGGCGGAAAGCGTCGAGGTGGCGTGCAAGCTATCAGTTTTCCCCATTTGGATTATTTCCCCTTGAAATCCAAGAGGTTTACCGAGGTCGGCATCTATTTAAGAGACCGATCCGGTCATTCCATCCCATTCGGTAGAGGCGAGGTGACCGTGACACTTCATCTGAGACCTATTGAGCGCTGAAAGAGAGAAAAATGATGCGTCAACGCGTTCCGTACTTTCCACCCAGGCGCACCGTCGGCAGAGGGTACAGCGATTACTACAACGCGCAGCTCGGCTACCCCGCTATTGAAGTCGGTGGGAAAAACGCTGCTCCGCGCCGGTGTGGGCGTAGCTAAAGATGTGCTGGCGGGTCGGACTTTAAAGAGCAGCGTGAAAGACCGAGGCGCAGGCGCTCTGAAGAGACTGGCGAGTACGGCGTTCTCGGGAGGAAAGACGCCTGTCGCGTCTAAGAAAGGGTCGAAACGTCGCCGGCATTCTCCTCAGACGGGCGGTGGCTCTTGCAAGAGACGTAGAGGGGATGTATTCGACCGGTAAGCGCCTAGGCGTTCAGGTATAAATAAAAAGACTGGAGGGGGCCGGCGTCAGTCTGTCGGCCGCATGAAGAGAGAACACAATGGCTTACGTACACGAGAGCAGTAACGAGTGCGCGCTCTCTGAGCTCGACCTGCACACCGTAGCGCCGACTCAGACTACTATCTTAAAGTCGTCTTTCCTGGGGATAGAAACAAAAAACTCTTTAGAGGATGGAGGTAACATAAATTTCACCATCAACAAGTCGCAAGAGTACACAGACCTGAACGAGAATTACCTTCATCTGGAATGTCAAGTGCTAAAGGACGGAGCGGCGATCGAGGACACCGACGCGGTAGCTCCGGTGAACAACTTGGCTCACTCGCTCTTCAAAGACGTCCAAGTCTCCATCGGCGGTTTCAAAGTGTCTGGCAACACCGAGACCTACCCTTACCGAGCTTACTTGGAAGGGTTACTCAACTACAACAAAGACGTGAAGGACGGCGTCATGAGCGCCCAGGGGTGGCATGAAGATACGCCCGGTCAGTTTGACACGTTGACTGACGCGAATGCGGGGTACAAAGCGCGCAAGAAGCTAATCTCCAACAAGCGCTTTTCGCTGATGGCGCGACTGCACTTTGACCTGGCTCATCAACCGAAGCTCATCATTGGAGAGACAGAAATCAATCTCACTCTGAAACAAGCGGCGCCCTCTTTCTATCTGATGTGCGCCGCTGACGGAGGCTACAGCTTGAAGATCTACAAAGCAAAGCTCTACGTGCGACGCGTGCTGGTGGCGGACGCTGTAGCGGAAACGCACGAGAGAGCGGTGATAGAACACGGGCCCTTCGACTACCCGGTGAACAGAGTGGAGGTGACGACCTACGCCATCCCTCAAGGTAACAGAGATCACAGCTACACGCACTCCAACACAGGCCAGCTTCCCAAGTCGATGATGATTTGCTTCCTTGACCACGACGCCTTCAACGGTAGCTACACCAAGAACCCGTTCGAGATGAAGCATTACGACATCAGCTCGCTTCAAGTGATAGTGAACGATCAGAAAGTGCCGAACGACGCCTACGTGCCCGACTTTAAGACCAAAGCGGCCGTGAGAGAGTACTTGGCGCTACACACGGAAACGGGGATGTACGAGGGCGCGCGCTCCTGCGGTATTTCATACGAACAATTCCTGAACGGTTACACGGTGTTCCCCCTCGACTTAACCCCAGACAGATCGCACGACGGGTGTCGCGTGAACCTTATAAGAGCGGGTCAGCTGAGGGTGGAAGTCAGTTTCCGCTCGGCGCTACAAGCGACAACAACGGTGCTACTCTACTTGGTGTACGACAACGTCGTCGAGCTGACCCGAGATCGACACCCCGTCACCGACTACCACATGAACTGAAGACAAGACGGCGGTACTTGGCGTATCGTATGAACACGCTTGAAATAAGCAGAGTGTTGAAGGAAAACGTTCACACAAAACATCGTTTCCTGGGCGTTTTCTCTTGTGACACTATTCCGAAGCACCCTATCAAAGACACTTGTTTCGTGAGCAACACAGATCCGCAACATTTACCAGGTCAGCATTGGGTGGCGTTTTACGTGTCGAGCACGGGTGAAGTGTACTACTTTGATTCCTTCGGCTTACCGCCGCTGAGTGCGGAGTTCTTGTCTTTCGTGGAACGCTCTGCTCCGTTCAAGTGGCAAAGAAACCGCATTCAACTACAAGACACTTCTGCTGACACCTGTGGACCTCATTGCGTTCATTTCCTAATTGAAGCATGTCGAACAAGAAACCCCAAGAAGTGCGTCATGCGCATGAGCAAAATCCCAAAGCTGAGCGACCGGGTCGTGAGTCAGAAGCTATCGATGATGCTGTTGTGACGGGTTGTTGCGATGGCGGCCGTTTCATGGAGGCAAAGATTCTCTGCCTTGCCGAAATGGTGTTGGATTTATCCAAAGTCGTGCAATGTCTATTGGAGAAAAGTCGTCCGGGGTGTGGTGGTGCGAGTGACGGCGGCGTGAGACTTTGCGGCCTGTTGAGTTGCTGCAAATCGAAGAAGCAAGCTAAAAAAGCATAAACTTGTGTGTTTTTTCTGATTGAAAATGAAAAAATAAAGAATAAAATGAAAAGAAAAGAAATTATCTTGTTGTGTTTTTATTTCTATATATAAGTTACATAACTTTTTTTTGTTTGTTTGTTTACAAACAGTCACGTGTCACGTGGTGTTGTTTACAAACAAGAAAGCCACGTGGTGTTGTTTACAAACAAACCCTAAGTAGGTCACGTTACCCTAGTTACCAGAATGCCGGCTTCTGATTGGCTGAGCCTAAGTAGGTCACGTGACGTAAGTAGGTCACGTTACCATGGTTACCAGAATGCCGGCCTCTGATTGGCTGAGAGCTTCTAAGTAGGTCAGTAGGTCACCCAGAATGCTGGCTTCTGATTGGCTGAGAGCCCTAAGTAGGTCACGTTACCATGGCAACGGGTCACGTGACCAAATGGAGGCCTCTGATTGGCTGCATGTCGATTGAGTAATAAACAGTACTTAACTATAGTCCCGTTCCGATACATACTATACTACTCGAGGTCACACACAGATCAGTAATGGCTACGTCCTCTCCACGAACGAGTTCCAGCGCGTTAACTCAGTCACTGTAAAATCCACCCCCGACCTACACAAAGTGGTGCGGGACATCGGCAACAACTGTGTCTACATCTTCAAGAAGGGCAAGTGTCTGCATAAAATACAGATATCTGGCAGCCCTGGTGGCACGATGGAGAACTACGGCAGCGTGAGGGCACAGCCGAGTGTGCTGGGGTTTACCTCTAAGAGTGAGCTGGTTATTGGAGACCCGTACGAGCGGTTCCTGCGGCTCATCACATTGGATGGACACATGAAGAAGCAGTTTGACATTGGTGTGTACCCGCTGGCTGTGTGTGTGGACGCTCAGGACGGGGTTATTGTGGCAGACGGCAGCAACCACCGCGTGGTGCTCGTGGACCTCCAGGGGCGGCTCAAGGCGGTGCTTGTCTCTAACACGATAGAGGCAGGAGTAGACATCAGGCCTCACCATGTGTACACATCTACCAGCTCTGTGGCCAGCGGGTACGTGGGATTAGAGCTAAGTTTGTAATTCACATTATTGTACAATGATTTATCTTCATCCCACTAAATCTGTTATTGTTATAGAATCTTTGTACAATCGTCTGTTTAAATGCCCTTACACTTATGAAGTCACTGTTTACCTCTGCATTTAAACAAGGACCTGCCTTTATATGATCATTAGTCCCTTTAGATAGGGATTTTAGGTTTCAAGGGAGGGGGGTCCTAGACCTTTACATAAACAGGAAATGCACTCTTCCAAGATCCCTGCACTTAGACAGGTCATATATGCAGTCTATACATACATCTAATTGCTTGTGGTATATCCCGCAGCTTGACCAAATTGAGTGCAAAATCATCCTATAAATGTCACCTTTCCCATGTCAATGCAGGTTTCTGGCTGTGTTATAAATATCACCTTTACAATGTTACACATTTCTGGCCGTGTTATGAATGTCACCTTTACCATGTCAATGCAGGTTTCTTGCCGTGTTATAAATGTCACCTTTACCAAGTTACAGGTTCCTGGCCGTGTCATAAATGTCCTCTTTACCATGTTACAGGTTTCTGGCCATGTTATAAATGTCACCTTTACCATGTTACAGGTTTCTGGCCGTGTTATAAATGTCCCCTTAACCATGTTACAGGTTTCTGGCGGTGTTACTGAGTGGACTGCCGGGCACCAACACACACAAAGTCAGCATCTACAGCAAGGAAGCTGCAGCCTCTACTGCATCAACGGGCGCCCCACGACCGGGGACCAGGCACCACCCACCCCAGTACACTGAGATATAGACATGAAGGGGTCAGATTACTTAACCCACAAAGGGGTGTATTCCTGCTCCCCTCTGAACTATACCGAACCACTAACGGGAAACACTGATGTGACTCAGTGGTAAAGCAATGGCTTGGCAGGCGAAGGCCCCAGGTTCGAGTCCCGGTGTCTCTGAAAATGATGATTTTTGTGTCCCTCACACTCATATACCATGTGACCAGTCATTGGTGGTGCATACATACATTCACTTTCAATACCAAACTCATGACATTTGATATTACTGGAGCTGGTGTAGCTAGTGTTGATGACCAAGAGATATTGAACTACCACAAAGAAGAAGGTATGTTATTATAGATGGCAACTTCATTGTGTCATATTCATGACAGCTTGGTGTGTCATGGGACAGCAGAGTGGTAGTAGTAGTGGCAGTAACCTTGTGTTTACATAAGGCTTTGAATTAAATGAGCTGAGCATGCCATTGCACCCTCTAAGCTAGACTGTTAGCAGTGAGTAGAACAGAAAGCAGTCACCCTTATATATAGGGTTAGAGAGTGGTCACATTACTACCACCACTAGCGTCATCTAGTGGTCTGTAGTCATGCGCTGGATACAACCTAAGTGTATAATAAACATGATATGGGTAACGACATGAATTAGATAAGGATTAAATTTGGTATAACCCTGGTACAAACCGAACCACATGAAGTTGGTATATAATGAACACTGTCAGCATACATGAGGTTTGAATAAACTTGTTATGACAAATATTATCATTTTGTTTACATGTGACATTCATAATCAGAATAGATATACAACAACCATAACAGTTTCATTACTAGCCAAACATTATTATGAGGGAGTGTTCATTTTTTAATTACAGGGGAGGTGTTGAAATCCTGGGCAGAGCTGCACACATATTTTACCTCCCACTTGTACAGCGTGGGGAATTTTTCACAGCCCCCTCTCTGAAAGCCCCGAAAATGCCACCCCCTACTTTGAATAGTGTTGGTTTGAAAAAATTCCTGAATAAAGTGCATAGCATAGTAACAGGATGAGCGTGATGTGACTAGGGTAGACTGACCTAAAGATAACCATGTACCATGAGATAACCCTCTCAATTTTGTAGTCATTCATTCATGATAAGCTCTGTTTTTGTGTATCACAGTACACTTTAAGTGATACTCTTTCCAGAAAAGGACAGATAAGTACAATACCATACATGAATAGCTACATAATTAAGGTGGACATCTCATGGTACGTGGTTACCTTTAGGTCAGTCTACCCTACAGAGTTACACACAGTGTTAGTATGGTGTGAGTGCAGGCCCTGCACGCCTCCCATACACTGACCTAGATAGGCAGCAGGAGGGGGCTCTGGTCACAAAGGGGGACATCACACAATATACACCACACACCAGTCCTACTTTGGTGGTACAAGGACATTACTCACAGAAACTACCAGTAAGTAATACACCAGTAAGTAATACACCACACATGTCTACATAGAGTAATACCTATAGGATTATATACTGGAAAGGCAGGGCAGGGGGTTGGGGAACTACCAGTGAGTATATCAAACACCACATATAGTAAGCCCCACAGGGTTTACATACTTGTAAGGCAGGGAATGGAATAGGCAGGTCCGTGTGTGTACGAGTATAGTGTAAGGTGGGATCCACTAAGGGAGTGATCAGTTTTTATCAACGGGGGGGGGGGATGGGTAAATTTGGACCCCTTGACCGGGGGTTGTAAAAAAATTTGGACCCCTCTTGGGGGGGGGGGGCAAAAAAATTTAACCTGTTTTGGGCCAACAAGCCCACGTGTTACTATGCTTCAAAATGCCTGTGCGTGCGCCGATTTTCGACCTGTAGGGGGGTAACAAATTTCGACCCTTTGATCGGGGGTAAAAAACTTTGCGCAGAAATCCCCCCCCCCCGGTTGTACACAAATGATCACTCCCTAAACCCCACTTCTACCTGACTCCTTAGTGTGACCTCCTTCTGTGTAGAGCCCTGTGTGCCCTCCTCACACTGTGTCTGTGGTGACCTTCTGCCTCTGGCCTCAGTGCACTCAGACAGTGACACACAGACTGAAGGTGGGGTATTTATTGCCAGCTGGGGGGCTCGGTAAATACAAGGGGAGGGAAAGGGGTGGATGGGGGAGGGAGGGGTCAAAATGAAAAATGGTGGGGGTGTCCAAAGCTGGAAATATCTAGATGTGGGGGTCAAATTTAAATACGGTACATTTAAGTGCAAACACTTTTACAACCCCCCCCCCCTTTAAGGTGCTTTGAACTTTTTGCTGAAAATTATGACCCCCCCCCTTTTGAACGATAATAACATTTTTTTTGTAAAAAGGGGAAAACTTTTTATGCCCCCCTTGCAACTCATCTCACCTGTATGTAATAAATGACCACTCACTTGGGAGGTGGGAAGGAATCACTTTCAGGTAATCAGTGGAGGGTCAGAAATAAATTGGCCATGTTGGGAAAATCCACCAGCCCCCTCCCCCCGACCTCTGCCACCCGCCCCCACTTTGAGCTGGTAATAAATAAGTAGTCCCCTACATGTGAAGAGCCGGGGAGGTTATTGTCCGGTAGATATTCTCCTGTACAACATGTAATCTCAACAAACACTCACACATGATTACTTTCTGCCACAGGCACCAGATAACACCAGATTACGACAAAATCCATCCATATTCATACTCATAATTACCTTAATTGATGTGTCAAGTTGGTAATGTTTTTCCTCTTAGTCCATGTGTTGGGATGTGTGATTCTCAGGTTTGATCTCAGAGATATAATTAACATACACTGATTATTACGGCATTATCCTTCAGGAAAATAGTCCCGGGGCATTATACAGGCCTATACCATGGGGCTTCACCCTCTACTTGACCCTGACCCTTGGGCATTTCTGCTCACTTCTAGGCCTTGTTTAATGGGGTGTAATTATTTGTGAATGCCGAACTACACTATAACATGGCCTGTGGCAGAGGTATTCCATTTGAGTGTTTTGTTGTGATTGCCTCTGCACTGGAGATTGTTTAGTAGAGTGAAAGCAATCTACATTACCACCCATCAAGGCGTGCTACAGTGGCCCAGGTAGGGTGCAAAATTAGAAATGAAAGGACTGTGTGAATTCAATAAGAGAATGGGCTTGAATATATGAAAACCAGATGGAAAATTTTAAGTATAAACATCAGATTAATACCATTTGAATGGAGGAGTGTAATAGAAAATGCTGTCAAAATGCCCCTCAGGTGTTCTTCTTCCCCTCTACCTATTCACTTATCCCTATGAAACTTACATATACTACTGTTACAGAAGCTTTAGGTAGACCTATATGGATTCTGCAAAAAAAGTGATGAACACTGGAAGTCTCATATGTATTGTCAAAAAAGATTCCAGGTGTTTGCAAAATGTGTTTACAAAAGAAAACATAAAATAATAATGGCAGTCATACACAACGTACATGAAGCCATAACTGTCTTGAGCCAGTTGAAGTCACCCTCAGCACGAGCGTGCCTGTAGAGCGCACTGCCCGCCTCTGGCAGCTCAAGTACCGTAGCAGGGCGGTGGAGAAGCACCTAGCCCTGTGGTGTAGTGGTTAGCATTCTGAACTCTGAGTGGAGCGACCGGGGTTCGATTCCCCACGGGGCTGGACCATTTTCCGCTGCCTGTTACACCTCCGTAGAGGAGAAAGTTATACAGAAAGCTGTAGACTAGATATATTCTTCACTTTTGGAGTTATATGCCCTGTCAATCAATATTGACTGTTTCCTTACAGCTATTCATCATGGAACAAGTTGACTGGCAAATCAACAAGTCGATCTCAGAGTGCAACAAATACCTCCTTGAAAATGAGGTCAACTGTGATGTCAGCTTCAAGGTTGGTGAAGATGGGGAGGTCATCAAGGCTCACAAGTTGATCCTCAGTTCCCGGAGTCCTGTGTTTGACAGGATGTTCAACGGGTCGTTTTGTGAATCAGAAACAGACCCGGTCATCCCTGACGTCAGTGCTGCAGCATTCAGAGCACTTCTGAGGTACACTGTAAAATCTATAGCATACATTTCTTATATTTCTTACAAGTATTTGTCTTATGATTATGTGTGTAATTAATTTTCCCTAAATGCTCTCATGACATGAGGCCCTAGACTTGGCCCTTTCTGCTACAAGATAAATCCATTGTCCCATGCCTATAAGTTGCTTTAGTAAGAGCATGCATATAAATTAAATTAAATCAATCAATAAGAGTGCATTTCTTTCTAGGTACTGCTACTATGATTCCCTTGATGTGGACAGTGATGTAGCCTTGACAATTCCCTACATTGCTACAAAATATATGCTACCCACCCTGGAAAAAGCTGCTAGAAAAACTGTGATTCAAAGCCTGGAAGAAACAAACATCTGGGAAGTGATAGAGTACTCCACCAATGTTGGGGATGATGAACTTCATGTAGGATGTATCACATACCTCCGAGGGAATCTTAGTGAGACAAACATACTAGATGTTATCAAGTATGCACTGAGCACCAGGGATGATGCCCTCTATAAATATTGTGGGGAACACTTCAAGGAGAACCTGAGTGAATCTAACATGTTAGATCTTAACAGGTACTTAGTTAGCATTAGAGATGGAGAACTACAATCAATTTGCAAAAATTACCTCAAGGAACATCTCAGTGTCGCTAACATATGGGAGGTATACAAGTATTCCCTCAAGGAGGGAGATTCAGAAGTTCAACAACACTGCAGAGGGTACTTTGAGAGGGATGTTACAATAGTAAGGGGAGCCCTGAAGTCTGAGGGATTCCCCAACATACAGCATGAAGTCCTACTAGATGTTTTACACATCAATGATAAAGTTGAGGAAGCAGAACTTGTTGGGTTTACTCCTGGTATCAGCATCTCAGAGGTTGAACTATTCACTGCATGTAATACATGGGCAGAGGCAGAATGCCTCAGACAGGGGATTGAACCAACTGGTGCCAACAAGAGGACAGTGCTTGGTGAGTGCCTGTCACTGATACGTTTCCCAACCATGCTACAAAAGGACCTTATAACAGCAGTGTACCCAACAGGCATCCTTACACAGGCAGGAATGGTGAACCTGGGTCGGTATGTAGACAGAGAGCCTGGTACTGTGTGTCAGGTCGACTTCCCTGCTAGGGAGAGGCAGTTTGTGGTAACGCCATCAGGGACTGGGTCAGGCAGCCCCTTAATAAGTACTGTTTACATAGAGTCAGAAGTCAGAGTCAAGTTGCACAGGGTGTGGACATTGTACACAGACAGTCACAAAGTCACTGTGAAGGATGAGAAGTCTCAGACGTCATGGTCCATAGTGAGAGATGCCAAACATGAGAACCATACTAATGGTGTTTGCATACTTCAGTACATAGACATAGAGCCCCCTCAGGTGCTGGAGGCAGGTACCAGGTACTCTGTTACTGCTGAGCGTGTGGGTCGTGATGACTACATGAGGATGCAGCCAGGTGTGGAGTACATCAATGTGCTAAAGAAACCAAGTCTCCTTAAAGGCTTTAAAGAGGTAAAAATAACAAGGAACACTAAGACTAATGTGTACACTGTGTCTTTCCTGACCTTGTCTCTAATTTAGGGCTCACATTACCTTTTGAACCTGAGTCGGTACATGTACAGAGAGCCTGGCACTGTGTGTCAGGTGGACTTCTCTTCTGGGGAGAGGCAGTTTGTGGTGGAATACTAATTAGTAATACTACCAATTTAACCGTGGATTTACTGACACTGTCTCTAATTTAGGGTTCACAAAGTTCCGTTTTGTGTCTACAGACTGACACACATGGCGGCTGTGTATCATGGAATGGAACTTAAACAAACTGTACTGAACCGTCATTGGACACTGTTTATAGCAACTTGGGTTTTGTATCGTAAATTCTCCTGTATATGTTCTAACCCTCGTATTTCACAAGGTGTTCTTTGGTTAGATCAGTGGCACTGTTGTTTATCAACAGTAAAACTACATAAGTGACTGTTCATGTACACTAATACATTTATGTTTATGATCATGGTCCACTGGGTAGACCTATTGCTAAATTACCAAGGAGAGACATTGTCAAAAAACGAAATATATATGTTGTACTAGTAGTATAAATTGTGTCATCAAAAATGTATGTGAGCTTCATGGCGTATCATATCCAAATTTGTCACAATAGTAGGGTCTAGTGCCCCCAACTTGTTGTTCAGAGAACATTATATAAATTGAAGCAAATTAATAAATGCATAAACCAAGGTTATCAACATCAAGTATATGTTGTTTTAGGCAGGAGTATAAAGTGACACAAGATGGCCGTCACTAACAGTTCTGCAGCCAAAGCAGCCTAAGGGAATGCTATTCTTTAACATATGGTTGCACAAATATTCTTATGTCTCCCGCCATTTTATGAAAAAATAACTCTCCTCCTCTTGACATACATAGTAAACTGTTATCATTTAAATGTTCAAAAATATACATATATGGTTTGTATCAGTCACCCGATGAGGCCAAAACAAACAAAAAGGTGTGTTTCAGGCAACCCGACCCTAGATTAAAAAAAGGGCAGACCCTCGTTTCCCCCACTCAAATTTTGGAGATATTTTTTTTGATATTTTCTTTTGTCATTTTTTCTCAACTTTTACAAATTCTCTCAAGAATAACAAGCTCCCAGTGACTTCAGAGGCCTGAATGATTGATTAATTTCACGAAAATGGCTTTTTTATGAGGAACATCCAACAACTTCTTGATAGGAAAAACACCATTTGTTTGGCCTGATCTAAAGAAATGCGCATAAAAAGTTTTTAATTCAGATTCTTCTTTAACAAAGAGTTGATTAGTTTGTTGCTACAGTATATAACTCATGTATGTGGGGCATCTATTTATGTTAATGTTCTGAATTACCTTTACATTTCATCATGTTTGTACTTAGTTATGTTGATGTGCTCTACATGTTTAAAGGTCAGAGGAAGTTCATGGATGAAATTTGATATCTTAAAGTGCCATTTACTGTATGACACCCGTGGGAATTTATCAAAAGTAACTTGAAGACATCTCATGCGTGGGTAATGGAGTTAGATAAGTCCTAAATGATAGTGATACAGTTTGTATTATTTCTAACCATTTTGGGATAGAGATCAAGATGGATTAAAAAGACAGAAATGGCTTTTTCTGTGATGTTGGTCTAACATTGGACTAACATGAAATCAATATCCCTTTCTCCGAGCATGGGCCATTACTGGGCCAACGGTCGAACCAGCGGTGGGCCAATATCAAAATGCCATTATTGGCCCAATTTTTAGTGGTATATTGGCCCAATCATGGCCCAATGTACTCATCTTACCTGGGGTATAGGGTCGGCATGATAGAGGAATACCAGACTTGCAAGATACATGACAGGACTGTGTTAATGCATCATTGAAGGCAATAGTTAAAAGAAAAGACCAGTGTAATTTTATGGGGTCTTCTATCACTAGTATTGGTATTGATTTGCAATATCCGGACATATATACTACTAAAATATGCAGCATGTAGGTTACAAATGTGAAATAGATTAGCACAGAGTGACGTCACAAGAGAACAAATATTTAGCCAGACACTCAGCCCATCTCAATTGATTGGTCTAGAAACCACTATAATGACTTTTTGATTGGTTGCTCAGTAATCTACACCACTGTAAGTATGCCTTAACAGCCACTCAAGGGCCACTCAAGGGCCAATCATAGGGCAATGCAGGTGCATACGATTTTAAGCTTTCTATTTGTTCCTTTTAAATTGCTTTCTAAACAATTTTCCTCATAAATTGGAAATGGAAATTGATCTATGACCACTCGATACAGAAAATTGGTAACAAAATCATGATGCAGTAACTGCCTGATGCATTATAAATGATACTAGAATGTACTGTATTTGTATAGGGTTAGTATGGCTCTGTGAACTGTTGTTCTCTTGTGACATCACTTTCTCTTTGGCTGTCCTTCCTTATTCAGGTTTAAATGCTACATGCTGCATATTAAGATGGGATGTATGTCCGAATATTGAAATCAACACCAGTACTAGCGCTAGAAGGCCACAAGAAATTACGCTGGTCTTTTCTTTTAAGGGTTCTTCTCTTCAAATGTCAATATATCAAAATCTAGCACTATGAAGTATTGCTTTTTGTGCTTTTTGTCCTTCTAGTACATCATGACATATCAGACCTACATGATACCCAGTGATTAAGAGAAGCTGTATAATTATGATTTTGAGTTTTGACATATTTTTATTTGCTTTTTCATTCACATGATCTACCTATTATCATATTCTGACTGACCAACCCTCACACATAATCAATACAGATCTACTGCATGAAGGGAAATGTAGATTGATGATGATTATCGTATGAAGTTAGAACAGCACTAGAAATATCAATGGGACACGCTGTCATTATGCTGCTTCCTGTCTTTTTTAAGGCCAAAAAAAGTTTGTTTCAGATCAACCGACCAAGCCTCTCGAAACCGAGACAACTCTGCGTGTTGAAGAAATCTTTGTATTTTTTTACCATTTTTTGGTCAATTTTAGGGTCTTCCGAGAGGCTGGCTAGTACTTTCATGTAAAAAAGAAAATTGGCCTGCCGACCCTACATTTTCTTTCCATGTCATCTGAAAGAAACCTCTTTTTTTGGCCTGAGGATGAGGTTATGCAACCAAAAGAGGTGATAAGGCAGAGCTTGTGTTATTTTGTGTGTTGTAGCGTCCGCCGTAACTAGGAAGGAGACAGAACTCATTAAGTACAGTTGAACCGGAGATACTTTATTGCCCTGGCACGCCTTGGCCACACCAGCTAAGTCTTGTTGGAGATCCTCTGTGCTTCAAGCGTCAAACCATACTGACTGACCCCTCCGTCCCCCTTGCTCTATAAAGCCTGATGACGTTTCTCCAACGCCGGAGACGTCCCGTCCTGGGCGCCGGCAAACTTCGCCGACGCCCCCGTTTCGAACGTCTCCGAGTCCGAGAGGTTCCCGACGGCTCCGCCGTTATTCAGCGGCGGCGCCAGCCTTCTCCTCCCCTGTCCGGGGTAGTAATTACTAACTTGTATACAACCCACGCCGGGGCGGCGGAGGGAGTCTGTGAACCCACAGCCCCCCCTCCGTCACCGCTACAGTATACTGGTTTCAGATGGTAACGTACATGAGATTGTAGCAATTGGATAGTCTTTGACCGAGTGACGTATTTGACCAGGGGACGTCTTTGACCGGGTGACGTCTTTGACGGCAAGATTAAAAAGGTTGAAAAGGGGTCTATTTAGAAAGAAATGCGGGGGGGGAAGTTAATATATATTATAACACTATATATTTCAAATTGCCCAGCATTTCTGTGTACATAGCCCCCCATTTCAGCTGTTTTAATCTTGCAAGTCAAAGACGTCACCCGGTCAAAGATGTCACCTGCTCAAAGATGTCACCCGCTCAAAGACGTCATCAACTCAAAGAAGTCACCTGCTCAAAGATGTCATCCACTCAAAGACCTCATCCGCTCAAAGACGTCACCTGCTCAAAGACGTCACCCGCTTAAAGACTATCCAATTGTTACAAAGTCGTGAGACTAAGCCTCCATCGTTCCATACAGAAAACAAGGATAAATGCATTGAAGTTTAAAGTGGAAACTCAAGTCAACACCGTACTACAATTAATTACAATTCATAAATCTAGAAATTTAAGAATTAAACAGTAAAACAAAGTCACCAGATGGGTTCATTACAAAATAGCTAAAAAGCTAAATAAATCAATATAGATAAATATGAATCTAAAATGCATGAGCACCTTTATAAAATCAAATAATTGTAGTAATCATCCTGGTGCACTAGAACTGGAGCTAATGCTGACATGTATAATATAAAGGTGATCCTAGACGGTGGAGACCATCCTCGCCAGACGATCAAAGCCACCCTCGACTCTCGCCAGACAACCCTCAGTTTCCGCCAGTGCTGCCTGAGTCCGCTGCAATATTATGTTTGAGCTGACCATGCCCCCTTCTTCAAGATCCTGACACGCCGCAGCCTTCACCGCCTTCTTACCGGCCTTCTTTGGCGACTTCCTGGGAGCCATGACAAACAAAAACCTCCGCTGACGACCCGCACGAATTTAAAATATTAGGAGAATCGGGTGACGACCTTACTGGAGGAACTGCTGTGATCAACTAACGACCGTTACTCCAGGGTGGGTTCTTATAGTACACCGTCATCAAAGGGAACGTTGCTAGGAGACATGACCGCATGACGTCATGGTGGCGCTGATGTCATGCGGCGGGACGGGGAACTACTCCCAGGGTGCCGCTGGCACCTCCTAGAGGGGACGGCGAGCAACTCCCGCCTGGGAAACTGCTCCTCTCCTCCTGGGTTTTATACGTGCATAGGGCTATGCTGGGTATAATATAAAAGTGACATGGTCCGATGATTAGGGCTCAAAAATCAATCTCGTTATTGTACTATCAGTTGAACCACATCTGAATACGATTAAAAAAACTGAAATAATTGGACCACGTTACTTTAAGCAGCTTACATTACAGAGAAAAGAAACCACTTCATAAAGGGAGTCCAGGTTGCCTCCAGAATGACTCCACTCTCCATTTTGATGTTGGCTCTCACTTCTACGTTCTGCATGTCATCATGGTTTATTTACAGGCACCCAAAGATGTATCTTTGAATGATATAGATTCATTTTTTGAGGAACAATCAGTTTTTTTTGTGTTTTTTTGAGGAACAGTCCATCTTCTTGACAGAAAAAATAGCATATGCCTGACATTTCTTTATCCATGCCATGATGTCCAATACTTTGATTGCTAGCATTTGTCCATAACAATTACACATCATTAGCCCTTTAAGGGCAGCATGATGCCTTAATATGGCATTTCTATATCCATTACATCCAATATTTGATTGCTAGCATTTGTCCATAACAATAAAACTGTTCTTTGACAGTCTACATCCTCGATTTTCTTGACAAAATATAGCATATGCCTGACATTTTTTATATTCTGGCATGATATTCAATATTTTGACTGCTAGGTTCTTTCACTGTGTACATTCTAGTCCGTATTTGTTTGTACAGCTGCTGGAATAATACCACAGCGACTAAAACCACGACAATCTTTAATAGCATCCGGCCGTTGTTATCAAAGAACTTGAGCACCGGGCCCTCCCATGTGTGCCATGACCCGGCGTGCCCGTGTGTGAAGTACTCGTGACTGTGCTGCTGTTCAGTCATGATGTGTATGTGCTGCTTACAAGGGTAGGCCATGTAGCTGCGGTACACAAACAGCGGGCCCGTGCTGAACATCACCGTCCAGTACGGGGTATAATGGCTGCCGCGAGTCTCTAATAACCGATGCGTTAAATACCGCATGAACGGGACACCCGGTTTACTAATCAGAAAGTTGTTTGTTAGCCCTAAGGGTTTTGTCGCAGCCAGGACGGTGTGAGCGTTTGGGTTGGTGCGGATGGCATCTTCATAGATTGTTTTCATTTGGATATTGCATTTTAGGTCGATATCAAGATAAGCGCCTCCAAAGTGGTCGAGTAGGAATAACCGGGCGGCATCGATCTTCTGTATCTTATAAGGGTATGTGTTGAGCGTTGCCACAAACCAAGGATAATGCTTTTGGATCAATGTCTCCAACTCATCGTCGGTCCAGAACATGTATTTGTAATCAGGATTCAGCGCACGGCAACTCTCCTGAAACCCGCGGTACTTCTCGGGTACATCCCGATCCTTCCAGGTCTGGTGGATGATTGTTTGGCCTGATCTAAAGAAATGCGCATAAAAAGTTTTTAATTCAGATTCTTCTTTAACAAAGAGTTGATTAGTTTGTTGCTACAGTATATAACTCATGTATGTGGGGCATCTATTTATGTTAATGTTCTGAATTACCTTTACATTTCATCATGTTTGTACTTAGTTATGTTGATGTGCTCTACATGTTTAAAGGTCAGAGGAAGTTCATGGATGAAATTTGATATCTTAAAGTGCCATTTACTGTATGACACCCGTGGGAATTTATCAAAAGTAACTTGAAGACATCTCATGCGTGGGTAATGGAGTTAGATAAGTCCTAAATGATAGTGATACAGTTTGTATTATTTCTAACCATTTTGGGATAGAGATCAAGATGGATTAAAAAGACAGAAATGGCTTTTTCTGTGATGTTGGTCTAACATTGGACTAACATGAAATCAATATCCCTTTCTCCGAGCATGGGCCATTACTGGGCCAACGGTCGAACCAGCGGTGGGCCAATATCAAAATGCCATTATTGGCCCAATTTTTAGTGGTATATTGGCCCAATCATGGCCCAATGTACTCATCTTACCTGGGGTATAGGGTCGGCATGATAGAGGAATACCAGACTTGCAAGATACATGACAGGACTGTGTTAATGCATCATTGAAGGCAATAGTTAAAAGAAAAGACCAGTGTAATTTTATGGGGTCTTCTATCACTAGTATTGGTATTGATTTGCAATATCCGGACATATATACTACTAAAATATGCAGCATGTAGGTTACAAATGTGAAATAGATTAGCACAGAGTGACGTCACAAGAGAACAAATATTTAGCCAGACACTCAGCCCATCTCAATTGATTGGTCTAGAAACCACTATAATGACTTTTTGATTGGTTGCTCAGTAATCTACACCACTGTAAGTATGCCTTAACAGCCACTCAAGGGCCACTCAAGGGCCAATCATAGGGCAATGCAGGTGCATACGATTTTAAGCTTTCTATTTGTTCCTTTTAAATTGCTTTCTAAACAATTTTCCTCATAAATTGGAAATGGAAATTGATCTATGACCACTCGATACAGAAAATTGGTAACAAAATCATGATGCAGTAACTGCCTGATGCATTATAAATGATACTAGAATGTACTGTATTTGTATAGGGTTAGTATGGCTCTGTGAACTGTTGTTCTCTTGTGACATCACTTTCTCTTTGGCTGTCCTTCCTTATTCAGGTTTAAATGCTACATGCTGCATATTAAGATGGGATGTATGTCCGAATATTGAAATCAACACCAGTACTAGCGCTAGAAGGCCACAAGAAATTACGCTGGTCTTTTCTTTTAAGGGTTCTTCTCTTCAAATGTCAATATATCAAAATCTAGCACTATGAAGTATTGCTTTTTGTGCTTTTTGTCCTTCTAGTACATCATGACATATCAGACCTACATGATACCCAGTGATTAAGAGAAGCTGTATAATTATGATTTTGAGTTTTGACATATTTTTATTTGCTTTTTCATTCACATGATCTACCTATTATCATATTCTGACTGACCAACCCTCACACATAATCAATACAGATCTACTGCATGAAGGGAAATGTAGATTGATGATGATTATCGTATGAAGTTAGAACAGCACTAGAAATATCAATGGGACACGCTGTCATTATGCTGCTTCCTGTCTTTTTTAAGGCCAAAAAAAGTTTGTTTCAGATCAACCGACCAAGCCTCTCGAAACCGAGACAACTCTGCGTGTTGAAGAAATCTTTGTATTTTTTTACCATTTTTTGGTCAATTTTAGGGTCTTCCGAGAGGCTGGCTAGTACTTTCATGTAAAAAAGAAAATTGGCCTGCCGACCCTACATTTTCTTTCCATGTCATCTGAAAGAAACCTCTTTTTTTGGCCTGAGGATGAGGTTATGCAACCAAAAGAGGTGATAAGGCAGAGCTTGTGTTATTTTGTGTGTTGTAGCGTCCGCCGTAACTAGGAAGGAGACAGAACTCATTAAGTACAGTTGAACCGGAGATACTTTATTGCCCTGGCACGCCTTGGCCACACCAGCTAAGTCTTGTTGGAGATCCTCTGTGCTTCAAGCGTCAAACCATACTGACTGACCCCTCCGTCCCCCTTGCTCTATAAAGCCTGATGACGTTTCTCCAACGCCGGAGACGTCCCGTCCTGGGCGCCGGCAAACTTCGCCGACGCCCCCGTTTCGAACGTCTCCGAGTCCGAGAGGTTCCCGACGGCTCCGCCGTTATTCAGCGGCGGCGCCAGCCTTCTCCTCCCCTGTCCGGGGTAGTAATTACTAACTTGTATACAACCCACGCCGGGGCGGCGGAGGGAGTCTGTGAACCCACAGCCCCCCCTCCGTCACCGCTACAGTATACTGGTTTCAGATGGTAACGTACATGAGATTGTAGCAATTGGATAGTCTTTGACCGAGTGACGTATTTGACCAGGGGACGTCTTTGACCGGGTGACGTCTTTGACGGCAAGATTAAAAAGGTTGAAAAGGGGTCTATTTAGAAAGAAATGCGGGGGGGGAAGTTAATATATATTATAACACTATATATTTCAAATTGCCCAGCATTTCTGTGTACATAGCCCCCCATTTCAGCTGTTTTAATCTTGCAAGTCAAAGACGTCACCCGGTCAAAGATGTCACCTGCTCAAAGATGTCACCCGCTCAAAGACGTCATCAACTCAAAGAAGTCACCTGCTCAAAGATGTCATCCACTCAAAGACCTCATCCGCTCAAAGACGTCACCTGCTCAAAGACGTCACCCGCTTAAAGACTATCCAATTGTTACAAAGTCGTGAGACTAAGCCTCCATCGTTCCATACAGAAAACAAGGATAAATGCATTGAAGTTTAAAGTGGAAACTCAAGTCAACACCGTACTACAATTAATTACAATTCATAAATCTAGAAATTTAAGAATTAAACAGTAAAACAAAGTCACCAGATGGGTTCATTACAAAATAGCTAAAAAGCTAAATAAATCAATATAGATAAATATGAATCTAAAATGCATGAGCACCTTTATAAAATCAAATAATTGTAGTAATCATCCTGGTGCACTAGAACTGGAGCTAATGCTGACATGTATAATATAAAGGTGATCCTAGACGGTGGAGACCATCCTCGCCAGACGATCAAAGCCACCCTCGACTCTCGCCAGACAACCCTCAGTTTCCGCCAGTGCTGCCTGAGTCCGCTGCAATATTATGTTTGAGCTGACCATGCCCCCTTCTTCAAGATCCTGACACGCCGCAGCCTTCACCGCCTTCTTACCGGCCTTCTTTGGCGACTTCCTGGGAGCCATGACAAACAAAAACCTCCGCTGACGACCCGCACGAATTTAAAATATTAGGAGAATCGGGTGACGACCTTACTGGAGGAACTGCTGTGATCAACTAACGACCGTTACTCCAGGGTGGGTTCTTATAGTACACCGTCATCAAAGGGAACGTTGCTAGGAGACATGACCGCATGACGTCATGGTGGCGCTGATGTCATGCGGCGGGACGGGGAACTACTCCCAGGGTGCCGCTGGCACCTCCTAGAGGGGACGGCGAGCAACTCCCGCCTGGGAAACTGCTCCTCTCCTCCTGGGTTTTATACGTGCATAGGGCTATGCTGGGTATAATATAAAAGTGACATGGTCCGATGATTAGGGCTCAAAAATCAATCTCGTTATTGTACTATCAGTTGAACCACATCTGAATACGATTAAAAAAACTGAAATAATTGGACCACGTTACTTTAAGCAGCTTACATTACAGAGAAAAGAAACCACTTCATAAAGGGAGTCCAGGTTGCCTCCAGAATGACTCCACTCTCCATTTTGATGTTGGCTCTCACTTCTACGTTCTGCATGTCATCATGGTTTATTTACAGGCACCCAAAGATGTATCTTTGAATGATGTAGATTCATTTTTTGAGGAACAATCAGTTTTTTTTGTGTTTTTTTGAGGAACAGTCCATCTTCTTGACAGAAAAAATAGCATATGCCTGACATTTCTTTATCCATGCCATGATGTCCAATACTTTGATTGCTAGCATTTGTCCATAACAATTACACATCATTAGCCCTTTAAGGGCAGCATGATGCCTTAATATGGCATTTCTATATCCATTACATCCAATATTTGATTGCTAGCATTTGTCCATAACAATAAAACTGTTCTTTGACAGTCTACATCCTCGATTTTCTTGACAAAATATAGCATATGCCTGACATTTTTTATATTCTGGCATGATATTCAATATTTTGACTGCTAGGTTCTTTCACTGTGTACATTCTAGTCCGTATTTGTTTGTACAGCTGCTGGAATAATACCACAGCGACTAAAACCACGACAATCTTTAATAGCATCCGGCCGTTGTTATCAAAGAACTTGAGCACCGGGCCCTCCCATGTGTGCCATGACCCGGCGTGCCCGTGTGTGAAGTACTCGTGACTGTGCTGCTGTTCAGTCATGATGTGTATGTGCTGCTTACAAGGGTAGGCCATGTAGCTGCGGTACACAAACAGCGGGCCCGTGCTGAACATCACCGTCCAGTACGGGGTATAATGGCTGCCGCGAGTCTCTAATAACCGATGCGTTAAATACCGCATGAACGGGACACCCGGTTTACTAATCAGAAAGTTGTTTGTTAGCCCTAAGGGTTTTGTCGCAGCCAGGACGGTGTGAGCGTTTGGGTTGGTGCGGATGGCATCTTCATAGATTGTTTTCATTTGGATATTGCATTTTAGGTCGATATCAAGATAAGCGCCTCCAAAGTGGTCGAGTAGGAATAACCGGGCGGCATCGATCTTCTGTATCTTATAAGGGTATGTGTTGAGCGTTGCCACAAACCAAGGATAATGCTTTTGGATCAATGTCTCCAACTCATCGTCGGTCCAGAACATGTATTTGTAATCAGGATTCAGCGCACGGCAACTCTCCTGAAACCCGCGGTACTTCTCGGGTACATCCCGATCCTTCCAGGTCTGGTGGATGATGCGTGGCCAGGCTCGGTTACTACTCCTATTTCCCCCCTCGGTGAGCTCCGCACATTTCTCGGTGGTGGCGGTGATCTCGGCGGAGATGAAGTCGTCGGGCGTCATCTGGAGGATGGTGAGGAGGACGAGCAGGAGGAGGGAGACGAGCACGACGACCGCCTTCCGCTGCCAGCTCACCCCCCGCCACCTGGAGGTCAAGGTCAGTCCCCCCCTACTCATGCTACATACCGGTTTCTGAAAGTAAAAAGGAAATTATCATTATTTCTTTGTGAATACGGTGATTTAATGTTAAATCTATAGGAGTGCAATTCTGAAAGAAGCATGCAATGACCCTGGGCCGTTCTGCACACTCTGGCCATAGCCTACTGCAATGGGGTCACCATGGGGTCGCTATACGCAGCCGAGGGTCACATGACCTGTGCAAAATGGCAGAAGTAAACAAATGCTGTGGAACTCATGCCACATTTAACTTTCTAGTCACTTACATGGCCATGTCCCATGTCGGATTTAAGAAATGGCCAGGTCATCATTTCGATTATTTCACCCATAAGGAAATACGGAACACCTTTGCAACTGCATTCAATGGAAAGGTAATGAAGAGAGCTTTCAGGGAAAAATTATTACAAGTAAAAATAAATGGTGCCACATGGCCTTAATGGCTGCCAAAACTAGGTCATTTTACAGAATTGCCCAACTTTAGCCACCAGTGGTGCCACCTGTGAACTATTCCAAGAAACAAGCACCATACCTTGACAAGCCCCACATCTATCTTAGTTACTAGCATCAAGATTAAGCTGCTAGGGGTACAATTCTAATTTTGACAAATTTTTGATTATTTAAAGTTTTGTTAATTTCCATTGATTCATGTCCCATTTCCGAGCCTCTGTGCATCAAGACATAACGCAAGAGGTATGGTTTGATCATTTTTTTCTGATCTCTAGTATAAGTAGCACCTATGTTATGACATATGGACCTGTGACCCTGAGAGTTTTTCCATGGTAGTCCTTTGAAAATGGCTAGAATTGAGGTTTTTCTTACCAGATCAGACACCCCGCCCCAAATGAGCGAGCCAGAACTCAGAAACTATTTGGAATTTTGATTAGAAATTTTGGGGGGACAATATGGATACATAGGGCAATGAGAAAAAAAATTAACATGGAAATTGGAGATGGTCATCCGGGAAGATCTTCCAATTTTGGTTGAGTTGACGCGGAGTCAGCCTACTGTGACTAGCTCATTTTAGCTCTAGTAGCTCACTGGCCTTTTTGCTAAAGGCAGGGACACTTCGCACAAGGGGTTCAAATAATTTTGGTCCACCCCTCTGAAATCGACCAAACCCCCCATGATGTTAAAAATGCTCAGGGTTACTTTCATGATTCAGGTTTGCACCTCACTGTGGGATGGGTGGCCTCCTCCAGGAGCTCTAATATCTCATGCCCTTACCCTGCTGGGCTCTCATTAAGAAATCTCTTTGGCGCAAATACGGGAGATGCCCGGACAAACCATAACATCGCAATCTTAATCTTACATCTTTTAAATGTCTTAATTTAAAGCAGAAAGAAAAAAAGAAAAAAAGCGGTGGTTCGGGGGCAGAGCCATCTTTACATAGTAGTCAACAAGCTTATCCTACAATGGACTGTGTAGTTTAAGATAGGATTAAGATAGGTTAAGATAAGATTACCACAAATTTTAAGATGATTAAGATAAGACAATCCTTATTCTGTGTTAGGATTGAGCTGTTAACGTCTGTCCGCACACCTAGGAGAGCTATCCAGGGTGTGCCTCTTTGGCAGCCTCGCCAGCTAGTCTGACATGAGGTATAGTTGTAGTTAGATAGAAAAGTCCACAGGATCTGTAGTGAGTGGTTTAGTTCAAGGTGTTGACAAGAGAGGGCGCCAATGTGCAGCCACCACCATGTAAGAGGCTAGTGGCCATCGGACCTGGCGGCTCCAGCTGTACATAACTAAATATACTATGCAAACGGCTACAACCATGATTGTATCCTTCAAGATCCATTATAACTACAATAAACAAAACCCTAATGATACAGTCCTTAGCAGTACATCTATTATGTATTGTGTATTGTAGTAATTATGGATCTTGAAGGATATAATCTGGATTATAACCTGCTATATAGTATATATATACGTGGAGCCGCCAACAGCATATTGCCAACAGCATGCACCTGTGCACCACCACCTGTTGCACCTTTAAGGACGGATGTCAGCCATTTAGGATGGTATCATGCACTAATGCATCATGCCCTTGGTCGTCATGATGCATGAATGCAGCCCTAGCAAGTAACTCGCCATTAGTGCATTCAAGCATCATGCCGACCCTACAGGGTTGAGACACTTATGAAGGATAATGCACCAATGCAGCACCGGCTAGTTACTCACATTATTGGGGAATCGTGCCAACAAATGTAATCTTTTAGTGACATCGGTATTCTTTAAGCTGTATTCATATTCCTACATATACGACTTTCCCTAAATCAACTATTTGTATTTGCTATTTGGACAGTATACCTCAATTGTTCACATATATTCACCGCTAGGACACCCATAGGATCCTATAGTTAAGGCAAAAGAAATATTTTTCCATAATTCATGCCTTTCTCATTTCATCCATGACCCCCTGTTTCATTGGTCCTAAAATGTTTTTATAGATATCCATTATACATTCCCAAGGTTTGGTTGCAATCTCAATAGAAGAAGGGGATTATCCATGAAAGATAATGTAAAAATGCTGTTTTCCTATTCATTTCTATAGTTAAGGTAGTCCTTTGCTGAAACGGCTGTATCATGAAAGTTAGGACCCCGAAATGGCAATTTCTTTTGATTTTTTATTAGATGATACATCAAACTAACATGGTAGTGGCTAAACATATTTGGAGTTACCAGGCGGTACTATTTATGGCTGATTGGGGATGAAACAAACGCACTGCCCTGTGCTGGGTGCAGTCCATAGGGTCAGTGCAGGTATAGCACTGACTGGACAATCCTATAGCAGAGGTTAGAGTTGTAGATTGCACCCAATAATAGAACAGTGGGGGGCAAACAAACGCCACGTGCGTGATACTTTGTAGGGTATATGAACCATATCTCACCCAGTTACATTGATGCACTTATCATAAAAATAGACTTATCTCTGTAAATAAAATCGACACTGTTATACAACATGTACCATGTATAATTATAGTGAAGACTGTAAATTATTAGGGTCAAATTAGAATATATTAAAGTACAGTAAGGGGTAATGGTACTATCATGGTGAAACTACCCAACCACGTGGTGGCCTATGTTTGCCCCCCAGTCCAGACCCTGTGACGTAGCAGCAAAGGAAACTCTAACCTCTGCTATAGGGCCCCTAGGGGTTAGGCCATGGGCGCAGCCATATTCGGGGGTTGGAAGTTCAAGCAGGTACCACTAGATGGACACCTATAGACTCAGTACTGCCCTGTGACGTCATAAACCCCGGTTAGCTGCTCCACCTACTGGCCAAGGGCCCGTACTGCAGGTTCTCAAGTTACCACAAGCGGTGCTACTGTCGACGGCCAGGTGCCCTATAGGGAGCAAACCCCTGTTTGGCCAGGAATCCCCTCCAGTGGCTCCGACTCCCCTCCAGTCTAGTCGTCAGACTCGCTCAACCAGTACCTGTTTTCACCACAGGGGCTGCAAATGGGACCGGTGGGACTGCTATACTTAGATTGTTACTTCCTGTCAGGCTGTGCACAGGAATTGGGGTACAGGATTTGATTGGTCAACTCCTGAGGGCGAATTAGTGAAACAAGTTTTTTATATGAGTTTGCCCACTCTACTATTATAGAGTCGGGGCCACCTGTACAACCGTGATGTGTATCAAAAACGTAATGTGCATCAACTACACATCACGGCTGACCATGCAAACGTGATATGTATAAAAAATATGTGATGTGTAGTAATTATCTAAACGTGATGTGTAGTAACTGACGTGATGTGTAGTAGCCTAGTGCAACTTGATTTTAGACACCTCCAACCGTTATCTGTATTAATAAACGTGATGTGCATCAACTCAAAGGATAGGGAGAGGAGACCAGGTCCGGACAGCCCCCTCCCCCATTTTGGAATTTTTATGAGATTTATCTGATGATATTTTGATCTGCCCTGAGTTGTACCGTCACACTCTTCTGTACTTGTTTGATGGAAGCGGCCCTTTCAAATTCCAGAGAGGAGGAAAAAATTATCTATAAAATAACTTTAGAATATTCTACTTGAGGAATGTATTTAGATTTTATCTAGATCTATAAATCCGGTATTCGCACAGATGTCATACCTCTTCTATGAATATATATTCACTAAGGTATTCAGGATTATTTGAAATGTTTACTAGGGTTCTTTTTCCTACCATTTGTGTGGGTTCACAGGCTGTTAAATAGCATCCCCTCCATAAAGAGAACACCTTTTGATACAGATACGGTCAGGGGATTTATGATATTTGAGAGATGAAAATATTTTCATAGACACAACCAACACCAACAAAAGGGATGACAGATTGAAGTATTTATTTTCAATATACCATCACTACGTTTCGACCTTAGGAGGTCTTCATCAGGTGATTTGTCTATCAGGCGACTTGATACAGATCACGTTGATACAGATCACGTTATTTTGATACAGACAACATTGTTTCGATACAGATCACGTTCTTTTGATACACATCACGTTTCCGTGGTCAGCCGTGATGTGTAGTACTACACATCACGTTACTTGATACACATCACGGTTGTACAGGGCCTGAGACTAGTAGCCTCTACCCCGGGCTATACCATATCAGGGGGAACCTGGCGAGGCCCACAATGGGTTCTCTCTGGGAGTTTTATAGCCTTGGTCTATGGTTAAATTGAGATCTCAAATAAACCAGACTTCTCACCTCATTAGCCCCTTCTTGCAGTGTATCTATTGGCAGCCCTAATGAAGCTACCCCTCCTCTCCCCAGGTTTAAGACTTACGCGATATCGACAAATTTGAATTTGGCACGCCCCACAGCCAACTGTGAAAACAATTCTACTCCAAAACGTCAAAGTCAAAGCACCTTTTTATCAAACATCTGTGTGAAATGGGGCCCTGGGCTATAGTATTTCCTTTGTCGGTTTTCAGTCGGCTATGACTCATTTGACGATCTGTTATAATAATCTAGGTCGGACTAAGGAGACAGCAATGTGCCTCAGGCACGGGGACTTGTGAGGCATTGAACAGACAAGAGGTCCTCTTCTTCCTTTAACCCTTTAAGGGTGCATGTCGCTAAAAGATGACATTTGTCATCAAGATACATGAATGCAGCCCCGGGGAGTAACTCGCGGGTGCTGCATTGATACATCATGCAGACCCTTTTGAGAGTGTCTGAATCCCCTAGGGTGGGCATGATGCAGCTCTGGTGTGTTAGTCGCCAGGGCTGCATTCATGCATCATGACGACCAAGGGCATGATGCATTAAGGCATTATGTCGTCCTTAAAGGGTTCAGGATGGCGTGGTGCCTCAGGACCTCTAGTATAGCCTGCACCACCCACGGGTATAGACATTTGCCTCAAAAGCTCAAGTAATTCTCGTCCCAATGCAAGGTTACTTTGATATTCTGATATACATTCCCCTGGGTGTAAAGAGGCAATATCACCACTCACACTTAAAGGCCCAGTGCCCCTATACATAGAGCTGAGTACCTGTCCCGACTGTACTCTGACTGTTACTGGGCGTGCAGTAAGATCTGCGGGTTTAACCAACAGTATTAGAATTGTAAGTGGTATACGCCGGTAATTATGCTACTTTAATACATTGGACTTTGGGCTGAAATTCCACAAGGGGGGTTCTTATATCTACCCTTGATACCATATGACGTTCTAGTTATTATCCTGCATTCACCTGCAGTCGGACACATACCTTGAGACGGACACCTGGTTTTGTGGTTATTCAGGTATTTTAAGCCTGTTATTTGTCAACAATAGTAAAGTTAAAGTGTCATTCTTCCTGAAAACACTAGAAGTATTTATTAGGATACATTTATAAATAACCTCCAATGTCACTGTCCGTCTCAGGGTATGTGTCCGACTCAGGGTGAATCTACCCTAATGCGAGTAACCACATTGGTGCACCAACTACGGTAAACCAACACATGCGGGTTACATGGATCACCTTTTCTGCTAAGCTACACATGCGGGTTAGGGAGTGCTCATTTTTTAACAACAGGGGGGGGGGGAAATTTGGACCCCTTGACCGGGGGGGGGTAAAAAATTTAGACCCCTCTTGGGGGGGGGTCAAAAAAATTCAACCTGTTTTGAGGGAAAAAGCCCGCGCGTTACTATGCTACAAAGGGGCGCGAATGCGTGCGATTTCGGGCTGCCGGGGGGGGGCTAAAAAATTTCGGGTCCTCTAGGGGGGGGTGAACAAATTTCGCGCGCTCCGCGCGGAATCTCACCGCCCCCCCCTGTTGTTAAAAAATGAGCTCTCCCTTACATGGATCACCTTTTTTGCTAAGCTACTTGAAATGGCATAAAAATGAGTTGAAAGCAATTGAAAGGCCAGGCAGAAAGAAGGCTTGATCGTGCACGAATTGATGAACTAACAGACAGAAAGGTTATTCCATGTGGGCCACATTGATCACCTATTCTGCTCGGCTGCTTAGTGAAAAAAATCATCAAAAAGAAAAAAGTGTGTTGAACGAAATTGAATGGCCAAGCTGCGTGTTGTAAATGAACATCTGCGGTATATTGAAGAAAAAAAGATAGAAGTTGAATGGCCAAGTTGGGGGAAATGAAGATCTACAGTACCCTATATGGCTGTGTCTCACGAACTTGGGCCAATGTGTTTGTCTATGACAAGGTGCCATCTATGACCGGGTGCCGTCTATGACCAGGTGCTGTCTATGACCGGGTGCCGTCTATGGCCGGCTTTCTAAAAAAGTTGTTTGGAGGAATAAAAAAGATTTGTTTTAAATTTAAAAAAATAAATTAATAAATGAAAAAAATTAAAAATTGTTTTCAAAGAAAGTTTATCCCTCCAAACAACTTTTTTAGATAGCCGGTCATAGACGGCACCCGGTCATAGACGGCACTCGGTCATAGACAAACACATTGGCCCAAATTCGTGAGACACAGCCATATCATGTCACATATCTCATGTCATGTCATGATAAACCCGTGTCGCGTGTGGTATGTAGCAAGTAGCCATGGTGTTGTGACAGGTTGTAACCATTAAGGGAGTGATCATTTTTTGGACCCCTTGACCGGGGGGCGTGTAAAAAATTTGGGCCCAGACTCTACTTTATAGAGTCCGGGCCTGAGACTGTTAATTAAGCAGCATGTAGTGCCAGGGAGGTGGGAAATTATTGTGCGCAGAATCTAGTCACAAGTAAACGTGACCATGTAGGATTATAGCAGGGTGGTTACACGTATACAGAATCCTGGTTTCACTAAGGGAGTGATCATTTTTTAACAACGGGGGGGGTGGTGGGTTTCCGCGCGGAGCGTGCGAAATTTTTTACCCTCCCTGGTCAAGGGGTCAACATTTTTTACCCCCCCCCTTAGGGTCGAAAATCGGCTCGCGCGTGGGCCCTTTGAAGCATAGTAACGCGCGGGCTTTTTAGCTCAAAAAAGGTTAAATTTTTTTGCCCCCCCCCAAGAGGGGTCCAAATCTTTTTGCCCCCCCGGTCAAGGGGTCCAAATCTTTTTGCCCCCCCCCCCAAACCCACCACCCCCCCTGTTGATAATAAATGATCACTCCCTAATGGCTGCTGGGAGATGACAGAGTACACATGTACTTACACACCACCCTTTAAGGACCGCATACTGCTGTAGTACCAGGGGTGGGTGTAGTAATGGAGGTGTGTGTGTGGGGGGGGGGGGGTAAATAGGCAACATACTGGGGGTATTGAAAAAAATTACTTTAAAATTTACAGAAAAATCGGTGGCACACTACCCATGCTCCCCCCTCCACCCTGCCTGGATCCGCCCCTGAATATAGTGTAGTACATCTGTGGTTATGGTTTTATGACAGAGGTGGCTGTATCATAACAGCCTGACTTTTAGTCTGACTGAAGACTGGGGCATGGGTTGGGGGGGGGGTAGGCTAATAGTTACCTCGTCACACCCTACTAAGCACTGGAGGTTCGACACAAGGCCTGTTTGCTTCATTTATCTTTTATAATATTTTAAAACATTTCCTTCAGTTAAACCCCCACACACCCTGTATATTACGTACATTTTGTATAAGCCGAGGCTTACACAGGTACTACTCTTGTGTAGCGAGATGCCTTATGCAAGCGGCCATTGCTTGATCTGGTACTGACTAGATGAGATAATTATACATGAGGCAGGCTTATACACAGGGCAGGCCTATACATGGAACAGGCTTATAAACAGGGCAGGCTTATACATTGAGCAGGCTTATACACAGGGCAGGCTTATACATGAGGCAGGCTTATACACTAAGCAGGCTTATACATGGAGCAGGCTTATACACGGGGCAGGCTTATATACTGGGCAGGCTAATACATGGGCCAGGCTTATACACAGGGCAGGCTTATACACAGGGCAGGCTTATACACAGGGCAGGCTTATACATTGAGCAGGCTAATACACAGGGCAAGGCTTATACACTGGGCAGGGTTATACATAGGCAGGCTTATACATGGAGCAGGCTTATACATGGGGCAGGCTTATACATGGGCCAGGCTTATACACAGAGCAGGCTTATACACAGGGCAGGCTTATACACAGGGCAGGCTTATACACAGGGCAGGCTTATATACAGGGCAGGCTTATACACGGGGCAGGCTTATACACAGGGCAAGGCTTATACACTGGGCAGGCTTAAACACGGGGCAGGTTTATACATTGAGCAGGCTTATACACAGAGCAGGGCTTATACATGGGGCAGGCTTATACATGTATGGGGCAGGCTTGTATATGGGGCAGGCTTATACATGGGGCAGGCTTATACACAGGACAGTCTTATACACGGAGCAGGCTTTTACATGGGACAGGCTTATAGACAGGGCAGGCTTATACACGGGGCAGGCCTATACACGGGGCAGGCTTATACACGGGGCAGGCTTATACATGGGGCAGGCTTATACATGGGGCAGGCTTATACATGGGGCAGGCTTATACATGGGGCAGGCTTATACACAGGGCAGGCTTATACATGGGGCAGGCTTATACACAGGGCAGGCTTATATTCCTGAAGAAACATGAAGACACATTTTGACACCTTCCTATTCTTTACTGAATTATTGATTATTCTGACACATTTATTTTAATATTTCCAAACATTTGTTTAAATGGGGCTACATAGCCGAAGGAGTTATAAGATTACAAGTGGAGTTATGGCCGGGAATATTATCTCCTATTAAGTAAATATTGTAACCCACGGACATGCCCCTCTGCCCCCACCTTTCCCAGTGTGGGAGAGGTAAGATTTGAAAATTGTATGTATTATGATACAGGGTCTTGACAAATTTTGGGGGGGCCCCACACAGTCACCCTCCCCCTTCCTCAGTCCCGGGCCCCCTTTTCCTACGTCACGGTTAAATAACTATACGGCCCTTCTAGTGTCACGTTTATCACAAGCGTCTCACTCTCTTTGACAGGACTAGGCTAACTGCATTTTAGTGAGGATCTGGCTTTATACAGGTTTTTTACAGCGTGTATTCAGGTTAAATCATAGCAAATACATTTGTACACCAAACCGCAGCCTCGGTTCGAGCCTCTGTGCATATGTCTACAACTACTGGTTTATGTATTAGATAGACGACACCTGTACCTTGGTATGCCTCATACCCACTGCCCCACAAGGTCATGTATAAGCAGTACACTCTGATAGATGATCTTAAAAGAAAAGAGCAGTGTAATTTCATGTGACCCTGTACCAGTGGTACTGGCCTTCATTAGCGATATTCTGACATGCATACTATTTAATTATGCAACATGCTCCAGTTGATAAGCAGAGAGTGATGTCACAAGAGACCAGAAATATACCAGCCCTAAACAGCCCATCTCCATTGATTGGTCTAGACACCACTATAACAACTTCTTGATTGGTTGCTGGTAATCTACACCAATCTTAGGCAGCCTTAACTACCAATTAAGGGCCACTCAAGGGCCAATCGTGGGGTAGTGTAGGTACAGACAATTTTGCGTTTTTTATTTGTCTCATTAACATTGACCATTGTAGCTCCCTTTATCACTATTTTTGTGAAAGGATAAGAAAAAAGAGTTCATAAAACCTTAATGAAGGCAATTAATAGGTGTTTGATCATGCATTCGTTGTCTGATGCACTGTAAATGGTTGTAAATATACTGTGTTTGCAGAGGCATAGTATGCCTGGGCACATTTTTGTTCTCTTGTGACATCCCTATTTACATGAGGTCCGTTCCTTATTTCAGCTTTAAATACTACATGCTGCATATTTTGATAATTTGTATGGTAGACTCTTGTTGATAAATCCCAATACTACCGATATGAGGCCACATAAAATTACGCTGGTCCTTTCTTTTAATGCTTTCAAAAATAGCAATAAAAAAGACCACACGAACCAGAGCACGCTATATACTGACATTATTTCTTATATGGAACTATACATGATTTTCCCATTCTCATTATCCAACTACATTTTCCCAATTATATCTGTCAACATTTTCTTCAAAAATTGTCAAAAAGAGGAAATTTCTAAAAAGGCTACTTGATTTCTTTTATGCGCACCAGGTTATTATTTTTGTGTGTGGCATAAAGTGGAGCGTATTTTAAATCTATTTTGCCTCTGTTTTGATCAAAGGCCCCAATTTGTCCATCTACCTCAAAAATGGGCTACCCCCTCACCCTCCGGCTCTACAGTACCATGAAGGCATCTTTTAAGTGAAACGGGGACTAGTGTATTGTACAAAGTAGGACAGCACTCAATCATAATGAACGCTGCCCGAGGTGATGCTTACTGTAAAACCTTATGTATAAGCAGTGGCTACCGTACAAGCCTGACTCTCGTATAAGCCGCGCCCCGACTTTGGGCTGATCCTTTAAGCCGCAGTGCCAATCAGATTATGTCGCATTTAAGTACTGTACCATAGTGGCAAAAACCCTTTTATAAGCCGCACCCCGATCCTGGGCCGTTCATATAAGCCGCACCTCTGAACTGACTCGCATACTAGCCACTTCTACTATCCGAGGTTTTACAGTAGTATACGAATCAGATCAGCAGTGCGGCTTATAGGATCGGCCCAGGGTCGGGGTGCGGCTTTTGCCACCATGGTACAGTACTAAAATCGGCACATTCAGATCGCCAGTGCGGCTTATAGGATCAGCCTTAACTCGGGGTGAGGCCTATACGCGAGTTAGGCTTGTACACGAGGTTTTACGGTACAGTTAGAAAAGAGACGGGGGAGTCAAAAGGGAGTCCAGGCTGCTTCAGTTGGGGGGCCCTGGTTTTTATGTGACTCCCAGAAAACTATGTGACTCCTCCAGGTGACTCCTTTAGGTTGGCCAGAGAGTCACCAAGGCTCCCTTAAGCAGCCAGGACTCCCCTATAGAGAAGAGTCATTCTGGAGGCAACCTAGACTCTCCTTTGACTCTGTCTCTTTTCTCTGTGTACCTACCCCTGCCAGATGTATCATTAGTGTCCGTGTCAGGCCGAGTTTACCTATAGATCAATGCAGTAAGAAAGGGAGACTTTTCAGAAAAGTTCTTGAGGAAGTTTTTGAACATTTCTGAAGCATAAACAACTTAACTCTGCAGCGCAAGGGAGTCGATTGTGATAAAAGAGTCAAATGGGGATTGACACCTTACATTAGGACAGTCAAATGAGCTTGTAAAAGAGTTAAACCCAGTTTAACCCTGATAAGGGAGTTATTATGACTCTGATAATTTTCTCTGTGTGGGTCTATAGCTCTGTAGCAGAATCTGCTGTATCTATGTAAACATGTGGGGGTGCTTTTCTCCATGTCCAACTTACTGAGGCTAATCGTGTCATGAGGGTGGATGAACACCATGTCAAGTTAACCTCTCTGCATCCGAATACTCCATCAGTGTGGGGGGGAGGGGGTGTTAACAATATTAACCATTTAAGGACGGCATAATGCATTAATGCATCATGCCCTTGGTCGTTATGATGCATGACCGCAGCCCTGGAAACTTGCCAGGGATGCATTCAAGCATCACGCCAACCCTACAGGCTTGAGACACTCTTGAAGGATCGGCATAATGCACCAATGAAGCACTGGCTAGTTACTCGCCAGGGCTGTATTGGTGCATCATGAATACAAATGTCATCTTTTAACGACATCTGTCCTCAAAGGGTTAACAAAATTAAAGAATTCTTTAATTCTTTTTAATTCAAGAAGCTAAAAGGGGATATGTCAATTGAATTATATGAGCCATGACATGGAGAGAAGTATGTTCAACATAATTGTAGTCCTCGTCCAGTTGAGTGTGCTTTTGAGAACTGCGTCAATTTGGAGAATGTACATTCAGCGAAATAAATAAATAGATTGAGAAAAAAAGAAATTGAGCAACAGCAGCAATAACATTGTATCATTATGGGCCCCTGGGAATACTTGAATGCAGCCCAGGTAAATACCTCATTCAAGTGGCATCACGGGCCACCACTGAGCTAAACCTTGGGGAGGAGGTCAGGTGTTTCTGTTTACAGAAACAGGGTAGTCAACTCCAAGTCCCCCCTCTGCTTTGAGCATCACATTCTGGTGAAAATGGATGCATTAAAATGCCATAATCTCATGCATTTGCATAATAGATAATATAACTGGGATGCAGAACACACAATTTTGCATTAAACCGGAGATAAATCCACATTTAGCAAAGACCCCCCTCTGCTTTGTGTCAACATTGCTGCGGTCCTTAAAGCACATGGCCTGCATACCCCCAACATTGTGGGGGAGCAGGGAGGACAGGGGTCTGTGCACAGGTAGCACAGGTAGTCAGTGTAGCAGCCAGAGTGGCCCACACTGCCCTACCTTATGGCAGGACTAGGACTCTGCTTGGAGACAAAGGTAAGTTGATGCGCGTGTGTGGCATGATAGCAAATTGGCATGCTGCATTATACTGGTATCCCAACCCTTAACCTTTAAGGACGGCATGTCACTAAAAGGTGACATGCCACTCTCTCCGGAGCTGCATTGGTGCATCATTGGTGCATCATGACGACCCCATACGCCCGGCACAATGCATTCATGCAGCACAGGTGAGTTACTCGCCAGGGCTGCATTGATGCATGTGACTCCAGACAGGTAAAAAGCGACCTGGCGACCTGGGCTGTTTTCCAGGCGACCTGGCGACCTGCTACAATAATATGAGCGACCTGGCGACTTTTGGGGAGATTTTGGAAAAATAGTTTAATAAGGGGACTTTGTGACCTGGAGCCCTTGCTTTAGTCCCAACTGAGAATTCGGAGCCTAAATTATATAATTTGACATTCTTGGAAATGTCACTGAAATCTGACGAAATCCACAATTTTTCAAAATTGGCTGTGTGAGGGGGGGTATGGCCTAAATGTTAAAGCATTTTATATGGGATGGACATGAGAAAGTAGATAAACATGTTTACTATACTGTGTGCGAAGGATAGATTTTAATTTGGTTCCTAAGTATCTCACAAAAAATAAAAGCATTTTAATGTCTGGTCTACTTTTTACAGTTGTGAGACCAACCTGTCAGAACCAGGATAGACTCTATGAACTTTTATCTAAGGGACCCCTGCCCCCCCCCCCCCTGGGTTAACAATGTACTATACTAGTCCAGCAAAAGGATTTTCTCAAATATCATGTCTAAGAGGGGCCGACATAGAGCAGAGGGGCCGACATGGGGACAGAGGGGGCGACATGGGAGTAGTATAGTATGTATCGGAACGGGACTATAGTTAAGTACTGTTTATTACTCAATCGACCTGCAGCCAATCAGAGGCCTCCCTTTTGGCGGGAAATTCAAAAGCAGCCAATGAGAGGCCTCCCTTTTGGCGGGAAATTCAAATAGGTCACGTGACCGGAAGTGACCTACTTCCGGTCACGTGACCTTTGGGCGGGAAATTCAAATAGGTCACGTGACCGGAAGTGACCTACTTAAGAGGGTCACGTGACCACCATGTTGGCGGGAAATTCAAATAGGTCACGTGACGGGAAGTGACCTACTTAAGGGGGTCACGTGACTACTAGGTTGGCTTTTCAAAATAAGTCACTTGAGATTTTGATGGATAAATAAATTTAAAAAAAGAAAAAAAAAGCAAGCTGAAAAAAGCTTGCTAAAAAATAATTTAAAAATGTGGCTCTTTTTTTCTAGGGGGAGAGGGGCACTCTGGGGGGCACTCTTTAAGATGCATGGGGGGGGAGGGGGGGAGGGGGGGAGGGGGGGAGGGGGGGAGGGGGGGGAGGGGAGGGGCAGGGTTTTTTAAGAGTGAGACTCGCTTCTCTGCCCTCTCTAAAAGAGAGGGCAGAGAGGCGAGTCTACTTACTATGAAAGGTATCATGATCGCGTTTATGATGATGTGCATCATGATGTGACTATCTTACAACTTTATAGACAATAAGCAAGACATGGGCGTACTTACACGGGCTATTTGTAAACTAATGAATGTGACTTCCTCGTTAAAATCGGTATCTACAACTCTTTTAAGCTTAAGGCTTTTTCTTGAGTTTATTCTTTTGTTCAATTTCGGGCCCACCTCAAAAGAGGAATAGGCCCTCTGTAGCACTTGTCGCTTGCTCATCAATCAGAGCCGGGGTGTAGAAGGCCCCTGCCCTGTCGGGTACGTTCTCCCTCTGGTACGTTTTTGGTTAGTTTGGAGCTCTCAGTCGACTGTCTTATCCACCTTAAAAAAACCAGACTTTCGGTGTCTCATGATAAAACTGGTGCCTTATACTAAGTGCTGGATTACTTTCTCATTTTTTTAGTGTTCTATCCGATGCTTATTTAATTTTTGCACTGATAAAAACGGTTAGCTTGTACAAACACGCGGTCTATTTAAGTGTTAAGTGTAGAAAATGAACAGAACAGTGCACAGAAAATAGAGCTACCGACTACATTTCGCCCAGTCACTCAGCGGAGAACAAAAGAACTAATGACGTAGTGTACCCGCTATTCCGACAGTTGGCGCCACCGTTATACTTTTCCCGCGTGCGACATGAAGCCTTGGGGTGGGTACTGGCTGTTTTGGTTGTAGGTACCGAAACATAAAAAACTACAGCCAGCCCAATGTCATGGTGAGACAGCTCTCTTATTTTTACCTTGAGTAGCGTCCGTAGGGCCTATGACAAAACCTAGTCCCGTACACTGAGCAGCTTGAGGTCTGAAGGCTCATACAGAAAAATGTGTGGGTGTGTGGGTGTGTGGGTGTGTGGGTTGCTTTACGCCTTAGTTAACAGCTATGGTCATTTCAAGAGCGGTGATGGTGATCGAATCTATTGGCCCTTTTACCGAGACAAGGGTTCTTTTACATCCCACACTACATAGCAGAGAGACGTCTAGCAGCCCCTAGAGGCCCCGCAGGGGGCTCGAGAGGTGCCGTGGAGAAGAGCAGATATCCACGAGAGGCCACACCAACAACCAAATTATATCTTTATCCCGCGAGAAAAGGAGATAAGGGTCAAGGTTATGAACCATCAGAAGATTTTAGAGTAAATTAAGTTATGAGATATTAATATAATGTACATATCTAGGGCCCGATATAGGGCCTCTGCAGATCCCCCTTCAGGGCCCCGATCCATGAGGCCTTAGAAACGGAGCTGGGTCATGTAACCAAGGGAGATCAGCAGTTGTTGATGTCGGCGCTGCCGATAACGCTGGTTAAATGACCGTTTTACTCATGTTTAGAGTCAGAATAGCTTGAGTATTACTTGAATATCGAAGAGTAGAGGTCAAATTACCCCAGACAAGATGTTTCCATCTAGAAATTCTCGACAGTATTTCCGAAAATTGCAAAATATTGGTCCCAGTCCCACGGGGCCCCATACCGAGTATTAAAAGTTTGAGATGCAACTTTCATTCATGCTGTTGACCAATCAGAGCGCCCTGTTTTTACGACCTTGACTACATAGTAAAAAGTGATTGACAACGTCAGATATCACTTGACGACGTCAAATATCGATCTGATATTTGATCCCTTGATATTTGATTCAAAACCCACATCGAGTGGGATAAAGCCTTTTATCATCTTTTGATTGTGAGGCATACACTTTTCTTACACACAACAGCTGTCATCTATCAAGGGGCTCTGGATAGGGGGTCCCCATGTCGAATGTCGATCTTAGAAAATGACCATGTCACATGGCAATGTCACTTAATAATGTTCATATCCCATGTCGATTTTAAGAAATGTTCATGTCACCTGTCACTAGGATTTTTTGGGCCTCATGTCACTTGTCATTAGACCTCATGTCGTTTGTCGATTATAAGAAATGGTCATGTCACCATATCGAATTTAGCGGTCCACACCCATTATCAAGTGTCAGGACATGTCGGCTGTTTGAACACGTAGTCTGTCATCACCCTTTTGTTTCTGTGCCTTATCTAAACAGGCAATTAGTGGCCGCTAGCCGAGAGTACCTCCCTGGTCCCCTCTCCCGAATCTGCTAGACGTCCCACTGATAGGAGTGTGTGGGTGTGTGGGTCTGTGTGTGTCTGTTCGGTCTGTGTGTGCACGCGTCTTGCACTCTAGTCTTGCGGACCACTGTTAAGCCTGTGGTTGGAGAGCGCGACATAGCCGCCCGCTACACTCTCCAAACAGAGGTCCGCAAGACTGGGCCGGATCGCGCTCTTGCTTAAAGGTGCACCTCAACTCAGTGCGCCTTTAACAGCCGCCCCTAATAGGTGAAGTTCTTGACGCGGCACAGCGCCTCCCACCAGTAGCCAATCAGCGCGCCGAACGCCGGACACACCTCCACCGTGTGAGCCTCTAAGTAGGTCACACGAATCATACTAAGATGCCGAGGTCTTCTGTCGGTTCGTCGCGGTGGCCGTGAGTGATCGCACGGTCGCCAAGATTCACTGCCTTGATTGGCAGAGGGGGGGGCTGATTACCCCCCGTCGGATGAATTGCGGCGAAACCATAATCAATTTTTCGCTGTTTTAGATAAAAGAGATCCAGAGCTATCCGCTCGTCCAAGAATTATTTTTCTATCAGCCCGGGATCACCCTCAAATTAAAGCCTAAAGTCCAAAAACCCAAAATTTTTTCCCTATGGGATTTCAGTGTCTAAGCGTTTTTTGCAGCCCCAAGGAGCAGCTCGCGGGCTCGAACCCTGTAAACGCTTTGACGCGCTTTCGTCACCTTAGGCGACGTAGACCTACCCTATTTTTTTTTGGACCATGTTACCTGAACACGGATTATTTTTTTGTTTAGCCCAATGAGCTCACAGCTAGACTAGATACCTCATGTTTTGGATTGGAGAAATCAGCAGAGCAATAAAAAGCGCGGTGAGGCTAGTGTGGCCCCTGTGAGTTGTAAAATTGGTGCTAAATGTGGTAACCAGGCGGATGCTGAGTTCATTGATATTGTCCGTTAATGATACTTAAGGTGGGTGTTGTCTAAAGTTTTAATTGATATTACCAATGTGGCCAATAATGACTTCACAGTTGGGGCCCTCGCCCGCAGGTCCCAGATTCAGGGTATTCTTTGTTTATTGTGTGGCCCCTAAAGAGGGGCCGACTAACTCTTTAGAGTTAGTTAGATGCTGCCACTGTGCTATGCAACAGCAGCTATTAATTACGCTTCATGTTGGGCAGCATGGATCACTTGATGGGTGATACCTCAAAGCTCAAACACGGCAGAGCCGTGTGTGGCATGCGAGGACCAGTGGGTCAGGGGTGATCCGTTGCAAACAGAATGCTGATCCGTGTGAGGTTCTGACTTTCTATAGTTTTTTATAAAGCTTTAGATATGGTGTGGTATTTTTCATCTCGCTATAGTTTAGTTGGTATTTAAGGAAACCGCCTCATTTCTATCAGAAATACACAATATTGAATTGTTTTTTATATTTTAATATATTAGAAGCGCGCTTTGTTGCCTATGTAGCTCATTATGCGTTGAAATGTTCGCGAGCATCGTAGGAATGTACAAAACCCCTATTGTGGCACCATCTGACGAAAGAGCGGAGAACTATACTAGCGCGTTTCGTTATTCACATCTTTTGACAGGGACTTGGTTGGTGGCTTTACGCCCTAATTAACAGCTGAAGTCATTTCAAGGGGGGTGATAGTGATCGAACCTATGGATACCTGAAGGTGGAAAGCACACACCCTACACTTTTACCGAGGCAATGGTGGTGCTGCTCAAAGGGTGTGGCGAGCTAGACTGGAGGATGTAATAACTAAGCAGCAGAAGGACCAAAAAGACAATCTCGTAGTAGTAGGTCTACTTAGATCTTGAGTAGCCGCCCTTGTGGCTATAATTACCTAGACTAGTTGGCTCTGCCAGCCTGGTCAAGTGAAAATTGGTAAGGAGACTATGAACTAAGCTAACATCTCATAAGTATTAGTTACCACCCCCTCACACCCGTTTAACAACGGATTCAGGGTCTAATTATGGAGACCCTAGAGTAAGATTAACAATATATCCCAATGTCTGTAGTAGACATTTACGACATGCAACCTGCCCCCTAGAAGGGATAGATCTGACCACAAGTCCGCAAAATGAGACTCCCCCTCTGAGAGTATCAAGGTTTGCGTATAGTCACTTGCAGGTTAATCTGTTATCTACCCCTTTGTCGACTTCGCCAAAATCCTGGGAGATTCACTTTAAACCTAAGGTCTACCCTTTTTATTCTTTGTTTATTGTGTGGCCCCTAAAGAGGGGCCGCGGTGTTGATTAATTACACCACATGTTAAGCAACATGAGATCAAACCTTCCTCAAAAGCGACAAGGCTCAGAGTCCTGTTGGACGAGAACCCTGCGTGGCATTTCAAGACACCTGGTTGAGTGATCTGTTGCAGATACCGTTCCGTGAGAAGTTCTGACTTTATATAGCTTTTATATCGCTTTAGATATGGTGTAGTATTTTCAATCTCACTATAGTTTAGTTGATATTTCAAAGAATCTGCCTCATTCTATCAGAAATACACAGCGTTGACATGTTTCTTATATTCAATATATTAGAAGTGTGCTTTGTTGCTTATTATAGGTCATTATGCGTTTAAAATGTTCGCGAGTATCGTGGAAATGTACAAAAACCCTATTGTGGCGGCATCTGACGAAAAGAGCGGAGAACTACACTAGAGCATGTAATGGCCAGACCAGCAGGCGGCAGCAGAGCGGTCAAAAGACAATCTCGTAGTAGTAGGTCTACTTGCATGTTGAGTAGCCACCCTTGTGGTTGTAATTACCTTGACCACAGGTCCGCAATATGGAGCTCCCCCTCTGAGAGTATCAAGGTTTGCGTATAGTCTCCTGCAGTTTAATCTGTTATCTCCTCCTTTGTCGACCTCGCCAAAATCCTGGGAGATTCACTTTAAACCTAAGTCCTACCCTTTTTTTATTCTTTGTTTATTGTGTGGCCCCTAAAGAGGGGCCGCGGTGTTGATTAATTACACCACATGTTAAGCAGCATGAGATCAATCCTCCTCAAAAGCGTCAAGGCTCAAAGTCCTGTTGGACGGGAACCGTGTGTTGCTTTCGAGGACGAATGGTTGAGTGATCCTACCGATCCGTCAGAGGTTCTGACTTTATATAGCTTTTATATCGCTTTAGATATGGTGTAGTATTTTCAATCTCACTATAGTTTAGTTGATATTTCAAAGAATCTGCCTCATTCTATCAGAAATACACAACGTTGACATGTTTCTTATATTCAATATATTAGAAGTGTGCTTTGTTGCTTATTATAGGTCATTATGCGTTTAAAATGTTCGCGAGTATCGTGGAAATGTACAAAAACCCTATTGTGGCGTCATCTGACGAAAAGAGCGGAGAACTATACTAGAGCATGTAATCGCCAGACTAGCAGGCGGCGGCAGAGTGGTCAAAAGACAATCTCGTAGTAGTAGGTCTACTTGCATGTTGAGTAGCCGCCCTTGTGGTTGTAATTACTTAGCCTAGTTGACCCTGCCGGCCTGGTCAAGTGAAATTAGTAAGGAGACCACCCATTAACGTGCTCCACAGTCTTTAGACAGTTAAGACTATAGTCAAGACTGGAGAATTTGGCGAGACGCCCCTCTGGGAGGTCATAATCCTCAATGTTAGGTGTTAGCTCATTAACATCAGATACCATATTAACAACCCATTTAAAATGTTCATTTTAATAGCAACTCACCCTATTCTGACAAAATCCTATTAGCAGGTAACCTCTGTGTAAACCATACTGCAAACATCTGCTACTTCCAGCGTCTGCCTCGTGACTGATAGTGTACAACAAGACGAAGTGGGCAGAGATTAGAAAAAATGAAGCTCTTTATATAGCCGAGAGAGCAGCTAATCTGGATGTTCTAAGCTTGTTTTCACCTAGAGCTCCAACCCTCTTCCAGAGAGAATCAAATCGCTTTTCACCTGAACCCTTCCACCCCTAATCCATCAGCATGAAAAGAGAATTAACGAGTGTAACGTGCGCTACATGTATATGGGATTATAGCTGGTGAAGAGATAAAGCCGAGTCACCTGTGTATACAAAGACTACAGGGGGTGATTAACGACAGGTGTGACGCGCCAGCCCGTGAACGGATTAAGCTAAAAAAAAATAAAAAAGCATGTTTCAGGTAACATGGGCAGAAAGACTGGAGTCGGTAGGTCGGATTTTTATTTTATTTTATTTTATTTTTTTAACATGAAAGTACTAGCCATCCTCCGTGGAAATTCTAAAAATGACCCAAAAAGTATAAAAATATGAAATTTTCTTCAAACTTGCTTAAAAAAAAAACGTAGGGTCGACCCTGTTTTGCTAGGGTTGGTCGGGTGACCTGAAACAAACCTTTTTTTTTATTTGGCCTTATCTTTCAAGCTGACGCTTAAATTCAACTAGCCAGCCGCCGTCCACACCACTCACTGCGACAAGAGGAGGTGCTGTTGTTTTACACTTGAGTCGCTTACCACATGGTCTCTACCTCACAGACAGACACGCGCCCCCTGTAGCTTTTTTTTTGTTTTTTTTTGTATACACACGCTAATCTCATAACCCCCTTATCCGTTATACAGGTAACGAGTATTCTCTTTTAAAATAGCTGCCAGTCAGCTTAGCTCTAGAAGCAAGAAGGCGTGTATAGGTGCCTTATAAGTCGGCAGGGGGTAAATACTAGTGAAAAAGGAAGGCAGGTGTGCAGGTAGCTTTTCTAACAGACACGTGTGTGCACTAAGCTGCTTAAGTCTAAACCCTCCCGCAGTAGTCAGGTGGCATGTGAAAACTTACTTAACTGATCTCTTACATTGAGTAGAGTCTCTGTGCTGAGAGAGCCTTTTCAGCCGTTTAAGAGGATTAACTAGGACAGGGTACATAAGGAGTGAAACGCCGAATAGCGGCTACTCAGTCTCGTGCAGCACAAGCAGCAGCATCTAGCAGCGGCTTCAGCAGCAGCTGCACGTGCAGCACAAGCAGCTGGCAGCGACTTCAGCAGCACAAGCAGCACGAGCAGCACAAGCCGTAGCATTTGTCAGCAGCATCCGTGACATCGTCAGCAGCGGCCCCCATGACCTTGTCAGCAGCACAAGCAGCCAGCAGCTGCTGACAGCTGCTTCAGCAGCTGCTGGCAGCTGCTGCACGAGCAGTAGCACAAGCAGTAGCATCTGTCAGCAGCAGCAGCAGCAGCACAAGCAGCCAGCAGCTGCTGCATGAGCAGCACAAGCAGCACAAGCAGCAGCACCGACAGCAGCAGCAGCAGCAGCAGCAGCAGTGTGGACCACTAAAGTCGAGATGAAGCCTAGTGACATTTGACATGAAGCTTGAAAAACACAGTGACAGGTGACATGAGCAATTCTTAAAATCGACATGAGATATGAGCATAATTAAGCGACATCGACATGCGCCATGGCTATTTTTTTAAGACAAACATCATATGTCATAGCCTCCTCATCCAAACCTCCACTAGTAGTGCTCTATAAGCGCAAGCTGTAAACCCTCTCCTCCCCTCGTGCACACAGGCGAATTATCAGAGTCAGCCAATGGTGTCAATACCCCTCTCATACAAGGGTCGGGCGCTGCTGGACTATAATAGATGAGTCAAGGACCGTTCTACTGAGGGTCAGGCAGGCTAAGTCGGACATTCAATGACAGGTAGGTCTTTGACAACCTTGCTTGAAAGTCTGGACAGCATTGACAGACTGGGGCATAAGGATCTCGCATGGTCAGACTTTCAAGCAAGTTTTGCTAAAGTCGCGTTATTGAATGTCCGACCTAGCCTGACCTACAGTAGAACGGTCCTTGACCCGTCTATTATAGTCCAGCAGTGCCCGACCCTTGGCTGAGAGCAGTTTAAGCGCCATTGGGTGTCTCTGATATTTGCCTCTGTGTAAGATGAGAAAAAAAGTCTGTTGAAAGACTATATTTCAAGCCAGAAAACTGTAATTAGCTTTCCAAGTTGTTTATTTAACAATATCTTAGCCTAGCAAGCAGCTGTCAGATGTCATCTAAGAAAAAAAAATGTGAGCTGTTAATAGATTCAAGAGAAATTAGTTTACAAATAGCCCGTGTAAGTACGCCCATGTCTTGCTTATTTCTCATAGAGTTGTAAGATAGTCACATCATGATGCACATCATCATAAACGCGATCATGATACCTTTCATAGTAAGTAGACTCGCCTCTCTGCCCTCTCTTTTAGAGAGGGCAGAGAAGCGAGTCTCACTCTTAAAAAACCCTGCCCCTCCCCTCCCCCCCCTCCCCCCCTCCCCCCCCCATGCATCTTAAAGAGTGCCCCCCAGAGTGCCCCTCTCCCCCTAGAAAAAAAGAGCCACATTTTTAAATTATTTTTTAGCAAGCTTTTTTCAGCTTGCTTTTTTTTTCTTTTTTTAAATTTATTTATCCATCAAAATCTCAAGTGACTTATTTTGAAAAGCCAACCTAGTAGTCACGTGACCCCCTTAAGTAGGTCACTTCCCGTCACGTGACCTATTTGAATTTCCCGCCAACATGGTGGTCACGTGACCCTCTTAAGTAGGTCACTTCCGGTCACGTGACCTATTTGAATTTCCCGCCCAAAGGTCACGTGACCGGAAGTAGGTCACTTCCGGTCACGTGACCTATTTGAATTTCCCGCCAAAAGGGAGGCCTCTCATTGGCTGCTTTTGAATTTCCCGCCAAAAGGGAGGCCTCTGATTGGCTGCAGGTCGATTGAGTAATAAACAGTACTTAACTATAGTCCCGTTCCGATACATACTATACTACTCATGGGGACAGAGGGGCCGACATGGAGCAGAGGGGCCGACATAGAGCAGAGGGGGCGACATGGGGACAGAGGGGGCGACATGGGGACAGAGGGGCCGACATAGAGCAGAGGGGGCGACATGGGGACAGAGGGGCCGACATGGGGACAGAGGGGCCGACATAGAGCAGAGGGGCCGACATAGAGCAGAGGGGGCGACATGGGGACAGAGGGGCCGACATGGAGCAGAGGGGCCGACATAGAGCAGAGGGGGCAACATGGGGACAGAGGGGGCGACATGGGGACAGAGGGGGCGACATGGGGACAGAGGGGCCGACATGGGGACAGAGGGGGCGACATAGAGCAGAGGGGGCGACATAGAGCAGAGGGGGCGACATAGAGCAGAGGGGCCGACATAGAGCAGAGGGGCCGACATGGGGACAGAGGGGCCGACATAGAGCAGAGGGGGCGACATGGGGACAGAGGGGCCGACATGGGGACAGAGGGGCCGACATGGGGACAGAGGGGGCGACATAGAGCAGAGGGGGCGACATAGAGCAGAGGGGGCGACATAGAGCAGAGGGGCCGACATAGAGCAGAGGGGCCGACATGGGGACAGAGGGGCCAACATAGAGCAGAGGGGCCGACATAGAGCAGAGGGGGCGACATGGGGACAGAGGGGCCGACATAGAGCAGAGGGGCCGACATAGAGCAGAGGGGCCGACATGATGATGGGCTCAACATGAGTGCTGTGGGGTCAAAATACCATACTGCAGATATTTGTCAGTGCTAAAAGAAGTTGTGACCACTTCCATGGCCGTCCCCTTCCGCTTTGAGGAAAGCTGAGTGTTGATGGGGAGGGGGGCAACACACCACGTGGGGGGTATCAGAGAAGCTTTAGCAGCAGTTCTAAAGTTAGGTGCTGGTAATCCTCCATCTATATAGGGGGGGGGGGGGTGCAGAGAGGTACCCCCCTAAGGTTGGAAAGTTGCCGAAATTAAGGCCATATGTCACAAAGTCGCTTTTTAAGGCATGGAAAACAGCCCAGGTCACTTTTGATCCCTCTGGAGTCACATATAGGGAATGTGTGGAGTGGCTCACTTTTCCTATACCCTCAAATGAAAGATCTAATAAAAGAAAACCCCATGTCCCCACCCCATGAACGAAACCCTTTGAGGATCGGGTGATTTTGGGTGTTTTGCCCTTTGTCGTAATACTACCCCCCTCCTGCCGCCCCTACCTCCCTCCTGCCCTCCCTACCCCCCTCCTGCTGCCCCTGTCTGCCTCCTGCCTGCATGTCGTCTGCTTAAAGTGGATGAAGGTGAGACAGTACTTCCACATGGTGGGGGACTGGGGAACTAATGTTGGGTGGATGCAGTGCTGCCAACTTACAGGTAGTAGGTCTCTATATTACTTTACACAGCTACCACCCTCCCCCCGCCTCCTCCGGCCTGGGTCGCGGCCTCAGTGAGGCCTGACTTCCCATGGTGACAGGAGGACTGTGGTGTATACAGCAGAGTTACTACTGGATGTACCCGGATCTTGGGCATTACACTTGTCACAGGCTAGTACAAGACTATATAGAAGACACTGGGGACTTTGGATTAGTTGATTACATTGTTAAATAGCAGCACACAGCCCCAGAGACAAGGAGCTTGTGGGTGCAGGGAGGGGTGTATGACCACATGGCGGCCTGTGTGACGGCAGCAGCAGCAGCAAAAGTAGGTCAGCGCTCAGCTGACACTGTGTGCTACTCAGAGTGCAGGGAGGCAGCCACAACAACAACCAAGGTCAGTACAGTGTGTCAGGTTGTTGTTGTTGTTGTTGTTGTTATTGTTGGTGTGTGTTATGTTGTTGGTGTGTGTTGTGGTGTTGTTGAGTTATGGTGTCTGACTGTAGGCTATTGTTGACAAGTGTAGGCTGTTGTTGTTGACTGTAGGCTATTGTTGATGAGTGTAGGCTATTGTTGACGAGTGTAGGCTGTTGTTGGCCATTGTAGGATGGGGACCAATTTGACATAACTGGGGACAAGTTGACATGGCTGGGGACAAGTTGACATGGCTGGGGACAAGTTGACATGACTGGGGACGAGTTGACATGACTTGGGACAAGTTGACATGGCTGGGGACGAGTTGACATGACTGGGAACGAGTTGATATGACTAGGGACGAGTTGACATGGCTGGGGACGAGTTGACATGACTAGGGACGAGTTGACATGACTTGGGACGAGTTGACATGGCTGGGGACAAGTTGACATGGCTGGGGACGAGTTGACATGGCTGGGGACGAGTTGATATGACTGGGGGCAAGTTAACATGGCTGGGGATGAGTTGACATGACTGGGGACGAGTTGATATGACTTGGGACGAGTTGACATGACTGGGGACAAGTTGATATGACTTGGGATGAGTTGACATGACTTGGGACGAGTTGACATGGCTGGGGACAAGTTGACATGGCTGGGGACGAGTTGGCATGACTGGGGACGAGTTGATATGACTAGGGACGAGTTGACATGGCTGGGGACGAGTTGACATGGCTGGGGTAGAGTTGACATGGCTGGGGACAAGTTGACATAGCTGGGAACGAGTTGACATGACTGGGGACGAGTTGACATGGCTGGGGACGAGTTAACATGACTGGGGAAGAGTTGACATGACTGGGGACGAGTTGACATGACTGGGGACGAGTTGACATGGCTGGGGACGAGTTGACATGGCTGGGTCATGGAGGGTATTCCAGCTATGGCTATGCTTTAGTCTATGATATAGTTTATGTAGTTATGAGTGTGTTGGATACGATAGTATAGGGGGACTCAGTAGACCTACACAGTCATGTAATCCGTAGGTTTTAACAGTAACCATATAACATGCAGCCAGTCATGAGAGCAAGGCAAAGGCGTCAACTATGGTCCTGTCATGTTGTCTGTAGGTCCTATAGATAATTTAATGTGAACACCAAGTACCATGTACCTGCCGTGCTTGTGTTGCTAGCTCTAGCCCCACCCTCCTACCTATCTACATTATAAGACCCCCTCCCCCTAAATCTACAAAGGGCTACCTGTATTTGTCCTGTCAATATCAAGCCCTGTGAATGTACAAGTACCGATAAGCTTAGTTTACTCTCCGTGAACCTTGGAGCATACATATTCTAAATATTGACCTGCTGGCATCCAGTGCTATGTCCCCAGACCATTAAATCTGACACACTGACATGGACCGTTTTGACACTTAGTGACGTGGGACAGGAAAAAAGTAGATCGTGACATGGGACATTGGGAATTTCTGAAAATCAACATGGTGACATAGGCATATATAGATATGGCAACATGGCCATTTCTTTAAATCAACATGCGATATAGGGACCCCTATCAAGGGTCCCACTGCTGACCATTTATGGAAAGTTACATGTAGGAAGCATAGATTTGGTTAACCATTTAAATCACCAGCGCCCATATAAATAGGGTTTACCTTGGGTATATACAAATGACCTATTGGACCAATGTTGGTCAGAGGTACACAACATTTTTGTATATTTACAAGTAATAACTGACTCACCAAATCTATATTTTGTCAGGGTGACTCATGAATGCTTGCTAGAATAAGAAATACCAAAAGGAGTATAAATATGACATTGGGTGTGTGTGCCACGTGTGTCCCGTACTGTCCTGTGTTGTGTACCAGTGTTGCCGAAATGACACTGGCACATCAGCTTTTGCCGATGTAGAGGCTCTTGGACACAATGACCGGCCATGATTTCAGCTTTTCAAAAGTAACAGAATCTTTCAGATAGCCCTTTTAGAAGCAAAGTTATGGTCATGGCTATGGTTATGGTTAACAATTATCAATAAAGTTACACTTTTTTTTATGCAGTATGTCTGTGGCCTGTGTTTCAGCAACACTGATGTACAGATCTGCTCTGTGGATGTCCCTCTGCTTATGAAACTGTACTGTACCCATATGGAAGGCACATGTACCCTGTGTCTATGGTACATAAACTGTAGCTGTGTAAGCCCCCATGTACCAGATCTCCAGACACATCAATTCAACCCCCCCCCCCCCCAGTTTCAACCCAACTGTTATATACCTCTGTCACTCAGACAGCTCACAGTAGTAGATGTTTAAGGCACGCTTAGTATACAGGATAAAACACATGTGTTTGCATCTATTGTGCAGGAGCCATGTACATGTCCTCAAGGTACATTAGTTATCTATTGAAATTAGTGGGTCTGTGTAACTAAGTTCCCCAGATCAATTCATGTCACACCCCCCCCCATCACAAGTGTGCACCACTTCCATCACACATGCCAGACTTGTGTGTATGTACTATATGTCTCCTCTAGTGGTTATGTATGTGCCTTGTACCTCCTGTACTTGTACCTGTATGTGCCAAGGTACCAGGTACCTTATGATGTAAGTACCAGTAAGCTCCTACATCTGCAGCCATGCTACCATTCAGGTTAATATAATGGCAGAGGTTCAAATAGTCTATTGTACATCTAAATGTGTATCTATGTACCCTGTACCTGTAACTGCACTGTGTGTGTCAACAGGAGGCCCATGGTCTAACAGGGCGTATACAGTACTACGGGACACACATGGAACACACCTACATGACACATGGTACACACACACACTTAGGCCAAAAAAAAAGGTTGGTTTCCGGTCACCCGACAGGGTCTAGCCAAACGGACCTCTTTTTTTTTTTTCTTTCTTTTTTTTTTAGATTTTAATTTTTTTTTAAATCGTTTTTGTTGATTCTTGAAAAAAGGGAGATTTGAGCCTGGAGCTCAGCTTATACTCCAGCAGAGCTATGGATCACACAAGACACCACCGGACAAGAGATGGCCGGGAGCAGGTTACGTAATATCCTGCCTCACGACGGTCCCGTGCCCCAAGTCCCGTGCCTGTGTAGAGCTGTACCCAGTCACCTGTCTATATAGGTCAAGGTATAGGCCAATGCAAGCTACACTCCCAGAGCAGACACAGGAGGGTAATAAGGGGGTATTTTGAGTCATGTAGTAGGCGTCGGGTAATTAGGGGGTATTTTGAGGTAGGTAGTACTGGTGGGGTAATTAGGGGGTATTTTGAGGCAGGAAGTAGGGGTGGGGTAATTAGGGGGTATTTTGAGGTTGATAGTAGTGATGGGGTAATTAGGGGGTATTTTCTGGCAAATAGTAGTGGTGGGGTAATTATGGGGTATTTTGAGGCGAATGGTAGTCGTGGGGTAATTAGTTTTTTTTTCAGGCAAATAGTACCGTAAAACCCCGCCTATAAGCCGGATTTATTTTGGCGTTTTTATTTGCTATAAGCCGAATATTTTCCTTCAAACTCACATTTGGCTTATAGGCGGGGTCAGCTAATAGGCAGGGTTTTACGGTAGTGTTGGTGGTAATTAGGGTGTTTTTTTTTTCAGGCAAGTAGTAGTGGTGGGGTAATTAGGGGGTATTTTGAGACAAATAGTAGTGGTAGGGTCATTAGGGGGTATTTTGAGGCAAATAGTAGTGGCTGGGTGATTATGGGGTATTTTGAGACAAATAGTAGTGGTGGGGTCATTAAGGGGCATTTTCTGGCAAATAGAAGTGGTGGGGTAATTAGGGGGTATTTTGAGGCAAATATTAGTGGTTGGGTAATTAGGGGGTATTTTGAGACAAATAGTAGTGGTGGGGTTATTAAGGGGCATTTTCTGGCAAATAGAAGTGGTGGGGTAATTAAGGGGGATTTTAGGCAAATAGTAGTGGTGTGTAATAAGGGGGTATTTTCAGGCAAATAGTAGTGGTGGGTTATTAAGGGGGTATTTTGAGGCAGGTTGTAGTGGTGGGGTAATTAGGGGGTGTTTAAGGCAAATAGTAGTATTGGGGTAATTAGGGGGTATTTTGAGGCAGGTAGTAGTGGTGGGGTAATTAGGGGGTATTTTGAGGTAGATAGTAGTGGTGGGGTAATTAGGGGGTATTTTGAGGTAAGTAGTAGGGGTTGGGTAATTAGGGGGTATTTTCTGGCAAATAGTAGTGTTTGGGTAATAAGGGGGTATTTTGAGGTAAGTAGTAGGGGTGGGGTAATTAGGGGGTATTTTGAGGTAAATAGTAGGGGTGGGGTAATTAGGGGGTAGCACCAGCTTATTGACATTCTAGGAAGGAGTCATAAGAAGGCCTCTCTGCAGATGTATATATGGTTGTTTGTGTGAATGCTGGTGCTACACTTTATTGTAACTTCAGGAACCATATCATTTATAATCATCCATTTAACACAAAAGGACATCTGCATCCCTACAGATCGGTGAATGCCATTGAAAGGTGCTGGCATGTATCCCAGGAATAGAACAGAATGTTGATGTTACAACGTAGCACTCATACCCCCCCCCCCACACACACACACCACTAGGTGTGGGTGTGGTAGTAAGGGATGAGCTGACGGACGGACCGGATGCAGGCGGCAGGACGGCTTCAAGGGTCATGTACTGCAGCTGCAGCTGCTACTAGTGTGAGGAACACAGGACACTGGATTTACGCTGAATCTAACCAACCATGGCTAATCACACTAAGCACGGATTGTACAAGATAATATAGGACACACAGACTGGTTTGGTGTACAGCCAGACGGAGCGATCAATGACATAGACATGACTATACAAGGATATAGATCAGAACGTCAGAACTTGACTTGAAAACCGCCATGCTAACGGTCCCACTACCGGGGCATACCCCTCCTCCCCCCCACCACCCACCACCACCCACACACCACCCACACCCCTGAGGGGAAGTCCCGGCGCCGCTCACACTCTGCCTACACTCTACTGCAGCTGCTACTGGTGTGAGCATCATAGCAGTCTTGGATTTACACCAGATCTAACCACTCCTGGATGATGACACTTGGCGCACATCATTCCAAGACACTATTGGATCTCCTGAGTGGGTTGTGACTATACATGGGTGCCCCGAATTTTCACCGTGTCGTCGTGTCGATTTTTAGCAAAAGTGCCGTGTCGCCATGTCGATTTTTATCCAGTGCAATATGGCCTATTTGACTGTGTCCGTCGATTTTTAAACCCCCCGTGTCGCACGTGTCGATCTTTACAACCCCCCGTGTCGCCGTGTCGCGCGTGTCGAATTTTACCCATGTATAGTCACTGGGTTGGGTAGCCCCAGGAGTGTCCAGTGTACCCTCCATGAGTGTGTGTAAGGAGTAGGGTGAGAACCACAGAGGGGACCACCGTACAACACCAACCACCTCCAGCTACCACACACGTTAGGTAGGGACACCAGCCTCTCGGCCCTCCCCTCCCAGCCCCCACACACTACACACAGGATTAGACAACACTGGTCAAGGTAAGTTACACACAGGAGGACTTTAGCACTGCGTTTTGTACACTCTAATAGACTTATTTTCCATCAATAGGTTTGACTCTTGTTTATTTGATAGACCTACTAGGTCAAATAAACAGAGTCAGATCTTTTTATAGAGCAACCTGTTCATGATAAGGTGGGGGTGACATCTTGATTGAAAAACACTGTATTGTTATTCCTTAGAGAGGCAAGAAAGTAAAGATAAAGGGCCAAATGAAATTCAAAGTGTAGGCCTAATAAAATCTATTTGCAGTTTTGAGAGTGTCACGGATATCTGACAAAATTGCCAAAATATCTTCCCGCTTAGGCAATATATTAGTAGCTTAGATAATATGAAATTCAAAGAGTTGAAAGAGCTAACACTTTCTAACTACATCAAGGACCATTTCATTTTTTGCAATATGTGAGGTCATACACACGTGTCTGAGGTCGTTCATACATGTCTGAAATGCCTGGCATGTGTCTGATGTTCTTGAAAAAATCCGGTCCTACGTGTACATTTTGTAGATATGTCAAGCTTTGCTACAGTGCCTACATGCATATTGTAGCTACCGTAAAACTTATAAGCTGACCTGCCAGGTTAGAGATAATGATATAAGCCATGCTTACAATTGTCAACTGTTTGGTCACAATGTGGAGTGCATGTCTCACCCCCCCCCCCTCCCACCCCAGGTTGATAATGAATGGCCGGTCCCTGACCTCAAATACCCCCCCCCCCCATAGAGACACGTCCTGAGAGGTTAACACCACCCCCAACCCCCCCCCCCCCTTACAGGTTGATCATAAATGATCCGTCTCTAACCTCAACTAGCCCCCTCCTACACACACATGCAGGCCCTGCCAAAGATTAGACACCCCCATAGGTTGATAACATATGATCAGTCCCTAACCTCAACTAGCCCCCCCCTCTCCATACACATACAAGGACCAAATGTTGCCAAAAACATTTGTTATACAGGCCAACTACCCTTGCACATCTACCAGCCCCGAGATAGCCCCTAATTACCCCACCACTTCCATCAGACTTAAAATACCCCCTAATTTCCCAACCACTTCCATAAGACTCAAAATACCCCCTTATCACCCCACCATACCTACAAGCTCAAAAATCCCCCCTAACTACCTTTGCAGATATACCAGCCTGAAAATACCCTATTATTACCCCAAAACTTCTATCGGCCCCAAAATACAGTTGACTGTAGGCTGTTGTTGATGACTGAAGTAGGGTGTTGTTGATGACTGTAGGCTGTTGTTGGTGACTGTAGGCTGTTGTTGCTGACTGTAGGCTGTTGTTGCTGACTGTAGGCTGTTGTTGATGACTGTAGGTTGTTGTTAACCATTGTAGGTGGTCTCCCTCACTCTACACAGGCCTCCCTCACTCCTGACACGTCTCCCTCACTCCTGACACGCCTCCCTCACTCCTGACACGCCTCCCTCACTCCTGACACGCCTCCCTCACTCCTGACACGTCTCCCTCACTCCTGACACGTCTCCCTCACTCCTGACACGTCTCCCTCACTCCTGACACGCCTCCCTCACTCCTGACACGTCTCCCTCACTCCTGACACGCCTCCCTCACTCCTAACACTCCCCTTCACTCCTGACATGCCTCCCTCACTCCTGACACGTCTCCCTCACTCCTGACACGCCTCCCTCACTCCTGACACGTCTCCCTCACTCCTGACACGCCTCCCTCACTCCTGACACGTCTCCCTCACTCCTGACACGCCTCCCTCACTCCTGACACGTCTCCCTCACTCCTGACACGCCTCCCTCACTCCTGACACGTCTCCCTCACTCCTGACACGCCTCCCTCACTCCTAACACTCCCCTTCACTCCTGACATGCCTCCCTCACTCCTGACAAGTGGGGACAGATACCCCCCCCCCACACACACACAGACTACCCTGTCCCTACCAGCCCACACCGCCAGTCCCAGTGTATTTCCACCAGGGGGCAGCCATCTCAAAAAGAATTAAACTGAGACTCATAGGAACAGCATACCATAAAGCCCTGCCCTAGACATGGATTTGTTTTGGCGTTTATTTTCACTTCAACACAAAAGTAGGGCTTATTGCATAGTATTAAAGAGAGAACAAATTTAAGGTAATTTTCCTACAATTTCCCCTGCAATCTTAAAGGCGGGGTCATAGGTTTTTAACTTTGGTTCTAACCTCACCAATAGGTCTACCTCGCTCATAAGTCAAATTGGAATTTTGGGGGAAAAAAATCGATTTATAGCAAAATACTTGGACAATTGGAAAATCCCATTTATAAGTCGAATTGGAGTTTGAGATTTTTTGGGGGGATAGACCAATCCCCAGACCCCCCTAAACCATTTACTTAGGGACAAAGAGAGTATTATTTATGACATTATGAAACAACTTCCTACTTCTTGGGGTAAGAAATATGTTGTGCAGGGGAATATGATTCCCCCAAAAAGGTGTATTTTAGTGTACTATATTATTTTGGGATGCTTGAATAATTAAACTTTGTTCAAACCTCAGCTATAAGTCGAATTGGACATTTAGGAGAAACATTTGACTATAGTTGAAATTAATTCCAAATATAAAATCGACTTACAAGCGAAGTCTTACGGTACACTTTCCTTAATAAACGGACATTTGTGTAGGAGTAGCCAGCCTACCTCCAATCCCCTCAATACAAGACAGGGTTGGAGGGGGGGGGAAGTTTTATTTTACTTCTGATAGCCGCCTTCATATATCCTGCCAACAAAGGAAATGTGTTACAAAGTAGCCTTCCCCATATCCAACAGTCAAACTTTTTATTAGGATTAGGCTAAGGGTGGGTCTGTGTTGGTCTGATCTACCATTGAGCCAATAAGGCAACAAATAAGGTCCATGCAGTCTGTTGTAGACACCCACTTAATGACAAATTTATTTATATCATAGCTTCAACTCATTATTTCTACGCACATAATTTACAAAGGGAAATAAACAGACACTTACACATGTTACTGTAGTTCAACTACTAAGGGGTACAACTTTTGCATGTTCTCGAGGAAACCACCAGCTCCCCCTTTTGTTAAAAGTCCCTAGTTTTCTGTGTCTGCAAATATTTAAAAGGGCAGAAAAGGGCCGAGTTGCCTACCAGAGATAGATATTTCACCTCCTTGACCTGTGGGGGGGGGGGGGGGTGTGGCTATTCCGAGGAAACAAAACAGGTTACTTTCTGATCCATAGTTCTTAGAAATCAGGGCATTTCTAAGGGGAGGGAACAAGCATGATGTCATTTCTGTCTTACAGTCTGGGTGGGGGGTAGGGGGGGGCTATCCCCTTAGTACCATCCTCCTTCCCTCCCCTCTGATTAAATAGTTGAGTTGATTTTACAGAAAAGGTCTGTCTTTAGTCTTCAGTTAGAATCAAATAACATCACATAGGGTGTTTATTAAAATTGACATGGGACAGGACAGGCGACAAGGGATATGGGGATTTCAGTGACAGGTGACATGGCCATTTCTTAAAATTGACTTGCACATGGGGACCCCCCCCCCCCCCATCTATACACCATTTATTTAAGGAGTTACTGTTATCTCCAGGGAAATAAACTGACACTTACTTGGATAGAGCTCTAATCAGACATTAATGTTTGACATGTTTACCTACTCCCCAGCCCTCTCACCCCTCCCCCAACGCCCCAGAGTCACCCTAGATCTAGATAAGCTGAGCAGGTCCTTGCTCTGCTCTCTTTGACATCCCGCTCCCCTCCACACACAAACACATACACGCACACACCAAACTTTCCTACATACACATACCCGCACACACCAAACTTTCGGACATCCACTTCCCCTCCCTCCCACTCACTAGGAGGGTGAGGACTGCAAACGTTGGGGCAGATCTCAGCAGCACACCACCATCTGAGCAGCTCCCTACAAGCAGGCAGCTCACCATAGAGCGAGCAGCACCCAGTACAGGGTGGCGAGTGGTGGCTGGACATGGGGAGGAGGGAGGAGTCTGTGATGGGCACATGTCGGGCAGCAGACCAGAGGCAGCACACAGTAAGCAGCACACAACAGAAAGAGTAGTGGCGTGTGTTGAGGGGTTAGAGAGGTCTTCTAGTTAATGCTTGTGAGTGACTGGATTGTTGTTTAATGTAACTGTAGGGGGCGGGATTATGTGTGGGGGAACAGTCTTTCCCATGGTATCTGGAAGCTGGGTAAGAGTTAAGGGCTAATCTCCTGTAGGTGTGTGGGTCTACAGGGACATGGTACATGAGTAGTTTTTGACATGTAAGTGTAGCATTGGGTTAACTGATTTCATCCCTTTTCTTCTGTACAGATAAAGCCACTTGGGCCTGCATCAAGTGTATACTGCCGGACATTGCCATACCAGTTTGTGTCCAGTTGATTGATGGATGCTTGTTAGTGATACATTTTCAGGCCCTCCATTACCTCAACATCCCAGCCCAAAGACATATACACACAAAAAGGCCCTGACTGGGCCTTAAGTACCCCCCCCCCCCAAACACACACACATATTGCAGCAGTGCTCAAAGCATAGGATAGGTCACCAGTTTATTCAGTTTTTGTCCTCTTTCTCCCCATTGGCTGTAGTAATACCCCCTAATTAAACTACCACTTCTATCTGCCCACAAATACCCCCTTATTACCCCAAGATTTCAATCTGCCCCAAAATGCCCCCTAATGACCCCAAAACTTCAATCTGCCCCAAAATACCCCCTAATTACCCCACAACTTCAATCTGCCCCAAAATGACCCCTAATAACCCCACAACTTCAATCTGCTCCAAAATACCCCCTAATTACCCTATCACTTCTATCTGCCCCAAAATACCCCCTTATTATCGACTACTTCTATCTGCCCTGAAATACCCCCTAATTACCCAATCAATTTTATCAGCCCCAAAATACCCCGATAATGACCCATGCATATCTGCCAGTCCAAAAATCCCCCTAATTACACCACCACTTTTTATCACCCCTAAAATACCCCCTAATTACCCTGGCATATCTACCCCCCTCAAAATACCCCCTAATTACTACACCACTACTACCTGTCTCTAAATACCCCCTAATTACCCCCACCACTACTAACTTTCTCAAAATTACTACACCACTACTACCTGTCTCAAAATGCCCCCTAACTACTACACCAATACTACCTAGACTACCACTATTTGTGGATGACTCCTTGCCAACTTGAGATGTCCTGTGAGGTACTTGATGTACGTCTGGACGTTAAACAAATCAATCAATCAATCAACCGATACTATCTGCCCAAAAATACCCCCTAATTACCCAATGACTTCATTCTGCCCCAAAATACCCCTAATTACCCCACCACTTCTATCTGCCCAAAAATACCCCCTAATTACCCAATGACTTCATTCTGCCCCAAAATACCCCCTAATTACCCCACCACTTCAATCTGCCCCAAAATACCCCCTAATTACCCCACCACTTCAGTCTGCCCCAAAATACCCCCTAATTACCCTATCACTTCAGTCTGCTTCAAAATACCCCCTAATTACCTCCACACTTCTATCAGCCCCAAAATACCCCCTAATTACCCCACAACTTCAATCTGCCCCAAAATACCCCCTGATTACCCCACGACTTCAATCTGCCCACAAAAAAAACCTGATTACCCTATCACTTCTGTCTGCCCCGAAATATCCCCTAATTACCTTCACACTCCTATCTACCCCAAAATACCTCCTAACTACCCCACCACTTCTATCTGCCCAAAAATACCCCCTTATTATCGACTACTTCTATCTGCCCTGAAATACCCCCTAATTACCCCAATTACTTTCCTCAGCCCCAAAATACCCCCTAATTACCCATGCATATCTACCAGTCCAAAAAACCCCCTAATTACACCACCACTTTTTATTAGCCCCAAAATACCCCCTAATCACCCTGCTATATTTACCCACCTCAGAATACGCCCTAATTACTACACCACTACTACCTGTCTCAAAATACCCCCTTATTACTACACCACTACTACCGGCTCAAAATACCCCCTAATTACTACAACACTACTACCGGCTCAAAATACCCATTACAGGATAGGGGTGCAGCAGGACAGGGATGCAGCAGGTCAGGGATGCAGCAGGACAGGGGTGTTGCAGGACTGACAGGGGTGCAGCAGGACAGGGGTGCAGCAGGACAGGGGTACAGCAGGACAGGGGTGCAGCAGGACAGGGGTGCAGCAGGACAGGGGTGCAGCAGGACAGGGGTGCAGCAGGACAGGGGTGCAGCAGGACAGGGGTGCAGCGAACAGGGGTCCAGCAGGAAAGGGGTGCAGCAGGACAGGGGTGCAGCAGGACAGGGGTGCAGCAGGACAGGGGTCCAGCAGGAAAGGGGTGCAGCAGGACAGGGGTGCAGCAGGACAGGGGTGCAGCAGGACAGGGGTGCAGCAGGACAGGGGTGCAGCAAGACAGGGGTGCAGCAGGACAGTGGTGCAGCAGGACAGGGGTGCAGCATGACAGGGGTGCAGCAGGACAGGGGTGCAGCAGGACAGGGGTGCAGCAGGACAGGGGTGCAGCAGGACAGGGGTGCAGCAGGACAGGGGTGCAGCGAACAGGGGTCCAGCAGGACAGGGGTGCAGCGGGACAGGGTGTGCAGCAGGACAGGGGTGCAGCAGGACAGGGGTGCAGCAGGACAGGGGTGCAGCAGGACAGACAGGGGTGCAGCAGGACAGGGATGCAGCAGGACGGACAGGGGTGCACCAGGACAGGGGTGCAGCAGGACAGGGGTGCAGCAGGACAGGGGTGCAGCAGGACAGGGGTGCAGCAGGACAGGGGTGCAGCAGGACAGGGGTCTAACCCCCCCCATACCCCCATGTCCTCCTCTCATATCTCTTTAGTGACACAGCCAATTAACAATGTTACCCTTTAAATAAGAAGACTGTTGAGTGGAGAAAGGATCATTTTATTGATCAGCTAATAATGCGCGCGCTACATGAGATTATTAATAATCATAATTCTCATTAATATTTACTTAGGTGATGATATAAGGATAATGCATAAAGTAAACGTAGTTACTGTGTAAACTGCTACCTAAGCAAACATACATATCTATGCTAATTATAAACAATCGTTATATAATCCTTATGCGCTTTTTTAGTTCATTAGGGCACTTGCTTGGGTGTCCTTGCTCTCCTGTCAGAACTGTCATAGTGTCTCAATGATAAAGATGGCAGAAATTGAGGGACAGAATCGCCAAAGGCGGAAGGGGAGGGGGATGGAGAGCCTTGTTTATGCTTCTGCTGCGCACTGGACACTGGTGCTGGGGTGCCTCCTGCACCCCTATTTACTCACACCAGCTCCCCCCTCCCTCCCCTCCCCCAGAAGGGGGAGGGGCAGTGCTGGAGTAACGTCTCTGTCTTTAAACTCCATCAACATGTTGATGTCTCTTAAATAAGAAGACTGTTGAGTGGAGAAAGGATCATTTTATTGATCAGCTAATAATGCGCGCGCTACATGAGATTATTAATAATCATAATTCTCATTAATATTTACTTAGGTGATGATATAAGGATAATGCATAAAGTAAACGTAGTTACTGTGTAAACTGCTACCTAAGCAAACATACATATCTATGCTAATTATAAACAATCGTTATATAATCCTTATGCGCTTTTTTAGTTCATTAGGGCACTTGCTTGGGTGTCCTTGCCCTCCAAACCTCCATAGAAAGTAGTAGTAGAGTCATTGTGCCTGTAGTGCGCCAGCTGCTGGTAGTGCATCAGCCATGGCCTGCATTGTTGAGGATAGGCCAGACTGATCACTGATTACATATGATGTGTAAGCTGAGCTTGACCAGTCACCTAGGGCTCGTATCCTGCCCTCATCTACTCTAGCTGCATTCCACAGGAATACAGCCCCCCCACGACGGAATGAATGTGATGCAAGACCATCTGTGCACAACCCTGCATGTGATATAGCCTTCAGGAACATGGTGGAGAAGGCCGTGGGTGAGAGGGGCGTGGCATGTTGACCACTTCCTGTAACAAACAGGGGGCCTTCCGGTGGCGCCCCTTGTGTTCTCACCATGTAATTAAAGAGGGCTTGGGTCGGGCACAGTGCATGGCCCTTGATCCTTGGGAAGGGTAGTACACGTGGCCTTGATGAGTACTGGTCTGTCTTTGACCAGCGGATGGTAATTAGGACCCCTTTGGGGGAGAACACCACATCCTTCCTTGTCAGATGTTTGTCACTGTTAAAGGGGACTCCTGCAGGTTTGAACACATTTGATCTGCGTAGTAGACCAAAGAACATTAATAATCCAGCAGCTAAGACTGCTGCTTGTACAGGATTCGTGACATCTAGTTGACTCATAAGTGCATACAGGTGCTTTGGGGTGATAGGTAGCTTCCTATTAACTCTGTCACCAAGGGCCCTGCGTGCCCCTTTTAGTGTGAGTGAGATCCAGTAAGAGTCCTGCATGGGGTTAGGAGCTCCATAAGCTTTATGCAAAATGGACACAATATTTAGGTATTGTTTGATTGATCTGTATTTCAGGCGCTTGGATAGAAATGCAATGTACCTGCATAAGAGGTGGGGAGATGCCGGCACAGGTGGCTCCCCCAGGAGCTTGCAGAAACTAAGATACGGACGTTGGTGTGTGGAGTAGGACTTCTTTGTTGTGTCTGCAAACGCACTGGCCTGGAAAGCTGCTACTGTTGTGTCCGATGCCACTACATCCATGTCAGAAAGTTGGTCCTACAGCAGGACAGGGGTCTAACCCCCCCCATACCCCCATGTCCTCCTCTCATATCTCTTTAGTGACACAGCCAATTAACAATGTTACCCTTTAAATAAGAAGACTGTTGAGTGGAGAAAGGATCATTTTATTGATCAGCTAATAATGCGCGCGCTACATGAGATTATTAATAATCATAATTCTCATTAATATTTACTTAGGTGATGATATAAGGATAATGCATAAAGTAAACGTAGTTACTGTGTAAACTGCTACCTAAGCAAACATACATATCTATGCTAATTATAAACAATCGTTATATAATCCTTATGCGCTTTTTTAGTTCATTAGGGCACTTGCTTGGGTGTCCTTGCTCTCCTGTCAGAACTGTCATAGTGTCTCAATGATAAAGATGGCAGAAATTGAGGGACAGAATCGCCAAAGGCGGAAGGGGAGGGGGATGGAGAGCCTTGTTTATGCTTCTGCTGCGCACTGGACACTGGTGCTGGGGTGCCTCCTGCACCCCTATTTACTCACACCAGCTCCCCCCTCCCTCCCCTCCCCCAGAAGGGGGAGGGGCAGTGCTGGAGTAACGTCTCTGTCTTTAAACTCCATCAACATGTTGATGTCTCTTAAATAAGAAGACTGTTGAGTGGAGAAAGGATCATTTTATTGATCAGCTAATAATGCGCGCGCTACATGAGATTATTAATAATCATAATTCTCATTAATATTTACTTAGGTGATGATATAAGGATAATGCATAAAGTAAACGTAGTTACTGTGTAAACTGCTACCTAAGCAAACATACATATCTATGCTAATTATAAACAATCGTTATATAATCCTTATGCGCTTTTTTAGTTCATTAGGGCACTTGCTTGGGTGTCCTTGCCCTCCAAACCTCCATAGAAAGTAGTAGTAGAGTCATTGTGCCTGTAGTGCGCCAGCTGCTGGTAGTGCATCAGCCATGGCCTGCATTGTTGAGGATAGGCCAGACTGATCACTGATTACATATGATGTGTAAGCTGAGCTTGACCAGTCACCTAGGGCTCGTATCCTGCCCTCATCTACTCTAGCTGCATTCCACAGGAATACAGCCCCCCCACGACGGAATGAATGTGATGCAAGACCATCTGTGCACAACCCTGCATGTGATATAGCCTTCAGGAACATGGTGGAGAAGGCCGTGGGTGAGAGGGGCGTGGCATGTTGACCACTTCCTGTAACAAACAGGGGGCCTTCCGGTGGCGCCCCTTGTGTTCTCACCATGTAATTAAAGAGGGCTTGGGTCGGGCACAGTGCATGGCCCTTGATCCTTGGGAAGGGTAGTACACGTGGCCTTGATGAGTACTGGTCTGTCTTTGACCAGCGGATGGTAATTAGGACCCCTTTGGGGGAGAACACCACATCCTTCCTTGTCAGATGTTTGTCACTGTTAAAGGGGACTCCTGCAGGTTTGAACACATTTGATCTGCGTAGTAGACCAAAGAACATTAATAATCCAGCAGCTAAGACTGCTGCTTGTACAGGATTCGTGACATCTAGTTGACTCATAAGTGCATACAGGTGCTTTGGGGTGATAGGTAGCTTCCTATTAACTCTGTCACCAAGGGCCCTGCGTGCCCCTTTTAGTGTGAGTGAGATCCAGTAAGAGTCCTGCATGGGGTTAGGAGCTCCATAAGCTTTATGCAAAATGGACACAATATTTAGGTATTGTTTGATTGATCTGTATTTCAGGCGCTTGGATAGAAATGCAATGTACCTGCATAAGAGGTGGGGAGATGCCGGCACAGGTGGCTCCCCCAGGAGCTTGCAGAAACTAAGATACGGACGTTGGTGTGTGGAGTAGGACTTCTTTGTTGTGTCTGCAAACGCACTGGCCTGGAAAGCTGCTACTGTTGTGTCCGATGCCACTACATCCATGTCAGAAAGTTGGTCCTACTGCGACTGAATTCAACACAGCACTCAGCTTCTCCCAGCCACGTGGCTCATGCAGTCTTGAAGCCCTGTCAGCCAGTGTATTCCTTATACCCTGGTAGTAGATAGCCTTAATTCTGAAGTTGTAAATAGCAGACAACCAGAATACTCCCCTCAGTGATCTCATGACCACTGGGTATCTGCAGGTTCCCTTGTTTATAATTGACACTGCTGCTCTGTTGTCACTATACACAGTCACCAGTCTGTTAGTCCACAGGTGGCCCCAGAGCCGTGCTGCTGGCTCTAGGGCTAGCACCTCTTTCAAGTTGATATGTAAGTCAGGCACCTGGTCCTCACACTTTTCCCACGGCATGTGGTACCACAATCCGTTATAGTAACCCCCAGCAGCAGCTGTACATGCATCTATTGACACTGGAGTGTAAACACGGTACTCCAGGATGGGCACAGAACCATTAAACATGGATATGTAATCTAACCACCATTGGAAGTCAAGTAGCATGCATTGGGTAATCCTAGTGCGGTGATGTTGACACTGTAGGGTGTTCAGGCGGTCAATTAGGCGTCTGGTATGTGGCCTGCCGCCATAGACCACCTGTGAGGCCCAGGAAAGTTTCCCAGCTAAGGACTGGAGCTGTGTTTTGTTAGCTGTGTGTCTGCCTGCCATGTGCTGTAACTCCTCCTTCAGTTCCACGACTTTGCTTGTTGGTAGAGACAGTGTGAACGTCTCAGTGTTTATCTCAACTCCCAGGAAGGTTAGGCAGGTGGTGGGCATCACCACCTTGTTGTAATTAATGGAGAATCCGAGCTCCCTGAGAAGTTGCATCAGTCTATTCTGTGCATGGAGGCATGTTGCTTTATCATGCCCCCATACTATGAAGTTATCTAGGTAAACAGTACAGTTGTTAATCCCCTCTCTAGACAGCATATGGCGCACTGCTTGAGTGAGGGAATTAAATATACCAGCAGACAACCTAGCTCCAAAGGGTAGCCTTTGGTCCACCATATAGGTGGTCTTCTTACCATCAAACGACCATGCCAACCCAGCCATATGGTAATCCTGTGGGTGTGTGCATACACTCCTATAGGCTGAGGACAGGTCGATTTTTGACATGTAGAATCCTCTGCTCATTTGTGATGTTGCATCATGTATGGTCTGATAGGAAAACGGGTCATTTATAGCATAACTATTGAGACTTTGATTCCAGGGCCTTGACCCATCATGTATCAACCTGATTTTCTTTGAATCTTCCTTCACTATAGCACCCAGTGCTGATACTATGGTGGGTTTTACATGCACTATTTCATAACGTCCGTTTTCTAGCTCACATTCTATTTGTTTTTGTACAGCCTGTTTATGTTCACCTGTGGCAGAGCTGTGGTTAGGCTGGAATGCTCCAGCCCCCGTTTTTTCCTTGTTGGTTATTCTAAACCCATTCTTAACACCTTCCATGATGAAATTATAGTTCCTATCTGACTTCTTCATGTACTTTTCCCAGGCCCCAGGTATCAGTGCGCCTTGTCTACCTGGGGTAGGACTATCCTAGTCCTCTTTAGGGTGAGTGTACCTACAATCCTCCCCAAATTTACACTTGCCTGTGGCAGCAAACATTTTACACATTTCCTGCTCCTGCTCTGGCTCCTGTTTCTGCGTAGGTGGTTTCTGGTAGACCTGTCCCACCTGTGTGGGTTTAGGTTTGCTAATATTCTGCCTTTTCTTCTGCCCCTGACGATTCTGGTGGCCATATTTCTGATTGTTATGGCTGAAGTGGCTGTTATAGTTGTTATACTGGTCCCTCCCTTTGGGAACCAGTAGGAGGTAATCAAGGTGGGGGGCTGGCATCCCCCATTCTTCCCCACTCTCTGCTATCTGCTCCCTATACCTGCTGTCATAATCCAGAACCGACTCCCATTTATACACTGAGGCCAGTTCATGAATCATGGTTGTATATGTCATGTAGAATTCGACATCTGCGCGTTGTAGGTCTCCACATTTTAGGAGCTGAGCCATCAGTCTCTGATTTGCAGCCCCCCATTCCGACTGTGAAATGTAGAACTTCCCATCCTCTACTGGATGGAGGGAGATGGCCCCCTCAGGGCCCTGATGCATCTGTAGATCCTCCCTACGTTTTTTAGCAATTCGGGATCTCACCTGCTCTGACACAAAGTCCTTAATGTGAAGTGCCTTTTTTCGAACTGCTTTGATGGTAAGGAGCACACGTGGGTCATAATGGCCACGTCTCCCAGTCACTGGTGGAGTGTATCCCACTGCTCCTTTGGTGGCTGATCCATCTATATGTATGTCGTCATCCAGCCTGCCCCCTAGGCCAGCAGCATTGTCAGGGTCCTTGAGTAGCTGGTCAAGTACCCTACCTGCTTTCAGGAGCTCCTCATTCACGTTGTTGGGAGCTCTTTGGCCAGGGGGGATCATGTCTGGGTCGTTGTCTGGGCCCACACTGATATGTAAGGTGTCCCTAGAGTCCTCAGTCTGGGGGAATGATTTGTTCCCCAGTACTCTCAGGGCAGACTTCAGTAGTTGTGCCTGTCCTACAGATACATCCAGGGCTGCCACATCTGCTGCAACTATCTCCAATAGAACCTCTTTGGTATCCAGGTCCTGCTTGGTTAGTATATCCGTGGTTTTTCTCTTTAACCCTGCTTGCTTCCCCCAGTCAGTGAAGTTAAAGGGGGCTGGGTCCCCCTGCCCTGGTACTTCCTCCTCTTGACTCATTTTGAGCTGCTCTTAGAGCCTTGTTTATGCTTCTGCTGCGCGCTGGACACTGGTGCTGGGGTGCCTCCTGCACCCCTATTTACTCACACCAGCTCCCCCCTCCCTCCCCTCCCCCAGAAGGGGGAGGGGCAGTGCTGGAGTAACGTCTCTGTCTTTAAACTCCATCAACATGTTGATGTCTCTTAAAGACAGCATGGTGCTTAAATATGACATTTGTCATCTTAATGCACCACCTTGCCTACCCTTGGTGATGTATCAACCAAGTAGGGTCGGCATGATACTTGAAATGCAGTGAGAGGACCCCAGTCCCTGCACTTGCCATGGTACATGTACACCACCTGCATTCCTAAAAACATGGGAAAAGGGCCTTTTTTCATGATCTTCCAATGTCCCAGGAATTGAGAAAAAGGGGTGTTTTTTCCTAAATTAGTCAGTGGATTAAAAAAATAAGGAATTTGTTGTACCAAAGAATATCCTGTGTGATGGTAAACAAATTTCATCTAATCTAGAGATATCTGGGCTATCTTATTAAATGTCAATATGCAATGAACACGTCATAGCAGGGGCGTGGCAAGCAGATTCAAAGTAGGGTTGCCTTAGGGGTATTCTGACCCTTTTTGACTCTTTTTGCTTGACCGTTTTTTATATGTCCCTCCCACCACGCCCCTGGTATTTTATTAATTCCTTTTTAATACCAATTTCTCTTAATCATGGATAAAGAAGGCATTGGTTAGCATTGCAGACCTTTATATGTAACTCAACCTATATGCTTGTAAAGTTAATACAGCTCACTAGATTTGACAACTGGGGCTAATTCCACACACCCTCCCACCTACAATCCCTGCAGACACAAAATGACCACAGCGATCTGGAGCAAGCATGTCTGCCATCTGGAAGGAAATTTCTAATCCTGGATTTTGGACAGTCCATATATGGGCCTTCACTTGTGTTTATGAAGTGAACGGGAACCAGCGACTGGACTAGCGTCAGGGCACCAGGACCCAGTGTCAGTGAATGACCTCCCCCCCCTCACACCTATATACCAGGGTGCTTTTGTCTGCATGATGATGGGATGTGGCATGATGAGTAACTAAAGACCCATGTGCTGTCAATGCCATTTGTAGCATTATTGTCCCTCACCTCAACTGCATCCCCCCGATAAACATACAAGTCCTGACAGGTTTAATGCACACCCCCCTCGGGCTGATAATAAATGACCAGTCCCTTACCTCAACCTCCCCCCCCCCAACCACACACATACAGGCCCTGACAGGGGTTTGACACTGCCCCCCCCCCCATATAGATAATAAATGACCAGTCCCTAACCTCAACCTCCCCCCCCAACCACACACATACAGGCCCTGACAGGGGTTTGACACTGCCCCCCATATAGATAATAAATGACCAGTCCCTAACCTCAACCAGGCCAAACCTTTTAATTCTATGAGCTCTATACCCTCACTCATATTCTTGTTCCACCTGTTTATAACTAGATTTAGTGTACTAATCTTGTAGTAAAGCTGACATAACTCGCTGTATTCATATGCAGCAGTTGGTCATTGTAGGATACTTTGGAGGGATTCTCAGGGATTGCAGAAGTATGGGGGTAATGAGAAGGTATTTTAAAGCAGTTAGTAGTGGTGGGTTGATTAGGAGGGATTTTTAGGCAATCATTGCCCTGCCTTGATTCACACCGGCTACAGCTGTGCAAACAGTGACAGACAAACCAACTCACACTCAGTCTCTCTCTCTGTTTCCAGTGTCAACCAATCAGAACTGCACCATCACTGCTGCACCATCAGGATTTGACTGTGTGACATTGTTAACTGCTGGACTCACCCTGGACTCACTCTCTGAGGACCCAGTGGCAGCCGGCAGCCGCAGAAAACACCCCCACCAGATGAAGCTGTGAGTATCTCTACTTCTGCATATGTTACATTAATGTAGGACCTTACCACAGTCCTTGTACCTGCAATGTTGAATGTTAGATACAAGCAGAAAATTCAGTTTCCTAATATCTAACCTCTATGTGCTGAAAAGGATCAATCTAAGTATCAGGAGGTAAACACTAACATTTAAGACCATGGGCCACCCGAGCCTGCAGCTTCTGAAAGTTGGGTGCCTGGGATTTAACCTGTGGACCCAGGAATTTATTAACTTAGTACAGTTAAATGGACCCAAATATTGAGAGTCAATATAATATTATTATAAAGAAAGAATTTACATCATAATAAATTTTAAAAAATCATATTAAATAAGCTATGTGTATATTGAAATCATTTGAATCTTTTCAACATGTATTATATTATGTAATAAGCACTATGGCAGTATGGGACATCGAGCCAGAGGTGACATAAGGAGCAACACCCTGCCCCTTCCAGGTCTGTTTGTGTTGTACTCATGCAGCATGCTGACTCCACGGGGTCACTGCACTCCCAACAAGTGAAATTCTGTTGATTGTGCTACTCAATGCTAAATAATAATGGAAACGTTTAGGATTTGCTGTTTGATACAGTGTAGAAGGCTTATTTCTTACAAAGATATTTGGAAAGACTCAAATCACACTTACTTGTGGTTCCTAATATCTTGGCTCACAGCCAAGGCTGACCAAATTGAACATGTTTTTAACATGTTTATCTTCTGTGTGACAGGGCGAAAAAGGTCAGTGCCCTGATTAGGAACCGAAGTAATGAGATAAAAAATTAACCCTTTAAGGACGGGTGTCGCTAAAATATGCCATTTGTCTTCATGATGCACAAATGCAGCCCTTGCAAATTACTCCCTGGTGCTGCATCGTTGCAACATACAGACCCTTGAGTATTTGATCCCCATAGGGTCGGCATGATGATTGAATGCAGCACTGGCGAGTTACTCACCAGGGCTGCATTCATGAATCATGATGATCAAGGGCATGATGCATTGCCGCCCTTAAAGGGTTAAGTGGCTTAATACCAATTCTTAACACCAATGATGTATAGTCTGCATGATCAAAATTACCTTTTATCTATCAGTCTTAAGTGAAAACACACTATGTGAATAGAGTCAGTTATGAAGGTACTTTTGCTGCTTGCTATAGAAATAAAGAAACTAATGTCCTGTAAAGTGGTCATATAAAATCATTACAAAATGTGGCTCTGCATATGAATATCATATAAAGAATTGGCCAATTTGTCTACTTTGACACCATCATACTATTATTTAGGCCAAGAATCAAACCATACAAGTGTAGGGGGCGGATGCCTTGGTGATACGGTCAGATTGTCAAACAGAGGTAGAGCAGTAGCTTTGTAACCTTTTATCTATCAATCTTGACTGAAAACACAATATGTGAATGGAGTTACTGATGAAGGCACTTTTGTTGCTTCCTATAGAAATAAAGAAATTAATGTTTATAAAATGTCCTTATAATGTGGTTATAGAAAATTACTGCTGATATTGGTTATGTATTGGTGCCGCATTTATGCATCATTCAAACTCTTCAAGCATCTATCAACCTAAGCTAGAACAGCTGTGTGTAAACCGTAGCTTTAGGGCCTATGAATGCAAAGCACTTCTCAACATTCTGCATGTGTACATCTGCTACCTGAGACAGTGCTGGGGTAATAAGAACGCATTTCGAGGCAGTGGTGGGGTAATTAGAAGGCATTTCGAGGCAGGTTATATCTGGAAAAATTAGGGGGCGTTTTTGAGGCAGGTAGTAGTGATGGAGCAATTAGAGGCGTTTTTGAGGCAGATAATAGTGGTATGGTAAATAGGGGCTATTTTGAACAGGAAGTTGTGGTCCGGTAACTACGGGGCGGTTTTGAGACAGCTGGTTAGTTCTGGTAACTCATACATTGAATCTGCTGATAATCTAAGGGAGGATGAAACTTCTACTGATAAATAGTTTCGTGAAAACTGCTTAACAGTTAATAAAAAGAAGACAAAAGTAATGAGAATCACTAGAAGCCGTACAGGGGGTGAGATCCCTGAACTGAGAATTCACATTGATAACAGCCCCCCCCAAAAAAAAACAATAACCCTGCAACTTTTATCTGCTCCAAAATACCCCCTAATTACCCCACCACTTCTATCTGCCCCAAAATACCCCCTAATTACCCCACCACTTCTATCGGCCCGAAAATACCCCCTAATTACCCGACCACATATCTCTGCCCCAAAATACGCCCTAATCACTCGCAACTTCTATCTACTCCAAAACACTCCCTAATAACCCCACTACTTCCCTCCGCCCCCAAAAAAATCCTAATCACCCTGCAACTTCTATCTGCACCAAAATACCCCCTTTTACCAAACCACTTCCCATATGCCCCAAAATACCCCCTAATTACCCTGAGACTTCCCTCTGCCCCAAAATATCCCCTAATTACCCCACCACTTCTATTAGCCACAAAATACCCCTAATCACCTCGACACTTCCATCTGCCCAAATAGAACCCCTGATTACCCCACCACTTCTATCTGCCCCAAAAATACCCCCTTATTACCCCCACAACTTTCCATGTGCACCTAAATACCCCCTAATCACCCCATCACTTCCCCTGGCCCCAAAATACCCCTTAATTACCACAACACTTTCCCTGGCCCCAAAATACCCCCTAATCACCCCACCATTTCTAGCTGCTCCAAAATACCCCCTAATTACCCCTCCACTTCCCATGTGCCCCAAAATACCCCCTAATTACCCCACCACGTCTTTCTGCCCCTAAATACCCCCTAATTACCCCACCACTTCTATCTGCCCCAAAATACCCCCTTATTCCCTCACCATTTAAATCAGCCCCAAAATACCCCTTAATTACCCCACCACTTCTATCTGCCCCTAAATACCCCCTAATTACCCCACCACTTCTTTCGGCCCCAAAATACCCCCTTATTACCTCACCACTTCTATCTGCCCCAAAATACCCCCTAATTATCCCATCACTTCCCATGTGCCCGAAATACCCCCTAATTACCCCACCACTTCTATCTGCCCAAAAATACCCCCTTATTACCCCACCACTTCAATCTGCCCCAAAATACCCCCTTATTCCCTCACCATTTAAATCAGCCCCAAAATACCCCCTAATTACCCCACCACTTCTATCTGCCCCTAAATACCCCCTAATTACCCCACCACTTCTATCTGCCCCTAAATACCCCCTAATTACCTCACCACTTCCCTCTGCCCCAAAATACCCCCTAATTACCTCACCACTTCTATCTGCCCCAAAATACCCCCTTATTATCCCATCACTTCCCATGTGCCCGAAATACCCCCTAATTACCCCCCCACTTCTATCTGCCCCGAAATACCCCCTTATTACCCCACCACTTCGATCTGCCCCAAAATACCCCCTATTACCCCACCACTTCTATCTGCCCCTAAATACCCCCTAATTACCTCACCACTTCTATCTGCCCCGAAATACCCCCTTATTCCCTCACCATTTAAATCAGACCCAAAATACCCCCTAACTACCTCACCACGTCTATCTGCCCAAAAATACCCCCTAATTACCCCACCACTTCTATCTGCCCCTAAATACCCCCTAATTACCCCACCACTTCTATCTGCCCCAAAATACCCCCTTATTCCCTCACCATTTAAATCAGCCCCAAAATACCCCCTAATCACCCTACCACTTCTATCTGCCCCTAAATACCCCCTTATTACCCCACCACTTCTATCTGCCCCTAAATACCCCCTAATTACCCCACCACTTCTATCTGCCCCTAAATACCCACTAATTACCCCACCACTTCTATCTGCCCCTAAATACCCCCTAATCACCCCACCACTTCCCTCTGCCCCAAAATAACCCCCGAATCACCCCACCACTTCTATCTGCTCAAAAATACCCCTTAATTACCCCAACTCTTATATATGCCCTGAAATACCCCCCAATTATCCCACTACTTCCCGCAGCTCCAAAATACCCCCTAATCACCCTAAGACTTCTATCTGCTCCAAAATACCCTTTAATTACCCCAGCACTTGTATCTGCCCCTAATTACGCCATCACTTCACATGTGCGCCAAAATACCCCCTCATTACCCCACCACTTCTATCTGCCCCTAAATACCCCCTAATTACCCCACTACTTCTATCTGTCCCTAAATACCCCCTAATTACCCTACCACGTCTATCTGCCCCTAAATACCCCCTAATTACCCCCAGCACTTCTATCTGCCCCTGAATACCCCCTAATTACCTCACCACTTCTATCTGCCCCTAAATACCCCCTAATTACCCCACAACTCCCCATGTGCCCCAAAATACCCCCTAATTACCCCCACCACTTCCCATGTGCACCAACATACCCCCTAATCACCCCACCACTTCTATCTGCCCCAAAATACCCCCTAATTACCCAACCACTTCACATGTGTCCCAAAATACCCCCTCATTACCCCACCACTTCTATCTGACCCAAAATACCCCCTAATTACCCCACCACTTCTCACTGCACCAAAATACCCCCTAATTACCCAACCACTTCCCATGTGCCCCAAAATACCCCCTAATTACCCCATCACTTCTATCTGCCCCAAAATACCCCCTAATTACCTCACCACTTCTATCTGCCCCAAAATACCCCCCAATTACCCAACCACTTCCCTTGTGCCCCAAAATACCCCCTAATTACCACACCACTTCAATCTGCCCGAAAATACCCAATAATTACCCTACCACTTCTATCTGCACCAAAAAAAAACCTTATTACCAAACCACTTCCCATATGCCCCAAAATACCCCCTAATTACCCCGCGACTACCCTCTGCCCCATTATATCCCCTAATTACCCCACCTCTTCTAAATACCCGCTAATCACCCCACCACTTCTATCTGCCCCAAAATACCCCTAATCACCTCACCATTTCTAGCTGCTATAAAATAAACCCTAATTACCCTACCACTTCTTTCTGCCCTAAAATACCACCTAATTACCTCACCACTTCTATCTGCCCCAAAATACCCCCTAATTATCCCATCATTTCCCATGTGCCCGAAATACCCCCTAATTACCCCACCACTTCTATCTGCCCAAAAATACCCCCTTATTACCCCACCACTTCAATCTGCCCCAAAATACCCCCTTATTCCCTCACCATTTAAATCAGCCCCAAAATACCCCTTAATTACCCCACCACTTCTATCTGCCCCTAAATACCCCCTTATTACCCCACCACTTTTATCTGCCCCAAAATACCCCCATATTCCCTCACCATTTAAATCAGCCCCAAAATACCCCTTAATTACCCCACCACTTCTATCTGCCCCTAAATACCCCCTAATTACCCCACCACTTCTATCTGCCCTCAATACCCCCTAATTACCTCACCACTTCCCTCTGCCCCAAAATAACCCCCGAATCACCCCACCACTTCTATCTGCTCAAAAATACCCCCTAATTACCCCATCTCTTATATATGCCCTGAAATATCCCCCAATTATCCCACTACTTCCCGCAGCTCCAAAATACCCCCTAATCACCCTTAGACTTCTATCTGCTCCAAAATACCCTTTAATTACCCCAGCACATGTATCTGCCCCTAATTACGCCATCACTTCACATGTGCCCCAAAATACCCCCTCATTACCCCACCACTTCTATCTGCCCCTAAATACCCCCTAATTACCCTACTACTTCTATCTGCCCCTAAATACCCCCTAATTACCCCACTACTTCTATCTGCCCCTAAATACCCCCTAATTACCTCACCACTTCTATCTGCCCCTGAATACCCCCTAATTACCTCACCACTTCTATCTGCCCCTAAATACCCCCTAATTTTCTCACCACTTCTATCTGCCCCTAAATATCCCCTAATTACCTCACCACTTCTATATGCGCCTGAATACCCCCTAATTACCTCATCACTTCTATCTGCCCCTAAATACCCCCTAATTTCCTCACCACTTCTCACTGCACCAAAATACCCCCTAATTACCCCCACCACTTCCCATGTGCCCAAACATACCCCCTAAGCACCCCACCACTTCCCCTGGCCCCAAAATACCCCCTAATTACCCAACCACTTCCCATGTGCCCCAAAATACCCTCTTATAACCTCACCACTTCTATCTGACCCAAAATACCCCCTAATTATCCCATCACTTCCCATGTGCCCGAAATAGCCCCTAATTACCCCACCACTTCTATATGCCCCAAAATACCCCCTAATTATCCCATCACTTCCCATGTGCCCGATAATACCCCCTAATTACCCCACCACTTCTATCTGCCCCTAAATACCCCCTAATTACCTCACCACTTGAATCTGCCCCTAAATACCCCCTAATTACCCCACCACTTCTATCTGCTCAAAAATACCCCCTAATCACCCCACCACTTCTATCTGGCCCTAAATACCCCCTAATTACCCCACCACTCCCCATGTGCCCCTAAATACCCCCTTATTACCGGACGACTTCTCACTGCACCAAAATACCCCCTAATTACCCCCACCACTTCCCATGTGCACCAACATACCCCCTAATCACCCCACCACTTCTATCTGCCCCAAAATACCCCCTAATTACCCAACCACTTCACATGTGCCCCAAAATACCCCCTCATTACCCCACCACTTCTATCTGCCCCTAAATATCCCCTAATTACCCCACTACTTCTATCTGCCCCTAAATACCCCCTAATTACCTCCACCACTTCCCATGTGCACCAAGATACCCCCTAATCACCCCACCACTTCTATCTGCCCCAAAATACCCCCTAATTACCGAACCACTTCCCATGTGCCCCAAAATACCCCCTAATTACCCCACCACTTCTTTTGGCCCCAAAATACCCCCTAATCACCCCACCATTTCTAGCTGCTCCAAAATACCCCCTAATTACCCCTCCACTTCCCATGTGCCCCAAAATACCCCCTAATTACCCCACCACGTCTATCTGCCCCTAAATACCCCCTAATTACCCCACCACTTCTATCTGCCCCAAAATACCCCCTTATTCCCTCACCATTTAAATCAGCCCCAAAATACCCCTTAATTACCCCACCAGTTCTATCTGCCCCTAAATACCCCCTAATTACCCCACCACTTCTATCTGCCCCAAAATACCCCCTTATTCCCTCACCATTTAAATCAGCCCCAAAATACCCCCTAACTACCTCACCACGTCTATCTGCCCCAAAATACCCCCTAATTATCCCACCACTTCTACCTGCCCCAAAATACCCCCTAATTACCTCACCACTTCTATCTGCCCCAAAATACCCCCTAATTACCTCACCACTTTTATCTGCCCCAAAATACCCCCTAATTATCCCATCACTTCCCATGTGCCCGGAAATACCCCCTAATTACCTCACCACTTCTATCTGCCCCAAAATACCTCCAATTACCTCACCACTTCTATCTGCCCCAAAATATCCCCTAATTATCCCATCACTTCCCCACCTCTTATATATGCCCCAAAATACCCCCTAATCACCCTAAGACTTCTATCTGCTCCAAAATACCCTTTAATTACCCCAGCACTTGTATCTGCCCCTAATTACGCGAACACTTCACATGTGCCCTAAAATACCCCCCTAATTACCCCACCACTTCTTTCGGCCCCAAAATACCCCCTAATTACCTCACCAGTTCTATCTGCGCCAAATTACCCCCTAATTATCCCATCACTTCCATCTGCCCCAAAATACCCCCTATTACCCCACCACTTCTATCTGCCCCTAAATACCCCCTAATTACCTCACCACTTCTATCTGCCCCTAAATACCCCCTAATTACCTCACCACTTCTATCTGCCCCTAAATACCCCCTAATTAATAGTAAGTGGCATATACTTGACGGGAATCCTAAATAGGACAACTTTACTTTTGTATCTGCTTCAAACGATGGCTAGATTTGTTCTTAAGGATTGGAAACATTCTAAGAAGATTCAGGTAGAATTGTCAAGGGAAATACAATGCCAGGTACATGATGTGTAACTCCAACCTGGTAAGTCTCCTATACCTGAGAGACACCCTGGATAGGGGAGATTTGCTAATGTCTCTGTATCTTTCTATCAGCCGTGGCATAATGACTGCAGCTTGCTTAATATTTGCCCGATTTGAAATCCGCGACCAGTCAGGCAAAGCCAGTGAGTTGCCGCACCCTGCTGTTATACCAGATTTGATGTCAGCTCTTTGGTTAACGAGTGGCGAGAGTGCGTAATCGCCGAACGTCAAAATCGCGAGTCGTTTTTTCACTGTAAAATGCGTGAAAAAATGAATTCTCAATGGAATTTCACGATGGTGACCTTAAACTGATTGCATGGTCATAAGCTAGATCAAGTATAAATTTTAAAGCAAAATGCCAAGCGGTTATCTCATGGCTGTTGACGCGAGAAAAAATGTTTGTCAATTTTTTGCTGGATGACCAGCAAGAGTTTGGGCTTGTAGCACACATCTATTAAAAGGCCTGAGTCGGGCACTTAATGTGGCATAGGCCATTTGGCCGTGGTTTGGACGGTTGCAGAGCAGCATGCTTCCAAAAATGTAGAGAAAGCCTATGGAACTTACCATAGTGAAGGCTGAGGGAACCCCCCGCTTGGTCTAGCTCCCGCAGCTCAGTTGCCGAGCTACCCTGGCGCGAGTCGCTCGTCCCAGACGTCCTTAGGAGGTCCCCGAAGAACCGCGACTGGTCCTTTGGCCACCTGGTGGCCTATACGGCTCGCATTTCGCAAAGTGCCATTTAGGCGGGAAAACCCAAAAATGGCGGGAAAATGTGTCAAGAGGGAAAACTCAAGACAGGTCCTAATTTTTGTGTTTTCACACTCCACCACCTTCAAAGGGTCCAAATTTCTTTGGTGCCCCCCACCCCCCTGTTGTTGGAAAATGACCACTCCCTTATTCTTTTGACTGTGAAACACTTGTCTGGTTTCATGTGTATTTCTACCCCTCCTGTGCACACCCCAAACTCGACATTGACCCAGAATGTTTTAGAAATACATAGCATTGAGTCTTCATCGTGTATTGTACTTGCCATCAGTGCCGTCTATTTAATATTCACTAATAATATAGTAGTGGTAGGGTAATGAGGGGCTGTTTTGAGGCAGGTATTGGTGGAAGGGTAATTAGGGGGCGTTTGAGACAGGCATTAAGGGGGGGAAGGCGGGGTTGTCTTGAGCCATTTTGAAGTTGTTGTGGTAATTAGGGGGCATTTTGAGATGGGTAGTAGCTGTGGGGTAGTAAGGGGGTATTTTGAGGCGGATAGTAGAGGTAGGGTAACTAGGGTGCCTTTTGAGACAGGTAGTAGTGGTGAGGTAATTAGGGGGCGTTTTTTAAGGTTGATAGTATAATTGGGGTAATTAGGGGGCATTTTGAAACAGGTAACAGCAGTGGGATAAATAGGGTCTTTTTGAGGCAGGTAATAGTGGGAGGGTAATTAGGGGCCATTTTGAGGCATGTATTAGAGTTTGGGTGATTAGGAGCCACTATGAGGCAAGTGGTAGTGCTTGGGTAATTAGGGGGCATTTTGAGGCAGGTAGTAGAGTTGGGGTAATTAGGGGGTATTTTGAGGCTCGTAGTAGTGGTAGGGTTATTAGGGGCCGTATTTAGACAGGTTGTAATGGTTGGAAAATTAAGGGGCCTTTTGAGGCATTTTGAAGTTGCTGTGGGTGGCAGACAACTACACCAGACTGTCAGCAGGTACGAAACCACAGCCTCACTGCTGCCACCTGGTGTGGGTGGCAGACAACGACACCAGACTGTCAGCAGGTACCCAGACCACAGCCTCACTGCTGCCACCTGGTGGGGGTGGCAGACAACGACACCAGACTGTCAGCAGGTACCCAGACCACAGCCTCACTGCTGCCACCTGGTGTGGGTGGCAGACAACTACACCAGACTGTCAGCAGGTACCCAGACCACGGCCTCACTGCTGCCACCTGGTGTGGGAGGCAGACAACGACACCAGACTGTCAGCAGGTACCCAGACCACGGCCTCACTGCTGCCACCTGGTGTGGGAGGCAGACAACGACACCAGACTGTCAGCAGGTACCCAGACCCAGTCTCACTGCTGCCACCTGGTGTGGGTGGCAGACAACAACACCAGACTGTCAGCAGGTACCCAGACCACAGCCTCAGCCTACCGTAGGGGCACCAGTGACACCTAGTGAAGCATGCAGGTACTAAAGCACTACAGGAGGGCCCCAGGTTTATTATTTATTTGCTTTTTTACATGCAAGAGTATTTGGGTCAGATCGAAAAAAGATGCTGATCTTGGGGTACATAAGGACAAAACACAAAATTCACAATTTCACTTGACAATTTTATTTTCCTGAAAGGGTAGCATCTTGGCTCCCTGAAACCGCTGGGGAACTCTGTTTGGCCCAAGAATGCAGTTTTTATTCACCGTAGACCACATGCTACCCTAATCCCGAGGCGTCTGTGACGTTAATGAATAGTGCACTGCAAGAAACTCTTTTAAAGTGACCTAGGTATTCCAAATTTTGGCCCCTAGTTGGCTGACTAGGTACTATTAATCCTGGGAAGTTTCAAAGCTGTAAGTCGTAAATTGAAAAAAATTGTGGCACTTTTAATTATGTAGAAAAAAGAAAAATCCAAAGCATTCTATACCACTTTACCAACTTTAGCCTTGTTTCCTCAAACTTGCTCGGTTTACCATCAACATAGCTGTGTAATATCTTTAATATGTCTAGTTCCCAAAATATCAATCCTTAGATAATGGTATTGGACCCTCTGGCCACACCAGTCATTGCAAGGGCAGGGAGGGAGAAAGGCAGGGAGGGCAACCAGGGAGGGAGGGAGGGCAGACAGGCAGGAAGGCAGATAGGCAGGGAGGGAAGACAGGCAGGGAGGGCAGACAGGCAGGGAGGGAGGCAGACAGGCAGGGAGGCAGACAGGCAGGGAGGCAGACAGGCAGGGAGGACACACAGGCATGGAGGGCAGACAGGCAGGAAGGCAGACAGGCAGGGAGGGCAGACAGGCAGGACGAGAGGGCAGACAGGCAGGGAGGGCAGGAAGACAGGCAGGGAGGGAGGGAGGGCAGACAGGCAGGGAGGGATGGCAGTCAGGCAGGGAGGGAGGGCAGATGGGCAGGGAGCGTAGACAGGGAGGGAGGGCAGATTGGCAGGAAGGGAGGGCAGACAGGCAGGAAGGGAGGGCAGACAGGCAGGGAGGGAGGGCAGACAGGCAGGGAGGGAGGGCAGTCAGGCAGGGAGGGAGGGCAGTCAGGCAGACAGGGAGGGCATATGGGCAGAAAGAGGTATGTAAAGCACCATGGATCTACCGGTGCCACTATCGAGGACACTCTTCTTACAGTGCCACTCACCAGAATGGCACTAATAAGCACCACTATAGGAACTTAAACTGTTGCTAGGTTTGGACAATCCCTATCCCTAGCTTGGAACTAGCAAAAAGCAACCAGAACCACATGCTACCCTAATCCCGAGGCGTCTGTGACGTTAATGAATAGTGCACTGCAAGAAACTCTTTTAAAGTGACCTAGGTATTCCAAATTTTGGCCCCTAGTTGGCTGACTAGGTACTATTAATCCTGGGAAGTTTCAAAGCTGTAAGTCGTAAATTGAAAAAAATTGTGGCACTTTTAATTATGTAGAAAAAAGAAAAATCCAAAGCATTCTATACCACTTTACCAACTGTAGCCTTGTTTCCTCAAACTTGCTCGGTTTACCATCAAAATAGCTGTGTAATATCTTTAATATGTCTAGTTCCCAAAATATCAATCCTTAGATAATGGTATTGGACCATCTGGCCACACCAGTCATTGCAATGTGGTGTTGAATACTCTATTAACGTCACAGACGCCTCGAGACTCATAGCAATTCCCTAGAATCATCATAGAATCATCACAAGTGTTCAGAACATGTTAAAAACTTACAAACAAATACAAAACAGGTTACTGAACTATTCAATGCCAATATACGATGAGATATACCACTCTTAAATTATGCACTCAGTCTTTGAAAATTTAAAAAGTTACATTTTCATCAGTTTTCACAACACAATCTTTGGAGCCATGTTAATAGAAATTCAACATCACAATGACATTTCTCCATCTCTAATCTGAAAGGCAAACCTTCTTACAGTCATTTAAAACAATAATAATAACTATACCAGACCTCAGAGGTAATTACCAGCTGTCTGTGTGAGACCTATACAAGAATTCATTAACGTCACAGACGCCTCATGTAGATATCATACGTCATTAAGCACTACTACGGCCAAAGCACTTTACTCATACTATAGATATATGATAGGGGCATGTTGTATTAAAATATTGGGAGGTTGGGTGCAGGAGTACTAGTCAATTCCTTCAATTATAGAATAATGAGGCGTCTGTGACGGAAATTAAATGGCCTTAAAATGTAGATAAACTTTGAAAAATAAAAGTTTTTTTTGTATTATTTGGGTTCAGATTATTAGATTAGATGCCCCTTTAAGCATGTGGTAAACTTACAGCATTCAATTCAATTAAGTAGTCCATGTATAGCAGACATTCAATTTTTCTCTGAGGCGTCTGTGACAAAAACTCATGAATGCATAAAATGACATGAAATTGCCAGAATAAAGCACAGCCGGGTAAATGTAGCAGCCTAAAATGATGAAGGGGGGTGTGCAGATGGTACATATATAATAGAATATTATGCTTGGATGGCCTTTTGGTAGATGGTACTATAACTCCTGACAAAATTTCATAGATTTTTAAGAATTTGTTCTCAAAGTGCCAACATTATAAGTATAATCACATTGGATCATAGAAAAAACTATACACAAGAGTAGAGGAACATCTATTCTACCCATTAAAGTCATTGTATACCACCAGGGACCCATATTTCACGGGCCAAAACCAATTTGCATATACATGCATTACTGTCACAGACGCCTCCGTTACTGTCACAGACGCCTCACTGGTATACAAATACAGCATCCGCAAGGTACATAGGGTATTTATCAATGAGAAAGCTGTTGACAATCCATCAACATATCCATATAAGGGTAATAGATACAAAAAGATTTGAATGAAAACATGAATATATACTCAAGAGGGTATAAGGTGTAAAGTGTCTGTGACTGTTTTCCAAAATTTTGTTCTGGAAGTGCCTGAAATATAACCTTAATCACATGGGATCGTAACAAAACTACAAGGAGGGGATGGGAAACATTTATTTTATTCTTTTCAGTTGATATATACCACCAGTGACCCATATTTAATGGGCTAGGACCAATTTTCCTTGTCCTTTCATTACTGTCACAGACGCCTCAGTTACTGTCACAGACGCCTCAACCGTACACAAATACAGCAAACGCAATACATATGGGGTACTTATCAATGCAAATGCTGTTGATAATCCATCAACAAGACCCAATAGGTATTATAGGGTACAAGAATTTAAAATAAAAGCATAAATATAAGCTGGAGAGGGTAACATGTGTTGAGGCGTCTGTGACAGTAACTCGAGTTCCAATACACTATATTGCACATAAGGGAGAGAAAAAGTGGGCATGACTCAAATTTTTTCTAGCCATGAGCACACCAATTGGGAGGCTCTAGATTGCTGGTAGTAAGGATAATTAGTGAATACTATTAATAAAGATATAGGCCCTTTTATTACTGTCACAGACGCCTCCAAAACATGTAGTTGCTACACTTGAAGGTCACTGTTGAAAAATTTGCGCGGGATATGAAAGTGTAACAAACTGATTTGTTCACATAACATATATAGCTACTAGGAAATGCTGTTTAGTGATAGTTTTTGATGTCTCAGTTGACATGAGGGCCTTGTAAAACATGGATAATTAGCTAAAAATCATGGATTTTAGCCATTTTCAACTTTGGTGGCTCATAAATCAGCCAAAAATCATCGTATATGCAAAATTTTAATTTTTTCCGAAAGCATAGAGTCTGCCCTCTTATGAAAAACCAACAAAGACCTAACTGGTGTATGTATTTTTATTCTGTGGCTCTTGCAAAGCAGAAAACCCCCCAAAACCCAGATCAGCATCTTTTTTCGATCCGACCCATTTGTATTATAACAACTTCATTTCAAACAAAGGAATACACCCAGAAATCAATACAGATTCTGGTGAGAACAGTGCAATGCAGAAAATTGATTGAAACCATACTTTTAGGCTCCTCACTGACATTGTTCACAATGCCTAAAAATACAAATTTGCCACCAAAGGGATTCAAATGTCATTACATAGGTTCTAGTGATCTTTATACTGTAAACATAAATCATTTTGTGCTGTACATATTTTCAGGGATTTCAGGAATTCTAATTGTGCAATAAGATCTTCAGTGCAATATTCATCCAATGTAGTTGAACAGCTACCATGAATTAATATCCGCGTTTTTGATAAATAATGTACTTTTTCGCAAATTAGCAAAAAAACAAAAAAAAACTGAAGAAGTATCTATGTTTTGAGTCGTTATTACAGAATGATTGGTTTACAGTTTCTATATCTAAAGGCACACACAGCAGTAGCTGTTAGTACAGAATGATTGGTTTACAGTTCCTACATCTAAAGGCACACACAGCAGCGAGAGGGTTGAGCTGTTATTACAGAATGATTGGTTTACAGTTCCTACATCTAAAGGCACACACAGCAGCGAGAGGGTTGAGCTGTTATTACAGAATGATTGGTTTACAGTTCCTACATCTAAAGGCACACACAGCAGCGGGAGGGTTGAGCTGTTACTACAGAATGATTGGTTTACAGTTCCTACATCTAAAGGCACACACAGCAGCGAGAGGGTTGAGCTGTTATTACAGAATGATTGGTTTACAGTTCCTACATCTAAAGGCACACACAGCAGTAGCTGTTACTACAGAATGATTGGTTTACAGCTCCTACATCTAAAGGCACACACAGCAGTAGCTGTTAGTACAGAATGATTGGTTTACAGTTCCTACATCTAAAGGCACACACAGCAGCAGCTGTTAGTACAGAATGATTGGTTTACAGTTCCTACATCTAAAGGCACAGACAGCAGCAGCTGTTAGTACAGAATGATTGGTTTACAGTTCCTACATCTAAAGGCACACACAGCAGTAGCTGTTAGTACAGAATGATTGGTTTACAGCTCCTACATCTAAAGGCACACACAGCAGCAGCTGTTAGTACAGAATGATTGGTTTACAGTTCCTACATCTAAAGGCACACACAGCAGTAGCTGTTAGTACAGAATGATTGGTTTACAGCTCCTACATCTAAAGGCACACACAGCAGTAGCTGTTAGTACAGAATGATTGGTTTACAGTTCCTACATCTAAAGGCACACACAGCAGTAGATGTTAGTACAGAATGATTGGTTTACAGTTCCTACATCTAAAGGCACAGACAGCAGCAGCTGTTAGTACAGAATGATTGGTTTACAGTTCCTACATCTAAAGGCACACACAGCAGTAGCTGTTAGTACAGAATGATTGGTTTACAGTTTCTACATCTAAAGGAACACACAGCAGTAGCTGTTACTACAGAATGATTGGTCTACAGTTCCTACATCTAAAGGCACACACAGCAGTGGGGGGTTGAGCTGTTACTACAGAATGATTGGTTTACAGTTCCTACATCTAAAGGCACACACAGCAGCTTGAGGGTTGAACTGTCAGCCTCTCAGGCTTGACGTCACTTGTAGACACCTGGGGGTAGTAAGACAAGTGTTCATCATCAAAGCTGCTGAAACTGATGAAGGAGCTGGCTGCACTGCTTGCTGCACTAGCTGCACTGTCTGAGTCACACGACTCGGGGGACGTCAACGGCTGGTCCGACAACCCCTGGTACACCCTCACCTCATGTCCGGCTGTACTCTCATAGTACACAGCCAGTTTGTCACTTCTGTCCTCATCGGGGAACGTACTGACGAGGCTGGGCTGCATCTGCAGCATGCCGTCACTGTCAGTGTGGATGATGACAGAGAGGAGATGCCCGCGGAGGTTAAACATGAGGACGCGGTGGTTCTTGGTGTCAGCTACTACTACCCGGTCCCACACGTCCGTGCAGACACCAGCCGGGCAGAACCCTCCGTGCACCTTACGTCCTATTTTCCTGTAGAAGTTCCCCTCCACATCAAACACCTTGATGCAGCCGGCCTTGGAGTCGCTGACGATGAGGTGGTTCTGGGAGCTGCTGGTGATGCATTGTGGGTAGCGCAGGGCGTTCTTCCTGTTGGGTGACCTCAGGGTGACCTTCCTCGTGTAGAGGTCGTCACAGAACACGTGTACACACTTGTTACCCACGTCACACACGGCCGTATGGAAGTCAGGCGTCACCGTCACGTCAACCACACAACACCGGATGATCTCAGCGCTGGTGAGGTAGACGTCATCCTTGTCCTGCCGGTGGTTGTTGGCACATGGAGATCTAATACAGAGCTTCCTCTGGTAGACAACACTGCGGGGCAGCATGCTTATAGCAGCCGACAGGACAATCACATTCTCCGGGCACTGCGGACATCTGTAACATAACAACAACAGAAAATTACCTTAATTTTTCGTGTATAGGACTAAACCTCATATAAGTGGCGCCCCTAACTTGGGGCAATACTATAAGCTGCACTTGAGGTCTGAAAAATTCTAATTTTGCACTGTACTGTGAAAACCCTCATAACCCTAACCTCATGCCTCAAAGTAGTGGTCCCTCTGCTCGGAGTGTTCTATCCTCAAACTACACCACAGTCACTCACCGTCAAACATCAGTCACCACTACCACCCTCCCATCCCCCGGTTTAGAGCTAATTCCAAGAATTTTGGAGGGGAGGGTGGCGTAGAGGCACCACCAGACAAGCATAACTATACAAACCTGAGTATACCATAATAGTAGAGGGTCAATGTGTTGAATAGGTACGCACCTCTCTGACTGGACCCCGTCAGGTTTAGCGAGCAGGATGTGTCCCAGGGCGGTGACGGTGACACCGCAGACGTGGTTACCCAGCCCCGTCAGCCTCTTCTTCATCTTACCCCGCGTGTACATGAAGACTCCAGTGGAGTAGGCCACAACAATGTCGTTAGTGCTCGAGGTACTGATACCTGTCGCTGTTTCCGCCATTTTGAAACTGTCCACCATCTCCATGGTTACCGGGTGATGGTTAGGCTATTGATGTTTGTTTCTAAATGAGAGAAAGATACTTTGTGTGAATTTACCAAGTTTATATCTACAATCCGTATAGAAACCAAGCTCCAAACTAAGAATAAGGATAGAAACTTCCGTTTAATTATCAAGATGCACCGATGACTTACTCGTTCTGTCAAAATGATGCAAAATGTTTGCACCGTGTGGTCCTTTGAGTGGTTAATAGTGGAGACTACTCAGAGGCACATTAGTAAATGGTGCCTCAGTGTGCACAAATAATGGAGGTTAGTCCCTACTGTAGCTTCTTAGTTTCATTATCATTTTTGAACCTCAGCTATTTGCACACATACATACATGTACTATCTATGGGCCTTTATAGCATAGTGGGCTCCAGTGACTAAGCACAGAGTAAAATAAGTGTATTGAAATGAAAATTGTGTTGCATCTTAATTAAGCGAAGGTTCCGTTCAAGCACAGGGTAAATGGTACCATCGAAATTAATCAGCGCAGGTGCACTTATAGATTCAACTGACTACATGTTTAACACATGGTACATTGATTCAGCATGGCCCTTGATGGCATGATGCATGAAGGAAACCTTAGCAGCATCAAGCCCATCCTACATCATTCCCAAAAACATCATGCATGATCGTAGCTTCAGAGAGTTAATCACTGGGGCTGCAATCATGCATCATGCCGACACTTTGGGAGTGTATCAACCCTGTAGGATGATCATGATGCATTCATGATGCACTCCAGCCAGTTACTTGCTGGGGCTTCAGTCATGCATCATGACCAATATAGAAATTGGTTCGCAAACATATATGTTCATTTACGTATATTTAGGAGTTATACATGTTGTTCATTATGATTGTTGTGTCGGGGCCAGATATTATGCCATGTATCAGTTTGTATGATAAATAGGCTCAGCTGATATGACAAATACGATGGACCTATAGTGATGTTGATATGATTATCCTGTTGTCGTGTGATAACTCATTTACAATTAAATCATTGACTTAATATAGATAAAAGATATCACACATTATAATTATAGATATGGAATATAGCATAAAATTACAGACTTACCGTTAGCAGTGAGATATAACCAGTACTGTATGAGTAGAGCCCGAAGTGTGCCTCTCTGTGGTGTACTCTTGCTCCCAGATCCTTCCACACTAAGGCTCTGGTAACTACCACTATGACCTTGAACTTTGGTTTGATGGGTTAAGGCAGTCCCTACTGGTAGCTTGGAGCCAGTGCAGAGGAACTAGGAAGGTATGATGGTAGTTCTCCCATCAAACTTTCTGGTTCTAGTTCTGGTTCCAAGCTGTTCACAGGGATTGCCAAGACCCAGCAAAAGTCCAAGTTAAAGGTCATAGTGGTGTTTGCAAGTGCCATTCTCCACCAGAATGGTGCGTGGCAGAGGTCTGATATGACTTAGTAGGCCTAGTGTCTAGGAGTAACTATATACATGTAATAACACAGCCCCGTGCTCACAGACAGGCACCATGAATCATGTCTACTTACTGAGGTTAACTCTGTCAGGACGGCATGATGCATTAATATGTTTATAATAACATATAACTTATACAGGGACCTGCATTAATTAATGGGCCTGCTCCTATATGGGTCCTTTTTAAGAGAGCTTTGGGTTCAGGGAGTGTCCTGTGCCTGTGCTGAAACAAGACCTGCGCTCTTTTGGGACCCTGCACTCAGACAGGCAATTAAGGAATCATGTAGACAAGGAGTTAACTACTACGTTACTATCTAGATAATAATGCAAAGGCAAACATGCATCTTGGGTTAGAGGGAGGCTACCTATAAAACGCTTATTCAATGCCCCAAGACATGAAAAAAGTGTCATATTTTTGTAACATTGATATCTTTTTTCTTCCTTCTTTCCTGGTGTAGTAACTCTAGTTTAAATTAGGTATTGATAGATTACATTATAATCAAACAAGGTTCATTCACAAGAGGCTGTTGGAGGAATGGTGTCTTTATTTGATTATGACAATAGCAGGTCACATTAGGTGTATTGGATGGAGTTCATACAAAGTATACAGGAGTTTCAGTAAAGGCTGTATACTATGAAGGTGCTTACACTGAGAGACCCCGACTACCAGGAGGTGTGGAGATCTTAATAGGTGTCACCCAATGAGTCCCATAAGGGAACACATGAAGACCAAGACCTGGGTGTTTAATAATGCTGGGACTCTTATAGTTGTTCTCACCTTCTTATCAATGTTGTAAAATGTTCTAACAATATGTGTGATAGCTATTTAACTGTATACTGGTGGCTTGAAAAAAAACACATTTTCTTGGGTTTGCTAGCCGGGAAGCGGCCCCGTCAACGTAGTGAACGGCAAACCCTATTAATGTTTTTGTTTTGCACGAGCGCCTCATGGGGCACTGTGACGTCACCAGGACAGATTGTGGTATTGAAAATAAATTCATGGGCAGCGCCATGAGGTCACAAGGCCGCTTGAGCTAATGAAAATAAGGGCTGTCCCGTTGTGTCATCAGAACAAGTCATTTAGATTAAGCCAGGGCATATAAAATGTAAACATAATGTTATATGACTAATGTGATTTATATTGGTAGGTTTTTAACACCAGGTATTGGCTGAAGGCCTTCCAGGACTGTTTTTTTACACAATATACTATCCTTATATTCCATTCATATTAACTCTATACGAGAGACTGGTGATTGGTGACTGGTGACTGGTGACTGGTAAAAACAACATAATTATTTAAACACATATTTGATACTTAATATTCTGTCAGACTTACACCTGTGGATGGAAACCAATTGTTAACAGTGATATTCATTGAAAATAAACACGTCCATATTTTTTTTTTTAAAGATAAGAAGATGAACTAGGCTCCGGAGCCGGAGTGACTTGGTCACATTTTTCTTGTTAAGCATGGTTGTGGCTTGTGCTAGTAGCAATAGTTCATTCCCATAAAGTCTTACTTATTAGTTCTAATAAGTTTAAAATTTGAGTGGGATAATGCAAATTCTTGATCATAGACCTATGTATAAAAGTTCATGAATATCAGGCTGATGACTGTGGATCCAGTGTCATCAACAAGGCTGGGGTTCAGGACAGCCGTGAAGTCCTCCTTTGAAGAGGTAAGGCCTGTGGATGTAGATGTTCATCATATTATAGTACACCAAAGTACTGAAACAGGTATTGTATACTAATGATTGCTTTCTATGCACAGCCATAGTGTACTTAATTTAGTCATTGGTCAGTGGTCTATACAGTAGAAGAGAGGGTGAGAATGAGGTTGACTGTCAATAAAACTGTACTCAAGAGGCAGGGCTACCCTTTTATGTAGAGAATTCAACCCGGATCATGCTTGGCTTATCTAGAATATATTTTCTGGAAGCCCCCTTCTTGTTCATCTAACCATATTTGCCACAGAGCAACACTCAACTAGAGTATGATACAGAGCAGGACACATGTATTCCCTATTACCTCACACTGGTTTGCTACCCGATCTGATGCCTTCATGACGTCCGGTACATTCACTGACAGAAGCTGCCTCCTGGTGGCATGTCGAGGCAGTACAAACCGGCTCCTTCTAGCTGCTACAGGGTTACAGTGGTACACAGCCACACCCAGCAGGCACAGCAGCAGCAGCAGGACAGTCCTCATGGTGGTGGAAGAGGCTTCTGTCAGTAAATGTCAGATTTTAGTGTGGAGTTCTGATAATCATATTCTATGAGGCAGCTGCCTAACTGACGTTGCAGGAATCAAAAATATATACTTTCACAAAGTTTATACGTACATGCATACATATATTATGTATACATACATATGGGGGTGGGAGGATAGATAATCAGGCAGATATACCCCAGTAGGTTGTGCTATATAAGTGCCTCAACAGGGGAAACAATGACATACATAGATGTTGTATCATTTTGATTTTACTACTTGAAAGTCTCCAATTCAAGGTCAGAACTTTGCTTGCCTTGTTGTTTAAAGTCCACAAAGTTATACCATTTCTAGTACCTTCTATATCCATCTAAATAGAACTGTTATAACAACTTGTTAATCAATGCCACACTAAAAAATCTTTGTATCGGTAGAGCTGCAATACTTACAGTTTCAAACTTAGAGTCAGCAGTGCTGGAAGTGATCCTCACAAGGTCAGGGGAACTAGTCTGCAAGCTCCCCTGGCTTCATGCGGATATATGTGAGTCTGTATGATTTGAACACAATGAATGGTAAAATATGAAGTCAATTATGTGGGCACTCTTTTATAGCTAATGCATCATCACTGTTCCTTTAAAAAGCATTGTTACAATTCATTAAAGGTAAGAAGAGGAAATTTTTTAATTTGCGCATTTTGATCATTAACAATGTCAATAGCAAATACAGGCCGTCTGACAAAAGGGCAGCTAATGGAGGAACCTTTTGTCTGTTGAAATGACTGGACAGAGAAAACCGCTTTACTGATACCATTGATCCGAATACTTCCTCTATTTAAGTGTTTTATTCTCAGTGATACTCCTCATACACCTTCATAACCCAGTATCCTATAGAAGCTACAAACTAAATAGCTAGCCTTGACAAAAGCATTTTGCACATGCTCAAAAAAGGTGTATTTCTCGACGTGGTAGATATAATATTCAAAAGATTAGAAGCAAATAATATGTCAACGATTAGAACCAAGATCATATGATTGATATAGTTTAAAACAAACACAGCCGAAGGCTGGTCAGCAGGTCCACATGGCCCATACGGACCAAACCTGCAGATATCATATACATCACGATCCAATATAACTACAAAAGACAACAGCACCAATGATTGTGTCCTTAGCCGTACATCCATTATACCCATTATACCTTTATTATGTGGTGCTTTCATCTGTGGAGAAGGGTAAGACTATGCAATGAATGTCTTTTAAAACTATGCATGATATTCTTGTTATTGTCAAGGCTCACTTATTAGCTCATGATGTAACAAGTAATGAGAAGACAACTAATATCTGCAGCTCATTCAACAATTCATTTATTTCTGATATCTAGGCGTGCTTGTGGCTGGTGCTAATAGCAAAAGTCCATCTCCGTAATGCATCCTCTCTAATTTGCATATACTGGATGCATTTTATATGCTTAGCTGAAATAATGGCGTTGGCTGACCTTAATTTAGAGAAAGAGGAGTTGGAGGCAAATTTTGGGGTTGCAGACTCAGAGGCAGGTCGCCAGGCTTCAGCAACAGTCAAAGATGGCGGCGCTTCTGGTTCAGACAAAACAAAGCCAGTGCAGGGAACAATTCCTCAGTTTTCTTCGCTTATAAAGAACAGTGAAATAAAAGCTTGATAATGCAAATTTTGAATTAGAGACCTTGTATAATGGTTTATATAACGTTGATGTCCATATTCCAGTACCACGATCAAGGCTGGGGTTCAGGACTGCTGTGAATTCCTCTTGTGAAGTCGTCAAAGCTGTGAACACAGATGTTTATTACATTATAACTATAAAGCTCAAAACCTTGTTTATGGCCTATATAGTGACATCTTACACAGGCTATTTGACTTTTACACAGGTCACATGAAACGTCAGCGTGCACACTGATGTAGTAAAGGCCATGTTAAACAGAACTTTATAATAAATAAAGACAAAATAAATTAAAGATTTGTAGGAATTCATTGACAACTGTAACATGGTAATAATTTTGTTTCTAATAGGATTATCCAAAAAGATCCTTCCCTTAATCATATTCTTTAAGGAGGATGTATGCTCAAAGTGTGGCATAAAAATGTCATATGCCCATGGCTGTATGCCCACTGCTGAGACTAGCCGTGGGCATACAGCGCACTCGAGGCCATACAAGGTAGGCATACGCTCAATGCGTACAGAGTCCAGACGCATTATCGATTGTTTTTTGGTTAATACACGATGACACTCTTTGTATTCATGTAACCATGTTTGTGGCAAAGCATCCCTCAGCTGGAGTAAAGTACAGGGCAGGGAGCATGTAGTTCTTATTTTAATTGTATTTTGTAAAATCACATATAAACTCTTCTTACCTCAACACGGTCTTCTGCCTCTGAGACGTCAGGTTGAGCGGCAGACTGACCGCCCCTCCTGGTGACCAGCCTGGGAAGTGCCTGCCTCCTCCTTAACCTGACCCCTCTAGCTGCTGCTACAGGCTTGTTGTCAGACACCACGGTAACCAGCAGCAGCAGCGTCAGCAGCAGGACAGTCTTCATGGTGCTGGGTGAGGGTTCTGGCAGATTGCAGGCTGAAACACTGATACAAATATATGTAGGTATATAAAATGTGTGTATATATACATGTTTTTGTATACATTTATATATATTTATATATATATATATATATATATATATATATATATATATATACATACACATATATATGAGAGAGAGATAGAGATATAGATAGAGATATAGATAGATAGATAGATAGATAGATAGATAGATAGATAGATAGATAGATAGATAGATAGATAGATAGATAGATAGATAGATAGATAGATAGATAGATAGATAGATAGATAGATAGATAGATAGATAGGACCAGCAGAAATGGTGATGCCCATTGATCTTCTTGCTAAGGTGGTATACTTACCGTTTTAAGGGACTGTTGAAGTGAAGCTCACAATATTAGGGAGCTAGTCTGAAAGCTCCCCCGGCTTTATGGCTATATATTTATATGTGTGTGTATGTTGTGAACACAATGAATGGTGAAGTACTTTGTGAGTTATATTGGCCATAACTAATGCATCATCATCATTCTATGAAAAAACCATTGTTATTTTTCATGAAATATAAAAAAAAACAGGTTTTTAATATTTGCATTTCTATCATTAGGATATCCATAGTAGATGCAGGCATATGTGTCTACATTATTTATGGTAAAGTATCATAGTGTGTTATATGAATATCATCAATACGTTTCATAAAGGGTCAGAAGAGGACTTGTTTTAGTATGGCCATAACTATCATTACCAATATGGATGAGAGATGCAGGCAGCCTGTCTCCTGTGTAAATGCCTGTACAGAATGCACCTGTCACTGCCTGCATTGACACAGCAGCTGCTGTATACGGCCTCTATGATGCAATGTTTGACTTATAGAGCATGCGCCTAGAGCTCTATAGATATTTAGTGCGAGCACTTTTGGCCAGGGGAGGGGTATGCCAAAAACTTCAGAAAAAGAGGTGTTGAGGCGGCATTTGGCTAGTAAACAAGTATGTACTTAAAGAGAGGGGGTCACCCTAATGCTTACATAATGCAACATGAGGGGTCTCTTTTCTGGAAAAAATGTGTGCATATGCAGTTTATAGATGACCTGATGACAATAATTATTTGATCAATAAACACAACCAACAACAAGAAAATGATTTGTGGACGACGAAAATAAACTTATATTTCTAAATAAACCATCCTTCATAAAATAGCATTTCTAACTTTAACAATAACAATAGGAGATGCAGGCTGTCTGGCAGAGTCCCCCTTTTACTGCTGTCCTTCGTATGGCACTGTTTTGTTCTCAGACATCACCAGAACTCATTATTTTATAGAATTAGGCCAAGAAAAAGGGTTGTTTCAGGTAACATGGAAAGAAAATGGAGGGTCAGCAGGTCGAATTTATTTATTTGCTTTTCTTTTAAACAAGAAAGTACTACCCAGCCTCTCTGAAGATTCTAAAATTGACCAAAAAAAGGGTGAACAATAGGGTAGGCCCTGTTTCGATAGGGTTGGTCTGGTGAGAGAGAGAGAGATAGAGAGGGGGGGGATCTAATCGTTCCACACATGTGCATGTAATGGGGGGGGGCAATGCTGGTGTATTGTACCTGTGTATAATAGTTGTCTTTAATTGAGATCTCATCACTGGTGGTGAGGAGTCTATTGGGGTGTAGGTAGCATTGCTGGGGCTTATTTTTCCTGCACTTATACAAGACCTGCGCTTAAATTCAACATACAGAAATGGCCTAAATTTGCAACCCAATCCCCTTGTTTAACCTGCTTATTCAAGATCTGCGCTTATTTGAGACCCTTACACACATTCAAGCCCCTATGGTAAAACCTCCTCCATGTAGATAGTATATATATGGGTTGTCAGTGGAGCTATCTATCGGTACTATGTTGCACTACAAACAGAACTAATGCCATTCTGCTCTCCCAGCCCATTGGCAGGATTTCAGGGAGACACAACCTGTTGGGAAAGTGATAACACACTCACTAGCAAATGGGTTATTTTTCTTTTTGTAATCAATGAAAATTCTGTCTGAACTAATCCTATTCCTTATAGGTGCACTTTATGAAAAGGGAGTCCAGTCTGCCCCAAGAATAACTACTCTCTAGGGGAGCCCAGGCTGTCTAAGGGAGCCTAGCTGTCTCCCAAGGTGACATAAGGGAGTCACATAAGTACCAGAGCTTTCCTAGAGAGGGGAGCATTCCTGGAGGCAACCTGGAGTCCCTGTTTCCTTTCTTTGTGTATGTAATGCTAAACTATCTGAGAAACCTTTTGAAATCATTGAGTGGCCTTCTGTAACTTGGTCAGTATAATTAACACAATACTTAGTCTATGTCCCGTTTTATCCGTAAGGTCATTAAAGTTAAATTGTACCACACCCGTCTGTACATACCGTATGATGTCACATATAAAGATTGCAGTACACATTGTGATCTTAAACTCATTGATTTTCATTGATACTCTATAAATAGATGTACCCGGGGGGGGGACACACGCTTCACTGTGTAAGGAGTGAGCTAAACATTTAAGGATGGCATGATACCTAAACAATTCACTCATGGTCATTTGTTGTGGTAATCCACCAGCGTGATTATCTAGCTTCACTTTTACATCACGTCGATCCTGACACCATGTATCAACTTGTCTGCAGTAAGTTCTGCCCTCTTTCATGCAGGGCTACATGTATTTATGATACGTCATGCAGGCCTTAAAGTGTTAATAAACGTGTCTCACCTATTGATTATGTTGGTTGTTATCTCCCGTCCAGCGGCTTTCTATGTCAATGAGTCAGAGATAAGGATAACAGTAAAAGTTAAACATTGTACATACATAATCTCACAGTTATAAGTGTGTTAAGTCGTCGTCTACAAACTGTATACAATTAGATCGGTCTGGGATACAGCTAGAACAATAACTGAATTACATAGTGGATAAACTAACAAGGTAAGGTGAATGATATTTCCAGCATCTAGCATCTATTGTTAATGTAATTGGTACCGATGAGGCTTATATAACTAGTTTAAGTGGCATCGTGTAAGTGGTATTAATCTAGGTGATAATATTGTGGGACACTTATACCATCCATAGAAGCCACCCAATGTTTACATCCCGTGGGTGCATGACAGCACCTCGAATGAGGCTCCATTATCTTAAAGGAGCCAAGGCCACATTGTCAATGCAATATGGTTTCAATTAATTGTGTACTTGCTAATATTGATCTCCGATAGAGTTTGTGCCTTTCACCTTAGAGCTCTCTGAGCCAATTAGAGCTGCCGATCTGAAGTCTAACCCTTTTGATTTTCATCGGGCGAAATGGTAGATCTCTGGGTTAACTGCTGTCAGTGTTGGAGCCTATGGCTGTGTCTCATGAGATTGTAACAATTGAAATGTTTTTGACCGGGTGTAGTTTTTGACCAGTGTAGTCTTTGACTGGGCAATATTAAAATGACAGAAATGAGGCCCATGTAAGAAAAGCGGGGAAATAGTGCACCTATAGGTTGATGCATGTTTATGGCAAAAATAAGTAAATTTTGTTATATTTTTATACTGAGCATGCTATGCATAGTAGAGCATAATATTATTGTTATTTCTCTTTGCCCGGTCAAAGATGTCACTTTATATACATAACTTTGATTTTAAGCAGCTGCACTGTGCAAAGGAATAGGCAATAAGCACAAACTATTTTACATTGTACAGATATATAAAAAATCAACAACAACAAAAATTTAAAAAATTCATTTTAAAGCTACCTTGTCAAAGACTTCACCCGGTGAAAGACTACACCGGTCAAAGACTACACCCGGTCAAAGACGTTTCAATTGTTACAATCTCATGAGACATGGCCCTATGTCATAAAGAGACAAAATATTAAGAGATAGTCAGTAACAACGTAGAGAAAAGTAAAGGTGTCAACCGTGTCTCCAACACGGCTCTGAAAAAATAGAGTCAAACCACTGCTTATATGAAGCATCAACTTGAGTTGACTCAGTGCTATCAGTGTCAACTCAAGTTGAATCTTAATACAATTAGAGTCAATACCTGTTTGGCACTCCACTTTAACCATAGCCACGTGAGAGACATAGTGGATTCATTAACTTTTTGTGCAAAGAGGGATACACAAACAGATCCTAACACCAGGATTTATGTTATGCAGAGAACTGATCTCTCTGTTTAGGCCCTGATATAGATTCACAGGTGATACCTCTGCTTTTTTCCTTAACAAAAAGTAAAATTATTTTTCCTGAGCCCGCAAATTTATGTATTCAGAGCTTCAAAAATCTATTGACAGGTTGGCCCAGGGTTGAAAAAGTTAGTGTCTACCCCTGATATATCATAGGTGCATAATGTACGGTACATATTTCAGCTACATTGAGATAACACCATACAAGCATGGAGAAGTTCACCAAGATCCGGTCGTACCGTGTGACTAAGGACTTACACATGTATACATAATGTATGGTATATATTTCAGCTATAATATATAGACAACACCAGCATGGAGAAGTTCACCAAGATCCGGTCGTACCGTGTGACTAAGGACTAACACATGTATACATAATGTATGGTATATATTTCAGCTATATATAGACAACACCAGCATGGAGAAGTTCACCAAGATCCGTTCGTACCGTGTGACTAAGGACTTCCGGGACCCTACCGAGGTGTGTTACTCAGACACGGGGGACGTGGTGGTGGCGTCACCTGGTGGTATCATGATCTACAACAGTGACGGACGCTCCACACGCAGGACCCTCAAGGTAGTCTACACTGGGAAAAAATCTGTTAAAATAAAAGAGATTTAGTGGCACCAGTGGTTCATTGGACTTTCACCATAACAATAACTGTCACTGTTGTTTTGAGTACACAGTAGTTATATTGGTGAAAGTCCAGTACATAGTGGTGCCAGTGAATCACTGTTATTCTAACAGAATACAGAACTTCAAGCCGGATACTTGAGGTAAACTACACTGTAAAAAAATATGAACACTAGCGTGACGCTGGTCTTGCCCCCAAAAGTACTCACACACCAAAGGCAAGCACATTAGTGAGGATCAGGCAATGCTGGATTTTCACATAGAGTCCAGCTTTGTGAGACTCTTTAAAGAGGGTCCAGCGTTACCAGACTATCGAGCCATGAGAGGTACCATTATACGTGTGATAGTCATTCATGGACATCCCCTTAAACAGATACATAAAGAGGTGGGGTTTCATAGAATGTGATTGATTAATTGGATGAGGTATGTGAGGGTAGGTAGGGAGTGAGAGTGCTGCCCCTGTTAGGCCATCAATGACAAACAATGACAGTTTAAACTAACATGCACTGCTTGTTGTGCTGGCATTATGCATGTCATCAACTTTCAAAGATAATTAGAGGTTTCTGTCTAGATTGGCACCTCTATGATATTTTCCAAATAACTAGAAAACTATGTAAATAGAGCTCTTGCATTATCTTTGAATAAGTGCTTGGCCAGCAGTTGAGTTTTACTTCTAATATCATAATAAGTTTTATCTTTATAGAATGAAGTAAAAGGTCGAGGGGTGACAGTGGATTCTCAGGGTGCCATTCTGGTTACTGAGAATTCCCGCGGCAAGCGTCAGTGCAGCTCATGTGACGGTACCTATGGCATGATAAGTGTTGTACGCTATCTGAATCCAGACCTGGAGGACATGAATAAACGGTTTGTGCTGTTATTTTAATATCATAAGGGGATTTCGTAAAACTGTAAGCATTGGCTGGAAATTATTAGCACTTATTCTTCGAACTAAATGTCTGCACATGTATACATACACATCCCAATATATCAAATATTGGATCATTTAATACATGGATTTCATTATACATGTATCATCGGAAAATTTGAAATTCTCAACTTCCATATTTTTTCAGTATGGTTGGCAGCAGAAGTATAATCTATTTCCTCCTGAATATCGTCAATATTTCTTTTACTAAACTGATGAAATATTTCCTCTTTGGTTTGTAGACTAGTCCTGAACACGGCCTGTCAGCGAGGTCACACACAGATCAGCAACGGCTACGTCCTCTCCACAAATGAGTTCCAGCGCGTTAACTCAGTCACTGTAAAATCCACCCCCGACCTACACAAAGTGGTGCAGGACATCGGCAACAACTGTGTCTACATCTTCAAGAAGGGCAAGTGTCTGCGTAAAATACAGATATCGGGCAGCCCTGCTGGCACAATGGAGAACTATGGCAGCCTGAGGGCACAGCAGAGTGTGCTGGGGTTCACCTCTAAGAGTGAGCTGGTTATTGGAGACCCGTACGAGCGGTTCCTGCGGCTCATCACATTGGACGGACACATGAAGAAGCAGTTTGACATTGGTGTGTACCCGCTGGCTGTGTGTGTGGACGCTCAGGACGGGGTTATTGTGGCAGACAGCAGCAACCACCGCGTGGTGCTCGTGGACCTCCAGGGGCGGCTCAAGGCGGTGCTTGTCTCTAACACGATAGAGGCAGGAGTAGACATCAGGCCTCACCATGTGTACACATCTACCAGCTCTGTAGCCAGCGGGTAGGTGGGATTAGATCTAAGTTTGTAATTCACATTATTGTACAATGATTTATCTTCATCCCACTAAATCTGTTATTGTTATAGAATCTTTGTACAATCGTCTGTTTAAATGCCCTTACACTTATGAAGTCACTGTTTACCTCTGCATTTAAACAAGGACCTGCCTTTATATGATCATTAGTCCCTTTAGATAGGGATTTTAGGTTTCAAGGGAGGGGGGTCCTAGACCTTTACATAAACAGGAAATGCACTCTTCCAAGATCCCTGCACTTAGACAGGTCATATATGCAGTCTATACATACATCTAATTGCTTGTGGTATATCCCGCAGCTTGACCAAATTGAGTGCAAAATCATCCTATAAATGTCACCTTTCCCATGTCAATGCAGGTTTCTGGCTGTGTTATAAATATCACCTTTACAATGTTACACATTTCTGGCCGTGTTATGAATGTCACCTTTACCATGTCAATGCAGGTTTCTGGCCGTGTTATAAATGTCACCTTTACCAAGTTACAGGTTCCTGGCCGTGTCATAAATGTCCTCTTTACCATGTTACAGGTTTCTGGCCATGTTATAAATGTCACCTTTACCATGTTACAGGTTTCTGGCCGTGTTATAAATGTCCCCTTAACCATGTTACAGGTTTCTGGCCGTGTTACTGAGTGGACTGCCCGGCACCAACACACACAAAGTCAGCATCTACAGCAAGGAAGCTGCAGCCTCTACTGCATCAACGGGCGCCCCACGACCGGGGACCAGGCACCACCCACCCCAGTACACTGAGATATAGACATGAAGGGGTCAGATTACTTAACCCACAAAGGGGTGTATTCCTGCTCCCCTCTGAACTATACCGAACCACTAACGGGAAACACTGATGTGACTCAGTGGTAAAGCAATGGCTTGGCAGGCGAAGGCCCCAGGTTCGAGTCCCGGTGTCTCTGAAAATGATGATTTTTGTGTGCCTCACACTCATATACCATGTGACCAGTCATTGGTGGTGCATACATACAGTCACTTTCAATACCAAACTCATGACATTTTATATTGTTGGAGCTGGTGTAGCTAGGGTTGATGACCAAGAGATATTGAACTACCACAAAGAAGAAGGTATGATATTAGAGATGGCAACTTTATTGTGTCATATTCATGACAGCTTGGTGTGTCATGGGACAGCAGAGTGGTAGTAGTAGTTGCAGTAACCTCGTGTTTACATAAGGCTTTGAATTAACTTAGCTGAGCATGCCATTGCACCCTCTAAGCTAGACTGTTAGCAGTGAGTAGAACAGAAAGCAGTCACCCTTATATAGGGTTAGAGTGCCATCTTGGCCTCATGGGTTGGTCAGGGGACCAACACTCCAAAGTCATGTGTAAACACGGTTCTATTATTGTTTAATCAAATAATTAATAACATATATACCTACCTGCACAGGAGAATCACATGGTAATATGTTAAGATGACCTTAAAACGACCTTAATGACCTTAATGACGTCAGAGCATGGTGTTGGTCCTCTGACCAACACTATAAACGTTGTTCCACTGTTTTCAATGGCAAGTGCATGGCTGACCATGATAGACCACATTACTACCACCACTAGCGTCATCTAGTGGTCTGTAGTCATGCGCCTGGATACAACCTAAGTGTATAATAAACATGATATGGGTAAAGACATGAATTAGATAAGGATTAAATTCGGTATAACCCTGGTACAAACCGAACCACATAAAGTTGGTATATAATGAACACTGTCAGCATACATGAGGTTTGAATAAACTTGTTATGACAAATATTATCGTCTTGTTTATTCATAATCAGAATAGATATACAACAACCATAACAGTTTTATTAGGCTACTAGCCAAACATTATTATAAGGGAGTGTTCATTTTTTAAAGTGAGCCTAGGCGAAGCCTAGCCTGAAGCCACGAAGTGGCTTCAGGCTAGGCTTTGCCAATCACTTTATGCAGTGGTCGAAATTCATGGGCGATTTGCAGCATTACATGGTCAGATTCAATGGGCAATTCCTAGCGAATTTACAAACATTAATCATTAACCACTAGCTAAATCATCTGCAAATTTAAAGATCTATAAGGCACCTTTAAATGGAAGCGAAAATTAAATGGTTAAGGGATGCCTACTATTGTCCATTTTCTGCACTATGCTGCAAAAGATTAAGATGCAGACAAAATGGCCGACAAGATACCTATTTTCACATTCTCCGGGCAGACACAAAATACACAGTGCATCTTCAACCAAGACGGCAAAACATCTGTTTAGAGAGTGACGATCAGTGATGTCACAGCACCAGTGACGTCACTGTATCTGGGATGTCCCTACGTTACCAAGCAACGTCGCTACGTCACGTAGCAACGTCACTATGTTACCTAGCGGTGACGTCATGCAGTCCATGTTGTTTTGATTTGTATCAGTGGTCAGAGTCGGCAGTAGTTTGTGGTCAGAGTCGGCAGTACTTTGCTGTCAGAGTTGGCAGTAGTTTGTTGCTAGAGTCCGCAGTAGTTTGTTGTTAGAGTCAGCAGTAGTTTGTTGCTAGAGTCAGCAGTAGTTTGCTGTCAGAGTCGGCAGTAGTTTGTTGTTAGAGTCGGCAGTAGTTTGCAGTCAGAGTTGGCAGTAGTTTGTAGTAAGAGTCGGCAGTAGTTTGCAGTCAGAGTCGGCAGTAGTTTGTAGTAAGAGTTGGCAGTAGTTTGCTGTCGGAGTTGGCAGTAGTTTTCAGTCAGAGTCGGCAGTAGTTTGCTGTCGGAGTTGGCAGTAGTTTGCAGTAAGAGTTGGCAGTAGTTTGTAGTAACAGTTGGCAGTAGTTTGCTGTCGGAGTTGGCAGTAGTTTGTAGTCAGAGTCAGCAGTAGTTTGTAGTAAGAGTTGGCAGTAGTTTGCAGTCAGAGTTGGCAGTAGTTTGCTGTCGGAGTTGGCAGTAGTTTGCTGTCGGAGTTGGCAGTAGTTTGCAGTAAGAGTTGGCAGTAGTTTGTAGTAACAGTTGGCAGTAGTTTGCTGTCGGAGTTGGCAGTAGTTTGCAGTCAGAGTCAGCAGTAGTTTGTAGTAAGAGTTGGCAGTAGTTTGCTGTCGGAGTTGGCAGTAGTTTGTAGTAACAGTTGGCAGTAGTTTGCTGTCGGAGTTGGCAGTAGTTTGCTGTCGGAGTTGGCAGTAGTTTGTAGTAAGAGTCGGCAGTAGTTTGTAGTAAGAGTTGGCAGTAGTTTGCTGTCAGAGTCGGCAGTAGTTTGCAGTCACAGTCAGTTTGCTGTCGGAGTTGGCAGTAGTTTGCAGTCAGAGTTGGCAGTAGATTGCAGTCAGAGTCAGCAGTAGTTTGCAGTCGGAGTTGGCAGTAGTTTGCTGTCGGAGTTGGCAGTAGTTTGCAGTAAGAGTTGGCAGTAGTTTGTAGTAAGAGTCGGCAGTAGTTTGTAGTAAGAGTCGGCAGTTGTTTGTAGTAAGAGTCGGCAGTAGTTTGCTGTCGGAGTTGGCAGTAGTTTGTAGTCGGAGTCGGCAGTAGTTTGTAGTAAGAGTCGGCAGTTGTTTGTAGTAAGAGTCGGCAGTAGTTTGCTGTCAGAGTTGGCAGTAGTTTGTAGTAAGAGTCGGCAGTAGTTTGTAGTAAGAGTCGGCAGTTGTTTGTAGTAAGAGTCGGCAGTAGTTTGTAGTAAGAGTCGGCAGTAGTTTGTAGTAAGAGTCGGCAGTAGTTTATAGTAAGAGTCGGCAGTAGTTTGTAGTAAGAGTTGGCAGTAGTTTGTAGTAAGAGTAGGCAGTAGTTTGTAGTCGGAGTCGGCAGTAGTTTGCTGTCAGAGTTGGCAGTAGTTTGTAGTAAGAGTCGGCAGTAGTTTGTAGTAAGAGTCGGCAGTAGTTTGTAGTAAGAGTCGGCAGTAGTTTGTAGTAAGAGTCGGCAGTAGTTTGCAGTAAGAGTTGGCAGTAGTTTGTAGTAAGAGTAGGCAGTAGTTTGTAGTAAGAGTCGGCAGTAGTTTGTAGTAAGAGTCGGCAGTTGTTTGTAGTAAGAGTCGGCAGTAGTTTGTAGTAAGAGTCGGCAGTAGTTTGTAGTAAGAGTCGGCAGTTGTTTGTAGTAAGAGTCGGCAGTAGTTTGTAGTAAGAGTCGGCAGTAGTTTGTAGTAAGAGTTGGCAGTAGTTTATAGTAAGAGTCGGCAGTAGTTTGTAGTAAGAGTCGGCAGTAGTTTATAGTAAGAGTCGGCAGTAGTTTGTAGTAAGAGTTGGCAGTAGTTTGTAGTAAGAGTAGGCAGTAGTTTGTAGTCGGAGTCGGCAGTAGTTTGCAGTAAGAGTCGGCAGTAGTTTGTAGTCGGAGTCGGCAGTAGTTTGTAGTCGGAGTTGGCAGTAGTTTGTAGTAAGAGTCAGCAGTAGTAGGGGCTCACTTTTTTTCCAGGGAGGCTTCCAATTTTAATTTAATTACAGGGGAGGTGTTGAAATCCTGGGCAGAGCTACACACATATTTTACCTCCCACTTGTACAGCGTGGGGAATTTTTCACAGCCCCCTCTCTGAAAGCCCTGAAAATGCCATCCCCTGACTTCTTTAAATACCTTTGGTTTTTGAAAAAATCCTGAATAAAGTGCATAGCATAGCAACAGGATGAGCGTGATGTGACTACAGGGTTACACAGAGTGTTAGTATGGTGTGAGTGCAGGCCCTGCACGGCTCCCATACACTGACCTAGATAGGCAGCAGGAGGGGGCTCTGGTCACAAAGGGGGACACCACACACCACACACCACACACCACACACCACACACCACACACCACACACCACACACCACACACCACACACCACACACCACACACCACACACCACACACCACACACCAGTCCTACTCTGCACCTGGTGGTACCGTGATATTATTCCTAAAGAATTACCAAGTATATGTAAGTATATCAAACACCACATTTAGTAGGCTCTATAGGCTCTACATGGTTTACACACTGAGGGTTAGTTTTTGGAGAGACAGGCCAAGGAATGGCAGGTGGGTGTAGGTAGGAAGAGTCGAATAAGGTAGGACCCTACTTAGTAGTACAGTCAACTCCCTCTATTGCGACTACCCTTGGGACTATCTTAAAGTGGTCGCAATGGCGATGTGGTCGCAGTAGGGGGAGTTTGGGTTTAGTAAATGGGGCTATTTGGAAATTAGGCTATATTTTGAAGCAATATTCTCCGAATGGCAACATGGTTCAAAGTCACAGGAGTGAGTCTTTTTTTTATTAGATGCGACCACTAGTTAGGTGAGTGAATGGTGGCAGGGGGGGGGGGGTGGCCAGGGGGTTGGCCTTTCCTCTGATGTGCGACCACTGGTCAGGTGGATGACTGAGGGTGGGGGGGGGGGGGCTTCTGGCCCTGTGCTGTGCTATCCTCTGATGTGCGACGACTAGTCAGGTGTGAGGGGGGAGGGGTTCTTCTGACCATCTGATTTAAGAAGGGGGGGTGCTGGCCCTCTGATCTCCGATCATCGATCACGCTTGGGCAAAGTGGTCGCATTAGAGGGAGAAAACCCTTCTTTGGGACTGGAATTTTAGAGGTCGGAGGGTGGGGTGGTTGCATTAGAGGGGTGGTCGCATTAGAGGGAGTTTTATACATTAGAACAAAGGGAAAATTGGTTGGGACTTTCCAAAACTGGTGGTCGTTATAGAGGGATGGTCGTTAGGAGGGAGTTGACTGTACCACTGTCCTGGGTCTGACCTACTTGTGTCTAGACCCCTGTGTGTACGCCTCTGTAGTGTCCTTCACACTCCCACTACACTGATGCGTGGTCCATGTGGACAGTGCATCAAGGAAGACAGACTTGTCATGATTGTTCTGACAGAAGATTTGTTATTTCATGGTGATGTCCCCTAACACACTGCCATTGATGCCGGTAACACTCTTAGTGTGTGAAATTGATAACATAAATATATTAGTAAGCAGTATGCATCAACTAAATCTAATATCTATCCAGCCAGCCTGTATTTTTTTGTTTATAGGTTAAAGTCCTTAACTTTGGTAAATAGATACAGAGTATGCCATCATTTCTTTTCATCTAGGTTACCTACACTTGAAAGGTTTTATGGGCCTGAAACGGTTTACTTCAGATTAAACAGAATCATGTCCTGCATAGGCCTTTGTGCTTGTAGTCTTCTCTGTTCGCCACCCCGCCTCCTGGGAGGCCTTCATTAAATTATCTTGGACCAAACAGGAGCTTGCATCTGTACTCCATAAAAGGACTCATATGATGCATCAAGTCTATTCATGTGTAATCCATATTTCTAATGTGTGTGGGTATGAATTATTGGATCGTGTACTCTGAATACCCCCCAGAAGACCCTTGTAGACAAGACAAAAGTAGCATCCATTCAAATGACTTTGAGCCATTGCCGATGTCCTGTCCACCTGGACCGATCATCAATGCACTAGAAGTGCTTCTCGGCCCTCTGCCAATATAACTCAAACAGGGACACATGAAAATAGCTAGAGCCATTCTTTCTGAGTAGAGAATCATTCTAATCCACACAACCACTTATGCCACAAAGCATCATGTACCAGAAGTTGGGGCCTAGAGGAGGGATGAATAAAGTAACCAGTATATGACCTTTCTACATAATGTATTAGACTGTTTACTATTTTCCAAAGGGATGCATGTTGTGGAAAAAAAAGCGATGAATTTATTTACTTTAATAAAGATAATTTCAGCCAAATTACCTACTGCTATGATATTTAAGACACCGTATGTAAGTAAACATGTACACATCTACCAGTTAGTATAGATGTGATGAAACTTTGTACATGCCAATCTAACTGTATTTAATGAATTATTTAACAAAATTAGCAATTTAAGACCCCCAGTATACTTATAGTAATAAACATGTGTCTATTTACTATACGGGGAACATGTTGCCCAATCACATAAAGCGTAACATGGGTAGTGGTTGTCGGATTAGTAGTAACCAGGGTAAACACAACTCAGTTGGCTGGCAACCGTAGTACCTGATTATGACACCAGGGGTAGCAGCAGAGCCCACCCCAAGTGGTTGTAGCATAGTTCACTACCTCCCCACAGGTTGGCTTTGGGTTGAGGCGTTTACGGTCTCTTGGACCAATACCAGGAACAATCACATTTGTTTCCCCAATTATATAATATATACATATATATATATATTTATATATATATGTATATATATATTTATATATATATATATATATATATATATATATATATATATATATATATATCATATAGAACAAGTGTGGATGTTCTAAGTATTGGTTTGTAGGAGCTCACTGGGTAACATCACTGCGTGCGCCACCTGGTGTCATTTAGGGGTGGTTGCCAACCAAATGTACTTGTCTCAATTATCTCACCATTCATATAAAATATTCTGCCTCTGGTAGAACTGATTTTACTAGTAGAACCATACCATACTACTTTAGTTTTGTCATTGTTTGGACTCCCCCGGATAAATATATGAATCCATAACAACCAGGTATACCATAACCAATAAACACACCAACTAAGTCATTTATTTCTTGCTGCAGTTCTCAATCATCCTTATCTCGATCCTTGAAAGGTTGTAGGCAGGCAGTAGGCTAGCTGTTTTGGATACAATAATGTTAACTAGGGAAAACGACACATATATATTCATGTATACTCGTCAACCCTCAATTGCTCACACTGCAGTTAAATGACAGTCAATTTAAATTCTTTGTTTCCTTCCAGCTTTTCAACATGGGACAAGTCGACTGGCAAATCAATAAATCTATTTCAGAATGCAACAAATACCTTCTTGATCATGAGGTGAACTGTGATGTCAGCTTCAAGGTCGGTGAAGCCCAGGAGATATCCAGGCGCACAAGTTGATCCTCAGTTCCCGGAGCCCTGTGTTTGACAGGATGTTCAACGGGTCATTTAGTGAATCAGAAACAGATCCAGTCATCTCTGATGTCAGTGCTGCAGCATTCAGAGCACTTCTGAGGTACACTATAAAATCTATAGCATACATTTCTTATATTTCTTACAGGTATCTAAAACATTTTTTGATGGTTACATGTGTAATTATTTTGCCCGAATGCTATTATGACATGAGGTCCTAGGTTTGGCCTGTATATAGTCAAGTTTGACCCTTTCTGCTTAATAATAAATGCCCTGTCCCATGCTTCAACGTCATAAGACTGCTTTAGTAATAGAATGCATATATTTCCTCACTATCAATGATCAAACGTGCATTTCTTTCTAGGTACTGCTACTATGATTCCCTTGATGTGGACAGTGATGTAGCCTTGACGGTTCCCTACGTTGCTACAAAGTATATGCTACCCATTCTAGAGAAAGCTGCAAGAAAAACGATGATCCAAACCCTCAATGATTCCAACATCTGGCAAGTAATACAATATTCCACTAATTTTGGCAATGATGAACTCCGTGCAGGTTGTATCACATACCTCCGAGGGAATCTTAGTGAAACAAACATATTAGCTATTATAAAGTATTCACTTACCATCAGGGACTATGAACTCCATGATTATTGTAGCGAGCACTTCAAGGAGAACCTTAGTGAATCAAACATCCTGGATTTAACTAGGTATGTAGTTGACATTGAGGATGAAGAACTACAAGCAACCTGCAAGGATTACTTACAGGAAAATCTCAGTGAGGCTAACATATGGAAAATATACAAGTATTCCCTCATGGAGACGGATACAGTAGTCCAACATCACTGCAGGACATACTTTGAGAGGAATATTACAAATGTAAGGGGAGCACTGCAGTCTGCAGCATTCCCCAACATACAGTATGAAGTTCTATTAGATGTGTTACATATCAATGATAAAGTTGAGGAAGCAGAACTTGTTGGGTTTACTCCTGGTATCAGCATCTCAGAGATTGAACTATTCACAGCTTGTAATACATGGGCAGAGGCAGAATGCCTCAGACGGGGGATTGATCCATCTGGTGCCAATAAGAGAGTAGTGCTTGGAGAATGTTTATCACTGATACGGTTCCCAACCATGCTTCCAATGGACATTTTGACAACTGTTCTTCCAACAGGTATCCTTACACAGGCAGGAATAATTAACCTGGGCCAGCACATGCACAGAGGGGCAGGCTCTCTGGACTTTCCATCACAGCCAAGACAGTTTGTGGTAGCACCATCTCAAACTGGATCAGGTGACACTTCAAAAAGTACTGTGTTTATAGAGTCAGAAGCCAGAGTCAAGTTGCACAGGGTATGGACATGGTACACAGGCATTCACAAAGTCACTGTGACAGATGAAAAGTCTCAGACGTCATGGTCCATTGTCTGTGATGCCAAACATGAAAACCATACAGTTGCAAATGACAGTACATACATACTTCATTACATAGACATAGAGCCCCCTCATGTGTTGGAGGCAGATACCAAGTACTCTGTTATCTCTGTACACACACAAGGTAGCCCATACAAGAAAAGAGAACAAGGTGTAGAGTACACCACACTCAAAGGAAAGTACAGGTCCTTCAGTGAAGGCAAGGTAACCACAAACCCTAAAACTAATCGGGATGCTGCACATTCACTGACATTGTCCCTAATCTAGGTGTGACTGTGTTTAATAATGTACATACAGCAAATTAGCTCTGATTGACACTTTATTTTACTAACAGGACCCTACACTTATATAAACACGTTCCCTAAAGCATGTAATATATGCACAGAACCAAAGTAGTGCCAACAAGAGGACAGTGCATGGTGAGTCTTTGTAACTGATCACTGTTCAAAATAATCACTCAAATCACATATTTCTTCATCAGTAGGGCCTCATGCTATTATCATGATGCAACAAAGCCCACATTAAATTTGTTATTTACTAGATGTATTAACATCATTGTTATGAAAGAAAAACTCAACTTTACAGCACTTTCACTTTCACAGCATTTGAAGGGGCTTATGTATAACATGTATTTTCCATTTTGCTTGCCACAAAATCTGATTATCATGGTTGACGCGTCCCTTCGTAGGAGATGGCGCTTCTAAGCCTACCCAGCAAATATGAGTCACTGTGGGTGACATACATGTACCATGACCCAGCCTCACCCATACCAAGGGGTTCATCACAACTTCATGGAATTGAAGATTCTAAAAGATAGTTTCCATGTGTTGATTCCACAGCTCACATGTTTGTTTAAGAATTCCTTAGCTGAAAGTATATTCCCGGATGACTGGGCAGTATGAACAGTGGTGCTTATTCTTAAAGCAGGTAAACTAGACTCTATAAGTAACTCGTGCCCTATTAATCTCTTACCAGTCCCTGGATGTCTCATAGAAAAAGTTGTGCATAAACATATCATAAAACACTTAGATAACAATCAACTACTACCAGATTGTCAGTACGGTTTTAGACCCAATTGAACACTGGGGATGCAATTCTTGACTTCACTAGGCATGTGTATGACCAAGTAGGAGAGCTTATATGTCTGTTATGTGGACGGGTCCAGTGGGTTTGACACAGTCCACCATAAGCTCTTGTTGAAAAAAATGTGAGGAAGTAGAATTGGATGCCAACACCTTAAAATGGCTCAAATCATATCTGTCCAACAGAAGGCAAGTTACCCTGATGAACAACAAGCAATCAAGTGAATGTAGGGTACGATATGTCGTTCCACAGGGCAGTAGTTGCGGCCCCTTAATGTTTATTATCTTTGTCAATGACTTTTTGTGTTAATGAATCCAAAACCTTCATGTATGCCGATGACATTGTATTAGTATCCAGTGGCGACACACTCCAAGAGGCGGAGGGTAAATTGTGTAGAGATGTTAAGTATACTGTTACATAGTATCAACAGAATTGTATAACAATTAAAGGTGTTCAACACAATCTACGCCTACGGCACCTGGTGGTAAAAAACGAAACTACCTGAAACCATGATATTTGCAGATTTCTCATACTTAAATGTCATGACCTACCTTCATCTACCATTAAAGTGCCATATCTTGCCATTCTACATATCTTGATAACTATTTTTACTTTTTGACATGCCCATAGGCTCAAACAGTTGATAGATTAGTTTTTATTTTGATTAATTCAGGATAATTTCATTTTGCCCGTGACCCCATGTTTTCTTGTTTTCAACATGTTCCTAATGATCATACGAATGCATGCTTGCATTTTCATTAAGAAATTGTCAGGAGATTTTTTTCTGTGTGGAAAAAAGTAGAAAAATATGATTTTCTTATGAGGGCCAATACGTAATGCACTCAAATCTGAATGCCCTCCAGAAGACAAATAACCCCTGTAGCATATGCTTTTTTCCCTTTTCTTTGTGTTCCACAAGCATCAGGCTAATATCCCTAAGAGTCATTAAGGAAAATTGTTGGTTGATCTAAATTTAGCTAGATTGTGTTGAATACCTTTAACAGCAAAAAAACACAGGTGATGCGTAGCTATAGAAATGGAACTTGTAAAACCCCGCCGAATATGCAAATCTGGATTGGCAACACTATGTTAGAAGAAGTGACACAATAAAAGTATCTAGATGCGATTATAGGCAATAAGCTCACTTTTAAACCACATGTTAAAAATTTAATCAGTAAATATAGCTATAAAACTGGTCTTCTAGCAAACATACAGAAATTCATGTACGAGCAACAATCATTGTTAGTATACAAACAGAAAGTTATACCATATTATCTTGGGAATTATTTCATAAGAAAATTTTAATTTTGTATTTCCCCCTTGCACAGGACACAAAACACCGTTGCTGATTGTATATTTTATTCATGTAGATATATAAGAAGATCCATATAAAAGTGATTAATGGAGCAGATTGTGTCTGGCGTCAAGTGAAGAAAGAAGTGACTGTGTCAAGGTGCTTTGTAGATCATCTGGCTGGTATAAAACGGTGCTGCAATATAAAACACATATATCAGGCCTATAACTAGCCCTCAGGTGGAAGTAGATAGATTCAATGATAAAAATAAGGTGCAAAAAATGGCTCTATATGTACACGGAATTATAACTCTAACTGGCTATAAAGCATGGATCGTAGTTTGCTCTATAGAGACCTCGATAATTGTCTGATTTACAAGCCATAAAACAGGCATGGGGCAAATTATCCCAATTTCCAGGCCACCTACACTGAAAATCCATAGTACAGACTAACCCAGGTTGGTCATATGAGTGTTAGTCACAATGGCAAAGTTATATTCAAAAACTCCTTTTTGCAAAAAAACTTTTCATTCTACTGAACATTTGGTCCATTTTGCACCATTTGAATACAAGTAGTAGAAAAATTGATAAATAAACCCTAGCAAATTTACAGGGTCATTTAAGGCCCAATAACAATAAATTTTGTTTGATGGATATAGTCAAAGATATATAGGGGATGTAGGTAGATTCTTTCTTACTTAAATTTAGTTAAACAGGTAATTTTGGTAAAGCGCAAATATGTCCGAAATGTTACCAAAAAAACTAAAAATATCTAGAAACATGTGGCTCAGAACCCAACTATTTTTTTCATTTGGCCTCATATATACCTGTATGACCTATAAGCTCAGGTAAACCTACCTGGTGCTGTGACTCAGGGGATGCTGACGTCGGCGGCCTTGTTGTAACAGAAGCAGCCGGCCGCGCTGACAGCATTCTCATACTTAATGACTGTGCCTGCCGGGCACCCCCCACAGGGATCAGCTGTGGAGGAATCAGACATACGGCTAAATATTGGTGTGAAAACTATCAAATCTAAACAAATATACCTAAACAAAATGCTGAAGAGGAAGAAGTGTGATTGCCTTTATTGAGATGGGGGACATATGAAAATGAAAAAATTGCATAGAACTCAGAGTTACGGTATAAAAGCACTTTGAGGGTTCAGAAAGAAAAATGTGGATTTGACCATGGTTGGGTTTGCCAGCGATTTAAAGAAACAACCCCGTCGATATTTTTAGGCCTACTCCCGTTAATACTAAATTTGTGCATAGCTTGGCTAGGTCTCTAAGTACCCCCCTTTCAACCCATTTATATTGAATTCTATAATGGCAACAAAATTATACATATGACATGTGGTGGGCTATGCCTATATGCTAACCTATTTGTTATTTGGTAAATATAAGCCCTGTTGGCTCATCGGCTCTATAAGCAGATCCTGTGAACTAGCACCGTGGAGAGACTATCCTACATTATATCAGCCAAAGTTGTCTGGTAGTAGTAAGACCCCTAAATTCAACAGCACATGGCTAGGCCTACATCTACTCTAAGACTACTCTACATAGTTGTTGTGGTAAGCATCCTGCCCCATGTGCCCAGGTTGCCAAAACGAAAACATTAATAGGCTTGCCAAGAAGTTGCAGTAGCTATGCTCCGGCTAACCTAAAAAAATATTGGGTGGACACATGCAAATTTACATTTTTCTGAAATCCTGGATTTACCCTGTTATAATTATAAGTTAAAAAAAATATAAGACCAGTGCAGGTACTTTTGATTATATAGCTGTTTCAAGGTAAAAAAGACACCCCAAAACACCAAATTGGTACATTTTTAAAGAGACTGACCCATACATGAGTTAACCAAAGACAATACAAAAGGGTTTGACTGGATGCAATGACTGAAAACACTAATGCCCATGTTCAGCAGTGTGGAGACTCTGATACATCATGATAATGAATTAAAGGTCTTACATATATATTATCCTTTAGCTCCAAAATAGCGCTTTGATACATTATGCCATGAGCAAGGGCTGCACTCATAGATCATACTGACCCCATGAGGTTGATGGTACGTTGCTAAAGGGTTAATGTGATACATTAATGTAGCCCAAGGTCCTTAAAATGCTACAAGCGGTATCAAACTCAATTGGATGCATTGACTGAAAACAGTAGCACCCACAGGCAACAGTCAAGTCAAGGGTTAAAGGTCTAACCGGTACTTACATTTCTCACAGTGTAGACCTCCATAGCCCTTTTTACACCTACACTGGTAGGACAGACCTGTAGTCTCTGTGTTGTCTTCACTTGGGTCACATTTACCTCCATTGTCGCATGCATCTTGTTCACATTCTGAAATACAATTATAGCATTTGTTATCATCATCAGGGTTAAACATTTTGAATAAGTAGTAGTAATCTCAAAACTATTGTACAGCTTAAAGAATTGATTGTAGACATATTGTATCTAAAAGTACCAACAAGTATCTAATAGTTGCTGTTGAAAAAGGGAGGAACATAATGATAAGATTACATTAGATAGGTATGTATTAACCCCTGATGATTTATAACTGAGAATTGCCAAGTTTCATGACTGAACGAAACTGTTAAGTAATACAGAGGTTAACATGAGTCTTCTTATGTGTGCAACAATGTCTAGGCTATCTTTAACATTCAAATCCACGTTTTCTAAGGTGTTTTCTTACGTCCGAGTTTCCGTTTGGTTTCACGTTTGTACAGTCTCCCCTCTGCTGCACGTTTGTAGAAGTCGTGGAGCCGTCCCTGCAGCTCCCGCAACATCTCTCTACCCCGCTTGTCCTGCCTGCCACGTTTGTCATCATATTCCCTCTTTCCTTCATCATCACCTCGCTTGTAAAAACCTTCTTCATGCTCCCTCTTGCCTTCCTCTTCCCCTCTCTTGTAGAAACCTTCACGTTCCCTCTTGCCTTCCTCTTCCCCTCTCTTGTAGAAACCTTCATGTTCCCTCTTGCCTTCCTCTCCTTCTCTCTTATACAATCCCTCTTCGTGTTCCCTCTTGCCTTCCTCCCCTCCTCTCTTATACAATCCTTCTTCATGCTGTCTCTTGCCTTCCTCCCCTCCTCTCTTATACAATCCCTGTCCATGCTCTCTCTTGCCTTCCTCTCCTTCTCTCTTATACAATCCTTCTTCATGTTCCCTCTTGCCTTCTTCTCCTCCTCTCTTATACAATCCTTCTTCATGTTCCCTCTTGCCTTCCTCTTCTCCTCTCTTATACAATCCTTCTTCATGTTCCCTCTTGCCTTCCTCTCCTCCTCTCTTATACAATCCTTCTTCATGCTCCCTCTTGCCTTCTCCATCTCCTCTCTTGTAGAAACCTTCATGCTCCCTCTTTCCTTCCTCTTCTCCTCTCTTGTAGAAACCCTCATGCTCCCTCTTTCCTTCCTCTTCTCCTCTCTTGTAGAAACCCTCATGCTCCCTCTTTCCTTCCTCTTCTCCTCTCTTGTAGAAACCTTCATGCTCCCTCTTGCCTTCTCCATCTCCTCTCTTGTAGAAACCTTCATGCTCCCTCTTTCCTTCCTCTTCTCCTCTCTTGTAGAAACCCTCATGCTCCCTCTTGCCTTCCTCTTCTCCTCTCTTGTATAAACCCTCATGTTCCCTCTTGCCTTCCTCTTCTCCTCTCTTATACAATCCTCCTTCATTACTTCTTTTCAGAAGAAATTGTACAGACTCTGCATCTGGATAACAAAAGAAACTCATATCAATTTACAATAACAAATATATTTTCAGTTTTCCCATTGTTTAAAATTTAACAAATTTTCAATACATATTTAAAATTTCGAATGAAAATAATTTTAGTCCCCATGCAAGCCAAAAAAATGGATTTTTTTGCTGGTTATCTACTGGTGGATGGATGGGGTTTGTCAGCCTTATCACTTATACAAACGGCAGGGCTCATTTTTTAGCAGCAGGAGAGAGGCTTGTCGGGTTAGGGGTCTCCAAATCTGGTCCCTAATCTGGGCAGGCAATGCAATCTTACCAGATTGGATCAAAAGAGCCAGTGCTTTACTACGCGACCATGAGATCAAATCTCACTTCTGTAATGGTCGTGGAAAGATCATCTGGAGAAAGCAGGACTCAAGCCAACGACCCTCAGATCATGTAACCTGCTGCTCTACCAACTGAGCTACTTCCCCGTCTGACAATCTGACCGCGCCATATGTTACTGGGTTGGTTCGGAAGGGGACGGTAACCACTTCCCTTACACTTGTCACAGATCTATGATTTAGGGGTATGATATTCTTATAAATCTTATATATCATCTTATTCTCAGGCACGATCTTAAAAATTGATTGAACGCCAGGGTTAGAGAGTGGTCACATTACTACCACCACTAGCGTCATCTAGTGGTCTGTAGTCATGTGCTGGATACAACCTAAGTGTATAATAAACATGATATGGGTAACGACATGAATTAGATAAGGATTAAATTCGGTATAACCCTGGTACAAACCGAACCACATAAAGTTGGTATATAATGAACACTGTCAGCATACATGAGATTTGAATAAACTTGTTATGACAAATATTATCATCTTGTTTACATATGACATTCATAATCAGAATAGATATACAACAACCATAACAGTTTTATTACTAGCCAAACATTATTATAAGGGAGTGTTCATTTTTTAATTACAGGGGAGGTGTTGAAATTCTGGGAAGAGCTGCACACATATTTTACCTCTCACTTGTACAGCGTGGGGAATTTTTCACAGCCCCCTCTCTGAAAGCCCCGAAAATGCCACCCCCTACTTTGAATAGTGTTGGTTTGAACAAATTCCTGAATAAAGTGCATAGCATAGTAACAGGATGAGTGTGATGTGACTAGGGTAGACTGACCTAAAGATAACCACGTACCATGAGATAACCCTCTCAATTTTGTAGTCATTCATTCATGATAAGCTCTGTTTTTGGGTATCACAGTACACTTTAAGTGATACTCTTTCCAGAAAAGGACAAATAAGTACAATACCATACACGAATAACTACATAATTAAGGTGGACATCTCATGGTACGTGGTTACCTTTAGGTCAGTCTACCCTACAGGGTTACACACAGTGTTAGTATGGTGTGAGTCCCTGCACGCCTCCCATACACTGACCTAGATAGGCAGCAGGAGGGGGCTCTGGTCACAAAGGGGGACACACCACACAATATACACCACACACCACACACCAGTCCTACTTTGGTGGTACCAGGACATTACTCACAGAAACTACCAGTAAGTAATACACCACATCTACATAGAGTAATACCTATAGGGATTATATACTGGAAAGGCAGGGCAGGGGGTTGGGGAACTACCAGTGAGTATATCAAACACCACATCTACATAGAGTAATACCTATAGGGATCATCTACTGGAAAGGCAGGGCAGGGGGTGGGGAACTACCAGTGAGTATATCAAACACCACATATAGTAAGCCCCACAGGGTTTACATACTTGTAAGGCAGGGCATGGAATTGGCAGGTCCGTGTGTGTACGAGTATAGTGTAAGGTGGGATCCACTAAGGGAGTGATCAGTTTTTATCAAGGGGGGGATGGGTAAATTTGGACCCCTTGACCGGGGGGTTGTAAAAAAATTTGGACCCCTCTTGGGGGGGGGGCAAAAAAATTTAACCTGTTTTGGGCCAAAAAGCCCGCGCTACTATGCTTCAAAGGGCCCGTGGGTGCGCCCATTTTCGACCCGTGGGGGGGTAAAAAACTTTGCGCAGAAACCCCCCCCCCCCCCGGTTGTTAAAAAATGATCACTCCCTTAGCCCTACTCCTTAGTCTGACCTCCTTCTGTGTAGAGCCCTGTGTGCCCTCCTCACACTGTGTCTGTAGTGACCTTCTGCCTCTGGCCTCAGTGCACTCAGACTGTGACACACAGACTGAAGGTGGGGTATTTATTGCCCGCTGGGGGGCTTGGTAAATACAAGGCGAGAGAAAGGGGTGGATGGGGGAGGGAGGGGTCATAATGAAAGATGCTGGGGGTGTCCAAAGCTGGAAATGTCTAGATGTGGGGGTCAAATTTAAATACCGTACATTTAAGTGAAAACACTTTTACAACCCCCCCCCCCCTTTAAGGTGCTTTTTGCTGAAAATTATGACCCCCCCCCCCCCCTTTGAACGATAATAACTTTTTTTTTGTAAAAAGGGGAATAACTTTTTATGCCCCCCTTGCAACTCATCTCACCTGTATGTAATAAATGACCACTCACTTGGGAGGTGGGAAGGAATCACTTTCAGGTAATCAGTGGGGGGTCAGAAATAAATTGGCCATGTTGGGAAAATCCACCAGCCCCCTCCCCCCGACCTCTGCCACCCGCCCCCACTTTCAGCTGGTAATAAATAAGTAGTCCCCTACATGTGAAGAGCCAGGGAGGTTATTGTCCAGTAGATATTCTCCTGTGCAACATGTAATCACAACAAACACTCACACATGATTACTCTCTGCCACAGGCACCAGATAACACCAGATTACGACAAAATCCATCCATATTCATACTCATAATTACCTTAATTGATGTGTCAAGTTGATAATGTTTTTCCTCTTAGTCCATGTGTTGGGAGGTGTGATATCTCAGAGATATAATTAACATACACTAATTATTACGGCATTATCCTTCAGGAAAATAGTCCCGGGGCATTATACAGGCCTATACCATGGCGCTTCACCCTCTACTTGACCCTGACCCTTGGGTATTTCTGCTCACTTCTAGGCCTTGTTTAATGGGGTGTAATTATGTGTGAATGCCGAACTATAACGTGGCCTGTGGCAGAGGTATTCCATTTGAGTGTTTTGTTGTGATTGCCTCTGCACTGGAGATTGTTTAGTAGAGTGAAAGCAATCTACATTACCACCCATCAAGGCGTGCTACAGTGGCCCAGTTGGGTGCAAAATTAGAAATGAAAAGGACTGTGTGAACTCAATAAGAGAATGCGCTTGAATATATGAAGTGCAGAGGGAAAATTTTAAGTATAAACATCAGATTAATACCATTTGAATGGAGGAGTGTAATAGAAAATTCTGTCAAAATGCCCCTCAGGTATTCTTCTTCACCTATTCACTTATCCCTATGAAACTTACATATACTACTGTTACAGAAGCTTTAACTAGACCTATGTGGATTCTGCAAAAGAAGTGATGAACACTGGAAGTCTCATATGTATTGTCAAGAAAGATTCCAGGTGTTTGCAAAATGTGTTTACAAAAGAAAACATAAATAATGGCAGTGATACACAATGTACATGAAGCCATAACTGTCTTGAGCCAGTTGAAGTCACCCTCAGCACGAGCGTGCCTGTAGAGCGCACTGCCCGCCGCTGGCAGCTCAAGTACCGTAGCAGGGCGGTGGAGAAGCACCTAGCCCTGTGGTGTAGTGGTTAGCATTCTGGACTCTGAGTGGAGCGACCGGGGTTCGATTCCCCACGGGGCTGGACCATTTTCCGCTGCCTGTTACACCTCCGTAGAGGAGAAAGTTATACAGAAAGCTGTAGACTAGATATATTCTTCACTTTTGGAGTTATATGCCCTGTCAATCAATATTGACTGTTTCCTTACAGCTATTCATCATGGAACAAGTTGACTGGCAAATCAACAAGTCGATCTCAGAGTGCAACAAATACCTCCTTGAAAATGAGGTCATTTGTGATGTCAGCTTCAAGGTTGGTGAAGATGGGGAGGTCATCAAGGCTCACAAGTTGATCCTCAGTTCCCGGAGTCCTGTGTTTGACAGGATGTTCAACGGGTCGTTTTGTGAATCAGAAACAGACCCGGTCATCCCTGACGTCAGTGCTGCAGCATTCAGAGCACTTCTGAGGTACACTGTAAAATCTATAGCATACATTTCTTATATTTCTTACAGGTATTTGTCTCATGATTATGTGTGTAATTACTTTGCCTAAATGCTCTCATGACATGAGGCCCTAGACTTGGCCCTTTCTGCTACAAGATAAATCCATTGTCCCATGCCTATAAGTTGCTTTAGTAAGAGTATGCATATAAATTAAATTAAAGTTAATCAATAAAAGTGCATTTCTTTCTAGGTACTGCTACTATGATTCCCTGGATGTTGACAGTGATGTAGCATTGACAGTTCCCTACGCTGCTACAAAATATATGTTACCCATCCTGGAAAAAGCTGCTAGAAAAACTGTGATTCAAAGCCTGGATGAAACAAACATCTGGGAAGTAATAGAGTACTCCACCAATGTTGGGGATGATGAACTCCATGTAGGATGTATCACATACCTCCGAGGGAATCTTAGTGAGACAAACATACTAGATGTTATCAAGTATGCACTGAGCACCAGGGATGATGCCCTCTATAAATATGGTGGGGAACACTTCAAGGAGAACCTGAGTGAATCTAACATGTTAGATCTTAATAGGTACTTAGTTAGCATTAGAGATGGAGAACTACAATCAATTTGCAAAAATTACCTCAAGGAACATCTCAGTGTCGCTAACATATGGGAGGTATACAAGTATTCCCTCAAGGAGGGAGATTCAGAAGTTCAACAAAACTGCAGAGGGTACTTTGAGAGGGATGTTACAATAGTAAGGGGAGCCCTGAAGTCTGAGGAATTCCCCAACATACAGCATGAAGTTCTACTAGATGTTTTACACATCAATGATAAAGTTGAGGAAGCAAACATTGTTGGGTTTACTCCTGGTATCAGCATCTCAGAGGTTGAACTATTCACTGCATGTAATACATGGGCAGAGGCAGAATGCCTCAGACAGGGGATTGATTCTACTGGTGCAAACAAGAGGACAGTGCTCGGTGAGTGCCTGTCTCTGATACGGTTCCCAACCATGCTACAAAAGGACCTTATAACAGCTGTGTACCCAACAGGAATCCTGACACAGGCAGGAATGGTTAACCTCGGTCGGTATGTAGACAGAGAGCCTGGTACTGTGTGTCAGGTGGACTTTCCTGCTAGGGAGAGGCAGTTTGTGGTAAGGCCATCAGGGAGTGGAACAGGCAGCACCTCAGTAAGTACTGTTTACATAGAGTTAGAAGTCAGAGTCAAGTTGCACAGGGTGTGGACCCTGTACATAGACAGTCACAAAGTCACTGTGAAGGATGAGAAGTCTCAGACGTCATGGTCCATAGTGAGAGATGCCAAACATGAGAACCATACTTATGGCGGATGCATACTTCATTACATAGACATAGAGCCCCCTCAGGTGCTGGAGGCAGGTACCAGGTACTCTGTTACTGCTGAGGGTCTGGGTGGTGGTGGTGACTACATGAGGATGCAGCCAGGTGTGGAGTACATCAATGTGCTAATGACACCAAGTCTCCTTAAAACCTTTAAAGAGGTGAAAATAACAAGGGACCCTAACACTAATCCTTTAGCCTTGTCTTTCCTGACACCGTCTTTGATTTAGGGTTCACATTGTGCTGGACACCCAGCAAAGTTACCTTTTGTGTTTACAGACTGAACCTTGTGTCAGGTGGACTTCCCTTCTGGGGAGAGGCAGTTTGTGGTAGAACACTAATTATTAATACTAATACTACCAATTAACCGTGGATTTACTGACACTGTCTCTAATTTAGGGTTCACAAAGGTCCCTTTTGTGTCTGCAGACTGACACACATGGAGGCTGTGTATCATGGCATGGAACTTAAACAAACTGTACTGAACCATCATTGAAAACTGTTTATAGCAACTTGGCAAGCTAGAACAGATTTTGTATCGTAAATTCTCCTGTGTATGTCCTAACCCTCTATAAGCTGCACCCCTTATTTCACAGCTTGTTCTTTAGTTAGATCAGTGGCACTGTTCTATTTCAACAGTAAAACTATATAATTTACTGTTCATGTACACTAATATCTTAGTGTTCATGGTCATGGTCCACTGGGTAGACCTATTGCTAAATTACCATGGAGAGACATTGTCAAAAAACGAAATATATATGTTGTACTAGTTGTATAAATTGTGTCATCAAAATTGTATGTGAGCTTCATGGCGTATTATATCCAAATGTGTCACAATAGTTGGGTCTAGTACCCCAAACTTGTTGTTCAGAGAACATTATATAGATTGAAGCATATGAATAAATGCATAAACCAATGATATCAACATCAAGTATTAATTAATAATGCAGTGAATGATGTATGCAGAAACTTGACACTTGCATATACAGACATAAAATACATCCTGCTTGTTTCAGGGAGGAGTATATGACAGACACAAAATGGCCGTCACTAACAGCCAAAGCAGCCTACGGGAATGCTATTCTGTAACATATGGTTGCACAAATATTCTTATGCCTCCCGCAATTTTTTGAAAACAGAACTCTCCTCCTCTTGCCATACATAGTTTAACAGATTACAAAACTTTTCATCCTGGAGATTTCACAGCGAGAATTGATGCGACCTTCGACGACAACCGCAAAATGTCGATATTCTTTATTTTGCCTACGAAAACATAACCAAAATACATCTAGATTCATTTCCTACCTTTCAGCATAGCGATAACTTCCATATTTAATTGTATTATGCCATAATCAAGCATTTCCTATCGTTCGACACAACGACAACGTAAAGTAAACAAAATGGCCATCTCGCGCGTTCACGGGATCTCGCGAGATTCAAAATGGCGGGCAGGGGACGCCGAGGGACGATGATTCGGTACCGACTTGGTTAATTTCATGGATTACAGCTCAAATATGAAGGGTAAGTCCGCAAATTTTGTTGTTATGGATAGATTAGGCTCCTCTCTTATGAGGGTTGAAATTGCGGACAGCTCTGTAGCCGGGTTATTGAGAAAAATGATCTTTTATGGCGAAGTTTTCACTCGGTGTCAAAAAGTGTCATCGTATCAATCTAAATGTGGGTCAACGATAAGCTGATCGCAAGCTGGGCGGCCACCAAGCAGTTTCGTGATACCCCCTAGCCCGATATCCCTTTAGCTCATGTGGTTGGGGGTGACTTGAAACCGACGCAGACCGGACTGTCATTTCTCAACTTGAATCAAATTTCTTGAAAAGGGCTCATATCAAAGGTAATTCTCAACCAATATTCACCTTATTAGGCTCGTTAGATGCAGAAATGTCATCTTTATTAGGCCATAGTGTGTCAGTCCTCCATCCCCCCTACTTTTTGCGAAATTTGACTTTGTTTGGGAATTTTGGCGAGTAGAACGCTTAGCGCCAAACGGAGCATCTCGACGAAAGGAGTTCAGAAATGTAAAATTTGTCTCTCTATCATGTTTAGTTCCAGAGCTAGGTGCATATAAGTAACCTTTTGCCCCCCCCCCCTTACTTGTGAATAAGCTGCTTTAGTCCCAACTGAGAATTCGGAGCCTAAATCATATAATTTGACATTCTTGGAAATGTCACTGAAATCTGACGAAATCCACAATTTTTCAAAATTGGCTGTGTGAGGGGGGGTATGGCCTAAATGTTAAAGCATTTTATATGGGATGGACATGAGAAAGTAGATAAACATGTTTACTATACTGTGTGCAAAGGATAGATTTTAATTTGGTTCCTAAGTATCTCACAAAAAATAAAAGCATTTTAATGTCTGGTCTACTTTTTACAGTTGTGAGACCAACCTGTCAGAACCAGGATAGACTCTATGAACTTTTATCTAAGGGACCCCTGCCCCCCCCCCTGGGTTAACAATGTACTATACTAGTCCAGCAAAAGGATTTTCTCAAATATCATGTCTAAGAACCTCAAAATTGAATTTTTCCAAAGGGCCCATGGGGGGAGGCAAAAAAATGTGCGCGCGCCCCTGTTAACACCAAACGAGTTCAGTTCATGTTTACAAAAAAACTACTGCATATTATGCAATATCTCCCAGAAATTCTCATTCTTTGGACATCTGTGGTAGTCCCAACAAAAGGAAATTCTCAAATATCATGTCTAGATACCTCAAAACTGAAAAGAGCAGAATGAAGAATATTGTGAAAATCGAGACTAAAATATGGCTCCAAAAGAAGCGTCTTGGCGAGAGGAGTTCAGAAATGTTCAATTTATCTCTCTATCATGTTTAGTTCCAGAGCTAGGTGCATATTAGTAACCTTTTGTCCCCCCCCCTCGGTTTGATACATGTCCGACCTTAAACTCCACAGTACTGTCTCAGAAAGGTTATTAGAGCTGTGTGTGGTTTAATACATGAAAATACCTGGTATTTAACACTCAGAAAGGTTAATAGAGCTGTCTGTGGTTTAATACATGTAAATACCCGGTAGTGACTTTAAATAAAAGGCCATGGTTCTTTAGAAGTTAAAGTTCTTTTCTGCCATTTTATATGTAAATTCTTATATTTTCCAGTGAACGTGAGCGGTACGAGCGGGAGTCGCACAAACGGGAGCCATGGGAGCCGGAGTCGCAGGAGCAGGAGTCAATTCATTGCTGCCCTTTTAATTATTAATAAAATCAGTTTCCATTATAACAGAAGGAATTCCTTTGTTGTCATTTATAACTTCTATGTCATCAAGTAAACAAATTTCCTTACTAACTTTGAAATAAATCCCAAAAACACCTCCAAATGCCTAATGGGTTTCCAAACACAACCCTGCATAAATATTAAATTCAGTATCTTCTCAAACAAGTGAGGGCTAGCAAACAGATGTAATCTGTTTGCACCCTCACTTGTAAACTGTTATCATTTAAATGTTCAAAAATATACATATATGGTTTGTATCAGTCATCCGATGAGGCCAAAACAAATAAAAAGTGTGTTTCAGGCAACCCGACCCTTACAAATTCTCTCAAGAATTAGAAGCTTGAAGATTAACTTCAGGAAATGGCTTTATTACAAGGAATATCCAACAACTTCTTGATAGGAAAAAGCAACTTATTGATAGGAAAAACACCATTTCTTTTGCCTGATCTAAAGAAATGTGCATAAAAAGTTTTAAATTCTGATTCTTCTTTTTAAAAAAATTGATTAGTTTGTTGCTACAGTATATAACTCATGTATGTGGGGCATCTATTTATGTTAATCTTCTGAATTACCTTTTACATTTTATCATGTTTGTACTGAGACAGTTGAGTTGTTATTTATGTTATGTGAGGCAGGGCTGCATCTTTGATTGATGATTCCCATTTACCCTACTAGTGGAACAGTCAATGTGTCTTTATCATAACAGCTGATCACACAGTGAAATGTAACACCGACAGTTGGAGGTGTCCAATTGAATCATAGAGTGATTTTTAGAAGATTATAACAATATTTACATGTAATAATTCATACTGATTGAGGTCTAAAAGGCAGTTGTTATGCATTGTACTACTATAGTGACTAAAATACATGTATGTCTCGTTACCTCTGAGAAATGTAAGTATTGATATATGTCTGGATATGATCATGTCGCCAATATGAACACACAAGTCGACTAATGATCTCATTAGGTCAGACTCCACTAGGGCGACACTAGTGCATGTGAAATGTGGCATTCTTTTAATAATTTGTTCTAGAAAATTTCGCTTCATTTCGCCCTGAATGTCGCCCTGTTCATGGGGACATTCAGGGCAATATTCGGGGCGAAATTAATCGAGATTTTTTAGAACTAAGGGTTAAAAGAACGCCATGTTTCACAGCAAGTAGTGTCGCCCTAGTGGAGTTTGGCCTTTTGTGGGATGATTCATACATCGTTAATCCTCAGCCGGTTTTGGAGAGAGGGACTGGCTTTTAGTATCAGAGAAATTTTGGTTACCACAAAAATGTAAACCCATAGTGATACATGCATTATGCAGTGCTGCCATCTGTGTCTGAACAAGGGAGTTACTCAGTGGCCACATGACCTTTTACGTCACAACGTGCTTATATGCTTTTCCTACATGTTTGCTGCTATAATTAAGGTATGTGACTAGTTACATAGTTTTGATATACCTGTGCAGGGCAGTATTATTGTTTTGTATCATCACATCAACTTTGTAGGTTTTGTGAAACCTAAGGTGTAACTGTGGTATTGTGTTCAAATGAGACAAATATAATTGCAGATATTCTGATTGCTTTATTTGAATGATTCAAGTTTATGTGAGGTTTGCTCAACAAACATGAGGTCAAGATGATGCAACATGATGTAGCAGTGGAGTGCTAGTGACATGATGTCCTTAAAAAGTGATGGTTTTACGCTGCAATATGCGATGCCATGTGTTTGGAATGCTGTTCCGGCTCTGAATAATATGCGATTCAGTGTATCTAACATTTATTAACTAAAACTTAGAAACTAACATTAATTAGGGTCGGGGGCTGAGTCCCATGTATGGATGTGATAATAAACATATTATAGCGTACACAGATATATAGATAACATGACTCTAACTGCCTTATGGGTCTATTTTAGGTCACACATGCCAGGTCATGTTGGCCTTGGGTAGTCTAGATAATAAACAGTTTGTCAATGTCTGTCAGCAACTTGTTCTGTATTATCTTTTATCTTTGTCATGTATCAAGCTCAAATTCCAATGTAATTTTATGGTCAGAATATTGTATTTTGGACTCTTTGCTTTATCCCGTCTTCCAGGATATAAATAACGAGTATAATTACTTATCTTATCATGCACACTGCAAAATAGGTGTAGCTAGTGCAAGCATTGGATATACCCAAGCGGGAACAACCTCACACTAATTTACTAGGCTTCGATCGTTACATATGGGTCTGGTCTTTTATATTGGAGACCGAAATATGAGAATGTTATAAGGTAAATTCCCGGGCGAATTTGTATTTTGATATAAAGGCAATGTTTCCAATGAGCAAGGCTAACAATAGCAGAGAATTCTTGGCTCTGCATGACATAGTGGAGTTTGCATCGAACCCCAGCAAATTGTGTATCAAACTAGCATAGTGCCTAGTGATTTTGAGATACCATTGGCAGATCAAAATATGTCGAGCACTGGGATATCTAGGGAGTGGGATATCTCTTTAAATTATCGGTGACTCATCAGAACAAGCAGTAACTGTCTTATTGAACCCCCGGGTAGTGCTACAGAGGTAACCATGGTAACAGAAATCTGTGCCACATGAACCAATATTTACCATATTAACCGTAAAGGTGGAGATGTGGGTTGTACGAGACACAGCTATTTATAGATTGATAATAATTGATGGGATTCCCCTGGTACTGTTCCTGTGCACAGGAGGGGGTAGACAAACCTGAAAGCTGATATCTCTATTCCAACCAAAATATATAGGTAAGGTTATAGAAAAATGACTATAAGCTTGATTTCCTGGCTCCCTTTATGGCCAAACTATATACCATATTCAATGCACAGTGCACTTAAAAAGATATTTTGAACTAAAATAACTGAAACATAATTTAATTATAATAAGAGCACACACCCCACACACCCAGTTTTCCGAATTTCTGCTGTTTCAGTCCCATGTTTGACCTTATAAGCACACAATACACTTGATAAAGTATTCTATCACACGTTTCTGATAGGCGTAAGTAATGCTAGGATCAATCTGTGGTCGGTGGTAGTGCCTGAACCCCCTGGGGTGAGCCCCATCTAGAGGAACATTGATTCATGAGAAATGCGCCCCTGCTGGTAGCCATGTGCATCCTGTACCTAGATACGACCAAATTCTGTTACCCGCATTGGCCATTTGGTTACTACCCGTGGGCTGTACGCGGGAATCTACGGTAAGTCAGGTGAGTCAAACTGACTCCTAATAGAGCATGGCCATGAGGCAAGTTAGAGGTTGAGTGTCTATCCCCATGTGGCCAAAAAAAATAAAAGGTATGTTTCAGGTAACATGAGAAGAGACACTACACAGAGGCAAATATCAGAGTCACCCAATGTCGCCAATACTACTCTCATACAAGGGTCAGGCACTGCTGGACTATAATAGATGGGTCAAGGGCCATTCTAGTGAGGGTCAGGCTAGGCTGGACATTCAATAACAGGCTGGACCTTGGCAAACTTGCTTGAAAGTCTGGCCATGCTGGATCCTCATGCCATAGTCTGGCAATGCTGGACTCTTGGGAGAGTCTCTATCAGCCTGCAAGAGTCCAGCATTGCCAGACTATGGCATGAGGATCCAGCATGGCCAGACTTTCAAGCAAGTTTGCCAAGGTCCAGCCTGTTATTGAATGTCCAGCGTAGCCTGACCCTCACTAGAATGACCCTTGACCCATCTATTATAGTCCAGCAGTGCCTGACCCTTGTCTGAGAGTAGTATTGGCGACATTGGATGACTCTGATATTTGCCTCTGTGTACGGTCGGGCCAAACAAAAAAAAAGGTTTGTTTCCAGTCACCCGACGGGTCTACCCAAGCAGGATTGGCTATTTTTTTTTCGGTAGGTCGGATATTTATTTTATTTTATTTCATTTTTTTAACATCCTCTATGTAAACCCTAAAAATGACCCAAAAAGTGTGAAAAAGATGAAATTTTCTTCAAAATTGCAAAAGAAAACGTAGGGTCGGCCCTGTTTTGATAGGGTAGGTCGGGTGACCTGAAACAAACCTTTTTCTTTTTACCTTTTTGGCCTAAGTAATTCCTCCTCTATGCGGCCAGGTGTAAGTAATGCTAGGATCAATGATCTGTGGTAGGGAGTGAACCCCCAGGGTGGGCATTGATTTGTGAGAAATGCTCCTCCTGCTGGTGGAGGATTAACAGGTGCACACCCTCTCCGGGTTGAGGCCTTGTATTGGCCCATCCTACACTGCATTCAGGGGTTGGAGCAGTGTTGGTATGGGAGTCTGAGACCGACTGTATAGGGAGCCCTGTGAGTATATAGCGGAGAAACGGGAGACAACTTGTGCTCAACAAGTGCAGGCTGCCACCAGCAGCTCCCGTGAGAGGTTGGTTCTGCTCTCGGGACGTTACTGGTTCTAGGATTATCATACATGCATGAGTCTGGTACCCAGCTAAACCTTGCAGGATATTCCGCTGACAGAAGTAACATGGCTGCCCATGTGGAGCTACCAGCAGTAACCTTATAGGGCTATATCAGGATGCAATTAGTTCTCATGCAATCTCCCAGCAGATTCTCCCATGCGTTTGTACTAGCACTATTTCCTCCTCTGCCAAAGGTTGGCGGATTTCCCTGAAAACTTACCTACGCCATGCTTTTGAAATATGCATTTTTACAACTATGATTCGATTCAATTATCCCAAGGAAGGTGAGGACAACAATTTTGTAAACTTTACAGGACTAATGGTCATGTTTCAACAGTCCAGATTGCACATATTCCTGGGAACTATTTTTGGTGTATTGAGGTGGCAGTGTGAGACAGCTACAGCAGAGCAGACAAGTAGTACAGTTTTCACCCCTTATTCCATAAAAGAAGTCCGAGCATTTTGGCAGAGTCTTATTTGAGACTGTGCTGGGAAAGTGCTTCTCGTGCTCACCATCAGTACTTGGCACGCACAGCTCTTATAGATATTGCCTCTGTCCCTGGAATGCAGCTTGTTTCTGGCATATCATGATGTATGGGCATATGCTAGCTGCCTAAATATCATGGGATATTCCGAGGACAGAACTAACATGGCAGCGCGGGATACAGAGCCCCCAGAAGTAGCGCTCTACTCGTGTGTGTGTATAAGATGACACCTGGATGTCAAAGGCAGCGTTCACAAAGGTCATTGGATTTTCAGGTAAGAATCTTTTTCCTGATAAATTCACTTTGAGATTACCATGATATAAGCTGCTCCATTGAATATCAGTGACTATATAGACAAAGGCCGATGGCTAGAGGATATTTTGGTATCATTCCCCCAGAGGTGGGGCTGAGGCAGTATCCCACGAAGCTGCAGGCTCAGTGGGATGCAGCCCCAGCCCCACCGAGGGGGGAACAATACCAAAAACCCAAGTCCATGCATATAGATAGAACTACGGAAATATCAATCTTTTATACTGTTCCCATTTGATAAGGTGAGATAAAACATATTAACCCTCTTCATTAACTACTCAATATTTATTAGAATTTTCTGGACACGTGACCATTGACCCGTTCTTTTAGAGCAAATAAAATCCAAAAGTTTAAATTCAAAATTCATTATGTTGTGACACTTGCTTGTTTGATATAAATCTTCCTATCAAACAGATTCCCAAATTGAAGCTTGAACATGTACATTTATTTCCTTTTGTATGATATTAGATATGTTTATTAACCCCCCTCCCTCCTCAAACAAGAAACATTGGACTATGACTTCAGCGGCTTAGAAATATATAGCTGCAAATCGTTTCAAGATTGTATAAAATCGATATCATCTTATTTTTTTTATAAAAGTGAATAGATACATTTGTACAAAGGTTATTTTAGTACCCAAAATCAACACATAATGTGTCTAAACAGAGTAACACCAGGAATCAAACGATTACTGTATCAGCCATGGAGCGCTTATTACAACAAATATGGTTTGTGAAAGCGAAGTGTCTGATCTGCATGCTGACAATAGTGGTAGTGTATTTGGTAGCATATCTAACATGTAATTATTCTAATCACCTCCAAAATCATTGGAATTTGGCCTGTTTCCAAATTATTAACACAACATCATTGGCGTTTTTGCACATTTTTGTACAAATTCAATATTTTACATCTGTAATAAGTAATAGACATAATGAGGACTATGTCAGTTGTCACCATTTCTTGCTGCATGCATCAGAATATAAATAGCAAGACATCTGATAATGACATAGAAAACGTTCCCAAAAAGTTACTCGGTCATGAATGATGGGTCTATAAACTCAAGAACTGACTGTATATTGCAAATGAAATTGTGGTCAATAAAGATAAATTTTAAACTTTAAACTTCAAACTTCAAAATCATAATACCATACAAATTGGTGCTGTGAGTCTGTAAGTGCACTTGTTGGGAAATGGGTATAAAGTGTGGATGGAATGTGTTGTTCATCTTGATGTTTTGTAATCCCAGATTGTGTAAGTCCAGCTCTGAGTCCATCGGTACACAGAGAAAAGAAACAATGTCACAAGGGAGTCCAGGTTGCCTCCAGAATGATTCCCCTCTCTGGGGGAGTCCAGGTCGCCTAAGGGAGCCTAGGTGACTCTCTGGCTGACCTAAGGGAGTCACCTGGGGGAGTCATATAGCTCTCTGGGTCATCTGACTCCCCCAGGTGACTCCCTTTGGTCAGCCAGAAAGTCACCTGGGCTCCCTTAGGCGACCTGGACCCTAAACAGAGGAGTCATTTTGGAGGCAACCTGGACTACCTTTTGATGCTGTTTCTTCTCTCTGTGTAGTACTACCTCCGTGGTGTGCAACCTCTCAGTGGTATATTGAGATAAACATATGTTGCTAACATGTCGCACGGCTTATGAGGGCCCGTTCGTGCTGGCCCAAACTGTCAGTCCTTATATGGGCTGACACGTCCCTATACATGTGACCGTATATTATAAATAGGTTCAAATTTTCACTGTCTGATTTTCACTCCATTATATGGTGTGAGTTGCAAAAATATAGGGAAACCTTGGAACTTCAAGATGGCCGCAGTATTTCAAGATGGCCGCCGTATCAATGGTCGGTAATGTTACAATAGCTGACGTAGTACAGTCTAAGTGTTACAATGCTGCTAGGCTTCACTGGTGCAGTGCGGGAAAGTAACTCTCCCCGGTAACTGTACAGCACTGCATTGATGCATCATGCCGGAGTGTATCAACCCCATGTGTATGGTGTCATGTTTCAATGCAGCACTTGAGAGTTCCTTGCCAGGGCTGCATTCCTGCATCATAATGGTTAAAGGCCATAGTGTACTGTAGCACTATGCAGTCCTCAAAGTGGTAGCAGCACCTACACTATAGTGATCATCAGTAGAGTGACAGTCTGCGATACCAGTGAGATGCCATATGACGTAAGTTGTGACGTACATGACGTCATGGCTAAAGGGCATAGTGTACTGTAGGACTATGTGGTCCTCAAAGTCGTAATGAAAAGACATTATCCGTCAGCGGCTAAAGCAGCATCTACAGTAAAGTGTTCATCAGTAGAATAACAGTCAGCGATACCAGCGCCATGCCGTATAACGTAAGTCGTGAAGTATATGACGTCACAGCGGCGTTACAGAAGTCCGTGACGTTACAGCAGATGACGGAGTCTATGGTGAACTCTGGCTGCCACTGGAAGTCTGCCGGCCCCTCACACTCTGCCAGGCTGCCCGCGAAACACTTCCTCTCGTAGAACTCCGCTCCTTGGTAGGTGCCCGAGCTGATCTGCAGCACAGAGATCGGAGATTAAATTGGGCTTTATTTACAAAAAAGGTGTTACCCGATCCTACCCATAGGGTGTTTACCTGCACCGCTCAGAGCCGTGATAAGGGTCTTTTCTCTGCCATGCCTTACATTTAGTCTGAATTGATTCTAGTTCCTGAGAACCCTGCCAAAATGTAAGGCATGGCACAGAAACAACCCTTTTCACGGCTCTAAGCGGTGCAGGTATACACCCTATCCTATGATAAAGGGCCTCTCAGTTGATTAGGAAAACACAAATGTAAGTCTATACTGGTGTAGAGTTCGTCTTTATGTAATTCAAAAAATAAGGACGCCAACCACAGTTTTTTTGTTGAGATGCAAAGAAGGAAGGTTTATCAAGGCTTCAACCTGTACAATCAAGCTAACGATCAAGGTTTCGTTTCTTTCGAGTCTTTCAATAGTAGGGATATGCTTTCATGCAGTCAGTCACGATCGGAGACCTGAAGAGGTCTGCCAGAGCAAGGGGGTGGGGGCAGCATTCATACTGTTCGCCTCCGATCGGGGTGCCCCCTGGCTCCGGCCCTGCGAACTACGCAGTAGGTGTTCGACTACATAATATTAGTGTCCCTACACTGGGTTTATTTCATAATTTGATTTTCGGTCGATTTACATGGTAATGTATCTTTAAAGGTAATTACTTCCCATATAGGAATGTCATCGATGATCCTCAAATTGATACACCGACATTTCTAAAATTCAGATTGTCACATCGACAAAACCGTTATATCGATACATTCTTCAAATCACAGGAGCTAATAATACAAGATTTGTGTAAAAATTCCATCTAGAACTACCTTATTATTCAGTGTGAGAAAAATGTACTTTGTAGACCTGAATTTTTTAGTGAAACTTGTCTGCAAATTGTGCTCAAAGTTCTACCAAATTTCTATCCATATACATTCCAGTATGAAGATGGAAACAATATACAAAGATGCCCTTATTTGAAGCAAATATTCACTGTTGTAGTACTATCAAAATAAATCGATTCATAATTACATTCCACAAAATCGATAATATTGGTTATCGATTTATTTCTACTCCATATCTGAGACAGATATTAACGGCTATTTTTTCATGGCATTGATTGTTCATTTCTGTTTAATATCAGCTGGCAGGAGCAAAAACGGAAGAAAGTGTCCCACTCTGCCCCGGTCTCCCCTACACAAAGATGCTCTTATTTGAAGCAAATATGTTTTAGTAATATCAAAATAAATCGATATAATCGAGAAATCGAGACCAAAATAGTTATAATCGAAATCGAAATAAATTGGATACCAATGACATCCCTATTCCCATATCCAACCCCGTGTGCCAAGTATTTAGCAATTTTTCCCAAGGTGTTGGCGGGAATTTGTTGAAACCTCCAAAAAGTAACCCTTGGTGCGCGGCATTTGCGTGAAAAGCAGACCCTTGGTGAGGGGGATTTTGCAAAAAAAAAAGTACCCTTGCCAGCCGCACACCTGAATATACAAAACATACTAAGTGCCCCCCCCCCCGGTATGTACTCACCATGCAGGTTCCGTCCTCACAGTCCCTGGTCTGCAGGTTCTCGGTGTAGTTGGAGTACCAGTAGCCACAACCCGCGTACTGCATCGTGTTACACTCCACACACCACACACCCTCAATACCTAGTGTAGGAGACACATACAGAGTCAGACCAGTAGCCACAACCCGCGTACTGCATCGTGTTACACTCCACACACCACACACCCTCAATACCTAGTGTAAGAGACACATACAGAGTCAGACCAGTAGCCACAACCCGCGTACTGCATCGTGTTACACTCTACACACCACACACCCTCAATACCTAGTGTAGGAGACACATACAGAGTCAGACAGCAGCAGAACAATCTAGTCTGACACAGACTATAGTTCCTGTGTAAATATACAGCAGTCCAACATTATAGCACTCCAATGCACTATATGGATATATATCTAAAACTGGACATCGACATCCATGTAACAGAATCCTTCTAACAGAAAGCTATATTTAGTAGAAGTAGAAATCCATGAATATCTATAATGAAGGAAGACACCATGTTCATGCCTATGAATATGTCTGTGTGTATGTTCATTTCAAAATTCAAGATTATAACCATTCATTGAATGCCACCATGCTTTTAATGTAATCTCGAATTCCAGTTGCAGTAATTTGATACTAATAAAAAAAAATCTATTCTATTTTTTTTTCATGAACAGTTGGCATCCCATAGATTCAAGATGGCTATCACTCATTGAATGCCACAATGCTTTAAATGCAATCTTGAAATGTAGTTGCATTAATTTTATACTGTTAAAAAAATCCAATTTAGTTTTTTTTCATGAAGAGTTGGCACCCCATAGGTTCAAGATGGCCACCAGTCATTGAATGCCATAATGCTTAAATGCAATCTTGAATTGCAGTTGAATTAATTTGATAAAAAAAAAAAAAACTTTTTTTTTCTTTCATGAACAGTTGGCACCCCATACATTCAAGGTGGTTACCAGTCATTGCACGCCACAATGCTTTAAGTGCAATCACAAATTGTAGTTGCATTAATCTGATACTAATAAAAAAAACTAATTCTATTCTTTTTTTAAAACTCATTAACAGTTGGCACCCCATATATTTAAGATGACTACCATTCATTGAATGCCCCGATGCTTGAAATGCAATCTCGAATTGTAGTTGCATCAATTTACTGCTAATAAAAAACAAATTCTTATTGATTTTTCTTTCATGAATAGTTGGCACCCCATAAGGTGGCTACCATTCATATTAATGCAAATACAATGCTTTAAGTGCTATTACGAATTGTAGTTACATTAATCTGATACTAGAAAAAAAAAATTCTATTTGATTTTTCTTTCATGAACAGTTGGCACCCCATAAATTGAAAATGCACCCAGCACCCAGGTCAACAGCTATATACGGACAAGTGTACCTCCCCTGCCTGTTCTCCTTCAATGCAGAGTGAAGAGGGTGGGAGGGGGTGACCATCAACAGTGCATAAACACTTTGATTGGATGACAATGCAGTTTTTATATTACAACCCTAAATTTGTGCAACGAAAATCATCAAGAAATACTAAGTATTTTTTCCAAAAAATAGCTTTTCTAGAATGGCTCGATACTCAGAAATCCTACTGCGAATAAAAAAAAGTCAAATTCTGATTCTAAACACCTGAAAAGTGAGAAATGCTGGCGTTCACGGTTTATGTAGGAAATGTACTAAAAACACCAAAAATATGCAACAAAACCCTAATTTTCTCAAAAACTGTTCAGTAGGATTTTTTCTAACTGAGGTTCCAGTGTTTTCTACCCTCATATTACACATTGGCATAGAGAATATATTGGCACCTAGTCAGGATTTTGCCCTAAAAGCAATCTGTGAGGCAAAAAACAGCCAAAATGAGCCACTGGTCTGAAGTATAAAACTGGGCATCGATCACTATAGAGCTACAAAGAGAGAGAATCGATGTCCAGTAACTACAGTATGGGTGACATGACAGGACTCACCAGTAGGTACACAAACCCCCAGTACCAGCAGTAACACAAGAGGGGGGGGGTCATAATGTAAAACAGCCCATCTGTGGGGGGGGGGGCAAAACTAAAATCGGTCCATTTAGACACGCATGATTCTACAGGCTCATGCGATTTTATTGGGGGGGGGGCATTTCTCAAAATTTGAACATGGGAGGGGGAGGGGGCAAATTACTTTCAGCTGACTGGTGGGGGGTCCGGATAAAAAATTGCAATTTTGGGAATATCTACCAACCCCCCCCCCCCCCAGGTAGTGGTAAATGACTCAGCCCTAACTACAACTAGTCTGACACAGACTATAGTCTACAGGCTAGGTGACATGACCGTGTTCACCATTAGGTAAACAAACCACCAGCAGCAGAACCATCTAGTCTGACACAGAGTATAGTCCCTCTGTAACTACAGTATGGGTGACATGACAGTACTCACCAGTAGGTAAACAAACCACCAGTACCAGTAGCACCACTGCTGCTGCTGTACACTTTGGGAATATTCACCAAGCCCCCCCCCCCCCTAACTACAACTAGTCTGACACAGAGTATAGTCTACAGGCTAGGTGACATGACAGTACTTACCATGAGGTAAACAAACCACCAGTAGTAACACCACTGCTGTACATGTCCCCATGTCTCCTCCTGTACCTGTCACACTCCTCCCTCACGTCTCCATGGTTACCCCTGTCTGTCCTCCTCTAGGGTGTCTCTCAAACAGCCCCAGTAGTTGAGGTATTTGTGAGGTCTCTGTGAGGTAACAGGACAGGCAGGTGAGGAGGGACCAGTCCCACTGTGTGTGTGTTGTAGAACTAGGTCAGAGGTCAGAGCTGCGTTCTGCTGACCCCATTACCATGGGATGGGTGCTGCCATCTAGTGTTACCCAGTAGAACTAGTTCTAAGTTGTATCGCAATGCAAGTGGTAGGTTACTAATAAGGGAGTGTTAATACTGAGAGGAACAGGGAGGCAGGGAACAGGGGACAGGGACAATTCAGTGCAATTAAATGTCTCTTTAAAATTGTAATTGTAACAGGTAGGAAGAAGGTTCTGTGTTTTGTCTATATCACAGGAATGCATAGATGGGGGTATGGATGGTGGGGCCCCCATGTTGCATGTCGATTTTAAGAAATGAGCATGTTGCATGTCTATGTCACTTAATGATGCTCCTGTACAATGTCAACGTTAAGAAATGTTCATGTCCCCTATCAATAACTTTGAAAGCATCATGTCACTAGGCACTAGGCCCCCATGCTGCATGTCAATATTTAGAAAAGGCCATGTCACTGTGTCAAATCTAGAGGTCTAGCTTTATATATAATTATAGAAACATTTTCTGATGGTTGGGACTTAGACAAATAGACCAGTTTTCCTCAAAGGGCCCTGTCTGAGGTCTGCAGAAGGACTTGTTCACACTTTACTCACCAGGTGCAGTGGGCAGCAACGGTGCTGCCATAGTCAGCCACTAGATGGCAGTGTCGTCACTGAGATGGACTGGACTCAACTCTCCTCATGTCAAAGCCCCACAAAAGTCTCTTTTTTTATGACTTTTATGTTATGATATGCAAGGGCATCAAATGTTGATACTAGTGTAGCATATTCCATGTTAACAACAACTAAGGTGTGTTACGTCTTGTCTATCATACTACATTTATTAGCAGTTTTCTATTATACATACAACAGAAGATGCTACTGAGAGAGCCCAGTTTCTTGTAACCTCTAAGGGTGCAAGTCCTGCTCTTACCCTTAGTTCCTCAACATCTTTATTTTATCGAAGACAGGGAGGCAGACAAGGATAGCGACAGAGACAGGGGACAGATAGGGACAGGGAAAGATACAGGGATAGAGACAGGGATGGTGACAGAGACATGGGGCCACCAGGGACAGAGACAGGTGACAGGATACAGACATATACAGAGAAGCATACATGGACAGGGAGAGAGACAGGGACAGAGACATAGACAGGGTTGAAGATAGGGACAGGTGGGAAGGCAGGGAGGCAGACAGAGACAGAGAGGAACAAAAACAGATAAAGATACACCCAAGTAGCAAACCTAACTGGGCCCCAGTTGGGCCCCGGTTGGGCTGGCAACTGGGCCCGAGTTGGGCTGCCCGACTGGGGCCCTGCGAGAACGGGCACTGGGCAAATGTCCGCGCCCAAGCGGGCTAGCCCAAACTGGGCCCCGACTGGGCCCCAGACGGGCCCCACTTTCATATTTTAGGTTTACAACTTACATAATAGGGCCGTCTAGTAATTGATTTTAATTTATATATAGCAATATATTAATTTAATGACTAATATCTAACTGGGCTTAGGATGGGCACAGGTTGGGCTGGCCCAAGTAGGATTCAGCTAGCGTATCCCTGCAGGAAGCCTTTCATGTCATACATTTTCTACATGAAAGATAGAAAATGTTTTCATCAGGTTCAAGTCAGCAAAGATAGGACTTGTGCAAGTGGCTATTTTAGTAAGTCTAGATACTATTTCATCCTAGCCATCAGATCTTTAGCTGATATCTTTGGGATATGTGGGTCCATGTCTTATAGTTCATTTTGAACCACAGGATAGGGGTCTCCAGGTTAATACTTCATTTTCTACATTACTTTACACAATATAATGGTAACTTCCACATATTATCCAAACTGCATTGAAATATCTTCATTCTTATACATGTATTAACTGCATGGCATATTTTGGCTGTATTGTATTTATGAAGAAGTGATCTTGAATTGGAGGATTTCTCTCTACATGGTATACAGAGGCCATCTAGTGTCAACGCTTAGAATCACATGGCCATCTAGTGTCAATGCTGTGAACTACTTGTTGGCCCACATCAAACCAAACGAAAGCCCAACTATGATTTTCCAGCAAAATCACCATTATAAAATTTCAAATCAATTTTCTTTCAAAAGGAGAGTTTGATTCACACTGTTAGGGACTTCCATAAAGCATTTCTGAAAAAGAAAATTGGCCCAGTCTAAGCCCAATCATATATGCTGCCACTCATGTACATACAGAGTCCCCCACCTACCCATGTATCACCTGTATACAGCTAGTTAGTGTGTAGTGTGGGGAGTACTATAAGTCACGTCACAGTGAACGCAGGCAGGACGCAGCTAAGACGCTGTAGGGGCACAGGGAGGAGGAGCGGCATATAGCCAGGTGGGTCTTACTATATACATGCACTGCACTATATGTAAAAGGCAGGACACTATATGTAGCAGGCACTTCTACACTATACATGCAGTTCTCTATATGTAAAAGGCAAAACACTATATGTAGGTGTCACATCTTATAATATACATGCACTGCACTATATGTAAAAGGCAGAACACTATATGTAGGTGTCACATCTTACACTATACAGGCAGTTCTCTATATGTAAAAGGCAGAACACTATATGTAGCAGGCACTTCTTACATGCCTACACTATATGTAACATCAAACCAAACGAAAGCCCAACTATGATTTTCCAGCAAAATCACCATTATAAAATTTCAAATCAATTTTCTTTCAAAAGGAGAGTTTGATTCACACTGTTAGGGACTTCCATAAAGCATTTCTGAAAAAGAAAATTGGCCCAGTCTAAGCCCACCTAAAGCCCAATCATATATTTCCTACACAATAGTGAATATAACATGTTCATACTTGGAAATCTATTAATAGAGAGCATGATTCAAGATGTCAGGGATATTTACAAGGCATGTTATAAAATTCACTTAGCCCAACTGGGGCCCCACTGAAGCCCATGGATTTGCCCAGCCCAGAACCCAGCCCAGTCTAGCCCAAGGTTTCCCAAGGTAAACCCAACTGGGTGCCAGTTGGGCATGTTACTTGGGCAGTGAGGCAGACAGAGACAGAGATACAGAAAGAGACAGGGAGGCAGAAAGAGACAAGGACAACGGCAGGGATAGAGACAGAGAGGCAGACAGGGACATGGAGGTAGACAGAGACTGAGATAGGGACGCAGACAGGGAAGCAGAGAGTGACAAAGACAGGCAGACAGACAGAGACAGGCAGGCAGACAGAGACAGGGAGGCAGACAGAGACAGGGAGGCAGACAGAGACAGGGAGGCAGACAGGGACAGAGACAGGGAGGCAGAGACAGGGACAGGCAGGCAGACAGAGACAGGGAGGCAGACAGAGACAGGCAGGCAGACAGAGACAGGCAGGCAGACAGAGACAGGGAGGCAGACAGAGACAGGCAGGCAGACAGGGACAGAGACAGGCAGGCAGACAGGGACAGGGAGGCAGACAGAGACAGGCAGGCAGGCAGAGACAGGGAGGCAGACAGGGACAGAGACAGGGAGGCAGACAGAGACAGGACAGGACAGGAGGCAGGCAGGCAGACAGAGACAGGCAGGCAGACAGAGACAGGCAGGCAGAAAGAGACAGGGAGGCAGACAGAGACAAGGACAATGGCAGGGATAGAGACAGAGAGGCAGACAGGGACATGGAGGTAGACAGGGACAGGGAGGCAGACAGAGACAGGGAGGCAGACAGAGACAGGGAGGTAGACAGGGACAGGGAGGCAGACAGAGACAGGGAGGCAGACAGAGACAGGGACAGGGAGGCAGACAGAGAGGTAGACAGGGACAGGGAGGTAGACAGGGACAGGGAGGCAGACAGAGACAGGGAGGCAGACAGAGACAGGGACAGGGAGGCAGACAGAGAGGTAGACAGGGACAGGGAGGCAGACAGAGACAGGGAGGCAGGCAGGCAGAGACAGGGAGGCAGACAGGGACAGAGACAGGCAGGCAGACTTACAGAGGTGCTTGCCGCATCCCCTGCTGCCACTCATGTACATACAGACTTACAGAGTCCCCCACCCACCCATGTATCACCTGTATACAGCTAGTTAGTGTGTAGTGTGGGGAGTACTATAAGTCACGTCACAGTGAACGCAGGCAGGACGCAGCTAAGACGCTGTAGGGGCACAGGGAGGAGGAGCGGCATATAGCCAGGTGGGTCTTACTATATACATGCACTGCACTATATGTAAAAGGCAGGACACTATATGTAGCAGGCACTTCTACACTATACATGCAGTTCTCTATATGTAAAAGGCAAAACACTATATGTAGGTGTCACATCTTATACTATACATGCACTGCACTATATGTAAAAGGCAGAACACTATATGTAGGTGTCACATCTTACACTATACAGGCAGTTCTCTATATGTAAAAGGCAGAACACTATATGTAGCAGGCACTTCTTACATGCCTACACTATATGTAACATACAGTTTGTGATATGACGCAGGCAAAGTTTAAAGGCATAGAACTAAGTTAGTTAAAATCCAGGGGCGGATTAAGGGGGATCTATTTTAATGTACACTTTAATGTAAATCTTTTCAATACCACCAGTACATTGCCTATATCACCCCCCCCCCCCCCTTTTCCTCAAAATCCTGGATCCGCCCCTGAACTTGCTGCCCAGGCAGCAACAGTCGGAGTGCAGGCATGGCAGGTACTCATCAGCGCAGGGTTTGAGGTGCATTGGGACTACCGTACCGTCGCGATTAAGCGCCGGTCTCAAAAGAGTGCCGGTCTTGTTTAAGTGCCGGGGGTACAGAGGTCTTGAAAAGTTCCGTAAGCACTAAAATAGGATCTTGAATAAGCGCCTGTATTGGGTATAAAGGCCCCTCCAAATTGAAGAGCGCCCCGGCGCTAATTCGCGACGGTACGGTATCTCAAAATAATATGTAACCCCCTTGAGACTTCGTACAAATCATTAACAACATGTATTCAATTACCAAACATTCTGTCCCATAAATGACATTTGTTAAGAATGATATATAGCATCCTCACGAATCCCGGTTATGGGTTGGGGACATATCCATCATGTAGTGTGTCAAAAGTCAGACTGAGAACTTAAATGAAAATCCAACATGTCACTATTTGTTTTTCCTCCTGACACCGGTAAAATGTCACTGAGCTGCAAAATGATTCATGTCGCCATGTAGAATTTTAGGGGCCTAGAGCCATCTTGATCAGTTTATGTTTAAATGATATGTTTTATTTGGCAAATAATATATCACATTTCATTGTATGTTTATTGGTGGGGGAGGGGCGTGTCACCTGTCAATTTTAAGAAATTCATGACGACCAAGGGCATGATTCATTAAAGCATTATGCCGTCCTTTAACGCCCAGCGCCCGTGTGGTTAAAGTGGCATAACGAGTACCTGTCCCGGCTCCGCTCCGACTGTCGGTGGAGGGGTCTGCGCCTTTAAAGGGTTATAGCACTGGAAGCTGGTGCACCATTGCTACTGACCAGCTCACCCTTGTCCTACTCAGGGCTCCCAATGAACTTGATGTGAGTGCTACCTTCTGTACATCCTCGTGTATAGAGCACCTTGGGGTTACCAAAGCACCACCATTTTTAGTCAGGCGACAGAGTAAACAACCTCAAGTTCTGCATACACCCAGAAGAGGGGTTACTCTTCGGGGGGTCAGTCAGTCCTGAGTCTATAGGGGGGTCAGTCAGTCCTGATTCAACTTCTAAACCCCGACCATGGATGCACCCATGGCCTAACCCCTAGGAGCCCTATAAGCCTTACTCTCGTATTAGCCGCACCCCGACTTTGGGCTGATCCTATAAGCTGAGATTGAGATTGAGATTAAAACATTTATTGCAAGAATCGCCCGAAGAAGGGCGTTCTTCCACTTACATTGGATGCGTGAAAGATAGTCCTCTGGAGAAGCTACTTGATAATTCCAAACTCAAATATAGGATGAATAGTAGTACATATGCAGAGATTGAAAATAAAATGCTATAGTAACGAAAAAGTGTACGGTATTTGTATTGTAGAACCCTTCCATAGAGGACTGTGACTGCCGTAATGGTAGTTTGTGAGCAGTACAAATGCAATCCAGTAGTACAGTATGACACATCAGAGCAGCTGGTGAACAGCTGTGCACACAGAGTTATGTGAAGGTGATTGGTCCCAGGCTGGGGGACAAGAGTAGGCGACATAGTGTCGCATGGTCCTGTGACGGGGAATAGGTCTGCCAGTAAGCTGCACCAGCGATCTGATTATGGTGGCTTTTGTACTGTACCATAGTAGCAAAAACTCGTGTATAAGCCATACCCTTACTCTGGGCAGATCCTATAAGCCCCACTGCCGATCTGATTCACGTACAAGCAGCGGCTTATATGCAAGGTTTTTATGGTATACTGAATCTGGGACCTGCTGGCAGGCCTCCAAACCGTGATGTCAGTATCCTGCACATTGATATCATCAATTAAAGCCCCAGCGCCCCTATAAATAGGGCTGACTACCTGTCCTGGCTCCACTCCGATTGTCGCTGGAAGGGTACCGAGATCTTGGCCTTTAACCACATAGTACAGTAGAACAGTACTAGGATTGTTAGTGGAGTATGCTCGGTGATTATGCCACTTTAACCACATAGGACATTAGAACAGTACTAGAATTGTAACAGTACTACAATTGTTCTAGAATTGTGGGGGTGCAGAGGGGTCCCCCCCGCCTAAGGTCGAAAAGGCGCCGAAATCAAGGGTCCCAGATCACAAAGTTGCTTTCTTAGACTATTTTTACTATAGCCAAATTTGTTCAAAAGTCGCCAGGTCGCTTATATTATTGTAGCAGGTTGCCTATGGAAGCTGACGAGGGCCATATACATGCACTATGTCTCTGAGTACTTTAGTGCATAGGCCTAAGTACAATACTCTAGAGGAAATACTATATGCATGTTTCCATTGCTGTCAATGGTGAAAAATGTGCTGTCAGTCTGTCAACTTCTGTATTTGAGTTGCTGTCAATGGAGGAAAAAACACTGTCTGTCTGTCATCTGTTTTTATTAGGGAGGGAGGGAGGAAGGGAGGGAGGGAGGGAGGGAGGGAGGGAGGGAGGGAGGGAAGGAAGGAAGGAAGGAAGGAAGGAAGGAATAAAGGAAGGAAGGAAGGAAGGAAGGAAGGAAGGAGGGAGGGAGGGAGGGAGGGAGGGAGGGAGGGAGGGTGTGAGTGAGTGAGTGAGTGAGGGAGGGAGGGAGGGAGGGAGGGAGGGAAGGAGGGAAGGAGGGAGGGCAGGAGTGAGTGAGGGAGGGAGGGAGTGATGGAGGGCGGGAGGGAGTAAGTGAGGGAGGGAGGGAAGGAGGGAGGGAGAGAGGGAGGGAGGGAGGGAGGGAGGGAAGGAAGGAAGGAAGGAGGGAAGGAGGGAGGGAGGGAGGAAGGGCGGGAGTGAGTGAGGGAGGGAGGGAGGGAGGGATGGAGGGCGGGAGGGAGTGAGTGAGGGAGGGAGGGAAGGAGGGAGGGAGAGAGGGAGAGAGGGAGGGAGGGAGGGAGGGAGGGAGGGAGGGAGGGAGGGAAGGAAGGAAGGAAGGAAGGAGGGAGGGAGGAAGGGCGGGAGTGAGTGAGGGAGGGAGGGAGGGAGGGAGGGAGGGAGGGAGGGAAGGAAGGAGGAAGGGCAGGAGTGAGTGAGGGAGGGAGGGAGGGAGTGATGGAGGGCGGGAGGGAGTGAGTGAGGGAGGGAGGGAAGGAGGGAAGGAGAGAGGGAGGGAGGGAAGGAGGGAAGGAAGGAAGGAAGGAAGGAAGGAAGGAGGGAGGGCGGGAGTGAGTGAGTGAGGGAGGGGGAGAGGGAGGGAGGGAGGGAAGGAGGGAAGGAAGGAGGGAGGGCGGGAGTGAGTGAGGGAGGGCGGGAGGGAGTGAGGGAGGGGGGGAGGGAGTGAGGGAGGGAGGGAAGGAGGGAAGGAAGGAGGGAGGGCGGGAGTGAGTGAGGAAGGGAGGGCGGGAGGGAGTGCATGAGGGAGAGAGGCAGGGAAGGAGGGAAGGAGGGAGGGAGTGAGTGAGGGAGGGAGAGCAGGAGGGAGGGAGGGAGGGAGGGAGGGAGGGAGGGAGGGAGGGAGGGAGGGAGGGAGGGAGGGAGAGGGGGGAGGGAGGGAGTGAGTGAGGGAGGGAGAGCGAGAGGGAAGGATGGAGGGAGGAAAGAAGGGAGCCCTGCCCTCCTACCCGCCCATTCCCCTACTCACACACTCCCAGCACGACCATTTACCTGACTAATGCTAAAAGATGCCTGTCACAAATTGGCTTGCATAAGTTGACAGTTTGACAGGTGAAAAATCAATGTTGACAGCAACTTATTTTTCCAACTAGACAGTTTGACAGCTGAAAATCAATGTTGACAGCAACCCTTTTTTCCAACTTGACAGTTTGACAGCTGAGAAATCAATGTTGACAGCAACCCTTTTTTCCAACTTGACAGTTTGACAGCTGAGAAATCAATGCTGACAGCAAAAAGAATCGCTTATAAAATCAATAAACATATCTTTTTATTTTTATTTTTTCATATAGTTGTAGCCCTCCTCGGCTTCCGTAGTAGCCAGGTTGCCAGGTTGCATTTATCCATCTTGAGCCCTAAGTAACCTTTACATCCTCCTGGTTACCACATTTACCATCAGTTTTACAGTGGAAACCCTTGAAGATAGCACAAGTCCCAATCGACAATCTATTGCCCTGCTAATATCCCAAAATCATGGGGCTGTCCTGTCCAGCTGTGAGCTCATGGGTGAAGGCCTTTTTCGGCCTCGTCAGCAGGTCCCAGCTTCAGTATAGGGGCCTGGCTGTGTCAGAAAATGACTAGAACTAGAAGTGTAGGTATAGGGAAGGTTACATATAGTTGATTGTTTCTATCTACATGGAAGGTGCGGTGGGCAAACAAACCAGTGGATTGTGGCCCCTAGGTAAATGCACCATGAATCAGGCAGTTATAACTTATACTAATAGTCAAATATTTCTTATATGGGATAAATGTAATCATATACATGTAATATAAGTGTGTATGGTGTGAGCTGGGGATTTATCACAATCCAAGACAGCTAAAAGGAAAGTTAAGAGTAATGACCCTGGTTTGTGGCTATCATGGTGAGGTTACCTGACCACGTGTACGCTGTGTTTGCCCACACTGTGATGTAGCAGAACTCTATATGTAACCTTTGAGTTACATATCCACTTCTGCTACATCACAGTGTGGGCGAAGAAAGGCAACACATGCTTAGGTAACCTCACCATGATAGCCACAAACCAGGGTCATTACATTAAAATCTATCTTTAATTATACCCAGGTTATAATGATACATAATCTTTCACAATACAATATGATTTTAAATGTATGCATTCATGTGTATCTCATGATACATGTACAGGCATCTATATTTATATATAACTGGTTTATTTAGAGTCACCCCACCTAGTGGTCACAGTCCAGTGGTCTGTTTGCCCACCATACCTCAGATATAAATAGAATAATTAACCATATCCCAGGTAACATAAGTACATTGGGCCATCATTGGGCCAATATACCACTTAAAAATGGGCCAATATTGGCATTTTGATATTGGCCCACCGCTGGTTTGACCGCTGGCCCAGTAATGGCCCATGCTCGGAAAAAGGGATATTGATTTCATGTTGGCCCAATGGTGGGCCAACATTGAAATGTTTTTACATTATTCCAAGGTTACAAATTAAACATTGGGGCAACCTTGAAATACATATGTGGCTCCAACATATAATTCTCAATATAGGACAACTGCAACAATCACTTATATTGAACAATACTATTTTTATGTGTATAATTGAATGTACAAACACATTTAAGACATGACTGTCAAGTATCATCAGTTTAGGAAAAGCCATTTCTGTCTTTTCAATCCATCTTGATCTCTATCCCAAATTGGTTAGACACCATACAAACTGTATTACTATGATTTAGGACTTATTTAACTCCATTAGCCACACATGAGGTGTCTTCAAGTTCCTTTTGACAGATTCCCACTGATGTCATGCAGTAAATTGCACTTTTAGATATCAAATTTCATCCATGAACTTCCTCTGACCTTTAAACATGTAGAACACACTGGGGATCACATTTATAACCCAATATGATGGCAAAGTTGGAGCCATCCTGTAAGATATTCTTCAGGCAACATTGAATCCCCCTGGTGTAGATCACAGCCAATATTGGACAAGTGTAGTTAGAATTGATGTTGGTCCAACATCAGAAATAATATGATGGCCCTGAAATGTTCCAACACTGGGCCAACACTGGGTCAATATCAGCAATATCAAGCATGGGCCAGCTCTGGGCCAGCGGTCAACCCAGCAATGGCCCATTATAGGAATTGCCAAGGGTGGGCCATCATTGTAATTTGTATGTTGAACCAATGTATGCATTACCTACAATGGGCCAAGGTTGGTATAACGATTGCGATGGAGTAGATCATTGTCGACATTGGCCCAATATACCCTTGCTACCTGGGATGTAACTTGCCCTATTTGTGTATGCATGTAGGTGTGTACGTGTGTGTGGGGGGAATGACAATTTGAATCTTGATTGTATTTACATGTATATTGGTCCAAAAATAATAATTTTGGACCCGGTAGGTGGTTATGTAAAAAATACCCACCAACGGGCACCCTATGTATAACAGCATGGGGCTCTGACTAGAGGAACACATAATTCCTACTAGCCGGCCCACCCGGAATCTAGAAAATTTGATAAATCAGTTATATACTTATGCTAATCCCATGGTACCGGGACAAGTTCAGCTCCACCGTGTTATTGAATAACATATTGTACCGCACCGCCCTCTATGGGGCCTATAGCACAAATGTCAGATCTTGAGATTCTCATCTCAGAGGAATGACACATTCACAAATCACTCATGGTCAAAGAGTGAGGGGTTAGTCCACTATTTAGCACTACCCTATACCTGGGAACACTAAAACAGGAATGTTATATATTATCTGTAAATTCCCATACCCCTACCACCAAACTCCTGATGAGACTAGTGTCGGAACCGTATACCTAGCTAGCCAGGGGGCCCCTTACCTAATTATATTCTATACAAAATATAATTTACACCCTACCTGTATCATATACGGAATAGTTCGACACTTCTACCCCTGTAACAGGGGTAGAAACCATGTTCCCTTTGGGCTAACCAAGTCACTCTGCCAATCTGGCAGAGTAGCTATTTTGATGGAAGTATTCACTCTTCAGTCCAATGCTTCCAGCCACATGTCCCTAAATGTATTCCCACCTGTTCACCATCCACAAGGTATTCCTAATACATAAATAGATCTGTAATCCTGGCTTTGTTTGATGTCAACTCCACTCCTCTGGGGCACCCCTCCCACCACTTCTCCCTGCTCTTGATATCAAAATGTGTGATATACATTAACATTGACATGTTTGCAGCAGTATAAGTTTGCTGGACATGTGGAGTACCTTTGGGAGAACAGGATTGACTATTTTGAGGGATTGACAGTGAGTACATTTATGAGAAAAACACCCTATTTACTCCCACTATAGGATCTCTATGTAGCTGCAGTCTGGCGCAGTAGTGCCAGATGTGTCGGACTAATACGGAAGGGCACTGTGGCATGCCCCTCCTGAGGTCACCCCAGTGAGAAGGTTAGCTCTGTACCCTCCACCCCTCACCTGCCACACAGGTGTGTATGGGTGTGTGGGGTGTGCCAGGTGCCTGGACAAGGGTCAGTGGGCCTGGAGCCCCCTATATAAGGCCACTGACCCTGGCTTGTCCGTCATACTGTAGAGTGTGGTACCAACGCCACTGTACACGCCATTCCCACCCGGGCTTGGCATTGTGATGTATATTGGTCTGTGGTAGAAAATAGCATGTAATAGTCTGTTTTGTAACTCGCCAGCACTGCATCCAAGTTCCATGCTGTCCCAAAGGGTCAGCATAATGCACCAACGCAGCACAGTCAGGTTACTTGTTGGGGCTGCATTGGTGCATAATGATGACAAAGTCATCTTTGATTGAAATTCTGGTCATATAGCGCCAGAGATGGAAACATCGCTCTTCCTCGGAAGAGCGATGGCAAGCACAGACAGTAGATCTGGCAGAATGGAAGTTTGTCAACAGATTTCAGAGAAATCAGTCAGAATACAGGTCCTTGAGTTAGCCTGTGTATTTCTCTAATGTCTTAACTATAGAACCCACCTATTTGTTGTCTTATGTGTGTTCTTTGAAATATCACAACACATGCTTTTTGATTTGCAATATTGCAAGTGCCTGGAAGGTGGCCATGTTGTCTCTAAACTACAGTTCTGTCCCCTACTGTTTACCACCTGTGTTACTGAGGCAAGGTGACTCTACCTGGTTTCTGGTCTGTAAATGTGCTTTCATAACTCCTAGCAGCATGTTTGGTTGAGTATATGGGGGGAGAGTGCACTGCTGGTACCCAGCCTTTCTTGGGTGCTTTACTATCAGCAAAAGTGACATGGCCACCTATTTGTTGTTGGGCAGCATGTGAGCATAGTTTCAATCAGAATATAGGATATATTACCAGCTGAATATTACAACAGTAAGTGGACAATGTTTAGAAAGGTCAGGTCAACACAGGCAAGTTCTTCTATTAGTGCACAGTGGCATGTATTCTCTCAATTCTGAGCTCAAACTCCTGACACTACATTTCAGGTGCCTTCAAATGCTGAGGCCATGACTGGCGTCATGCCATGATCATGGGTGAAGTTAGCTGAGTAATAGCGCCAGGGCCCCAGATGGGGGGTACCTGTGTCACTTATCGAATATAAGAAATGCCAATGTTCCTTGTCGAATTTAAGAAATAGGTCTTGTCCCTTGTCGATTTCAGGAAGTGGTCTCTTGTTGCCAACCCCGGGCGCCAACCCCCTGCCCTCCCTTGTCCCTTGTCCATATAGACTGAAACAGGGTCTTGTCCCCTTGTTGATTTTACCCTTCTGGGGCCCTAGGGTAAGCATTATCCCAAAGGGTCGGCATAATGCAGGATAAATAAATGAAATACTAACAAACATGCACCAATGCAGCACAGTCAATTTACTTGTTGGGGCTGCATTGATGCATCGTGATGACAAATGTCATCTTTGGGTGAAATTCTGGCCTCATAGGGTTAAACATTATGCAAACCGTAAAGGGTAAACTGGATCAGAAACTACAGGTGTAACTGTAAAGTATAACACAGAAGGTACCTGGTGCGCATGTGCAGAGCTTCCTTCTGTCTTCAAAGACACACCCATGGACTTAAATTAAGGGGTGTGGTCTCACATCATGAAACCCAGCAACGCATACCGTAAAACCTCTCGTATAAGCCTAACTTGCGTATAAGCCTAACTAGCGTATGAGCCTAACTTGCGTATATGCCTAACTTGCGTATAAGCCTAACTCGCGTATAAGCTGCACCTACAGTTTGGGCTGATCCACACTTGCAATCTGACTATGGTGAATTTAATTATATTGTAAAATAGTAGCAAAAACTCGCGTATAAGCCGCACCCAGCCCATGGGCCGATCCTATAAGCCGCACCGCCGATCTGACTCGTGTACTAGCCGCGGCTTATACACAAGGTTTTACGGTTCTCAGAGACTGTGTCCATTGCCAGAGACTAGTGCCTGGCTTTCAGGTGAGAGTGCTTTTGGCAACAGTGACGCTCACTTTTCTGAGGGTGTATGTCCATTTCCAGAGAGTAGAACAGCCCAAGGAAATCAAATTTTAAAAAACGGTTATGAGCACTAGGACCCACTTATGAAAACCACAGAAAATACATTAGAAGAAATACAAAAATGTAATAGACCAATGGTTAAAAAGCGATCTGATTATAAACGTGATTATAGTACTGTGCTATAGTAGCAAAAACTCACGTATTAGCCGCACCCAATACAGTGCTGATACTATAAGCAGTGATCTGACTCGTGTACTAGCTGTGGCTTGCACACGGCAATTTATGGTACCGTAAAACCTCGCAGCAAGAGTTTGGGCCGATGCTACAAGCCACACCAGCAATCTGGTGATTTTAAATACTGTACCATAGTAGCAAAAACTTGTGCATAAGCCCCACCCTGACCATCGGCAGATCCTATTAGCCGCTCCGCCAATCTGACTCGCCTACTAGCCGCAGCTTATACTCAAGGTTTTACGGCGCTCGAAGAATGTATGTCTCAGCGACTAGAACAGCCCAGGCACAAAAAAAAATGGACATATTCATCCGCGCCCACTCACGAAAAGCTACAAAAATAACTAAAAGAAATCCATAATGTAGGAGACCAATAATGAAAAACCAGGTTAACACCAGCGTGGCCTAGTTACCCAGGACATATACACCTAGTAAAGTTGAAGCTTCGTTGCTCACTTATTTTTCCCTTTTTGAGTTTTTCTTTACAAAAGTCAAATGATGAATAACCATAGCTCCAGGTTAACAGAAGCGCGGCCTAGTTACCCAGGATAATATACACCTAGCAAAGTGTCATGGGTCTCTTATTTTTCCCTTTTTCAGTTTTTTCTTTACTAAAGTGAGCGGTGATGCAGACAGGATGGTCGACGCGCCCCACTGCCTGCCTGCCCCCAGCACCAAGTCCCACACGGGGCACCCTCACTGCCTGCCTGCCCCCAGCACCAAGTCCCACACGGGGCACCCTTACTGCCTGCCTGCCCCCACACGGGGCGCCCTTACTGCCTGCCTGCCCCCAGCACCACACGGGGCACCCTTACTGCCTGCCTGCCCCCAGCACCAAGTCCCACACGGGGCGCCCTTACTGCCTGCCTGCCCCCAGCACCAAGTCCCACACGGGGCGCCCTTACTGCCTGCCTGCCCCCAGCACCAAGTCCCACACGGGGCACCCTTACTGCCTGCCTGCCCCCAGCACCAAGTCCCACACGGGGCACCCTTACTGCCTGCCTGCCCCCAGCACCAAGTCCCACACGGGGCGCCCTTACTGCCTGCCTGCCCCCAGCACCAAGTCCCACACGTGGCACCCTTACTACCTGCCTGCCCCCAGCACCAAGTCCCACATTACATGGGGCACCCTTACTGCCTGCCTGCCCCCAACACCAAGTCCCACACGGGGCACCCTTACTGCCTGCCTGCCCCCAGCACCAAGTCCCACACGGGGCACCCTTACTGCCTGCCTGCCCCCAGCACCAAGTCCCACACGGGGCACCCTTACTGCCTGCCTGCCCCCAGCACCAAGTCCCACACGGGGCACCCTTACTGCCTGCCTGCCCCCAGCACCAAGTCCCACACGGGGCACCCTTACTGCCTGCCTGCCCCCACACGGGGCACCCTTACTGCCTGCCTGCCCCCAGCACAAAGTCCCGCACGGGGCACCCTTACTGCCTGCCTGCCCCACACGGGGCACCCTTACTGCCTGCCTGCCCCCAGCACCAAGTCCCACACGGGGCACCCTTACTGCCTGCCTGCCCCCAGCATCAAGACACACACGGGGCACCCTTACTGCCTGCCTGCCCCACACGGGGCACCCTTACTGCCTGCCTGCCCCCAGCATCAAGACACACACGGGGCACCCTTACTGCCTGCCTGCCCCACACGGGGCACCCTTACTGCCTGCCTGCCCCACACGGGGCACCCTTACTGCCTGCCTGCCCCCAGCACCAAGTCCCACATGGGGCACCCTTACTGCCTGCCTGCCCCCAGCACCAAGACACACACGGGGCACCCTTACTGCCTGCCTGCCCCACACGGGGCACCCTTACTGCCTGCCTGCCCCCAGCACCAAGTCCCACACGAGGCACCCTTACTGCCTGCCTGCCCCCAGCACCAAACACATGGGGCACCCTTACTGCCTGCCTGCCCCCAGCACCAAGTCCCACACGGGGCACCCTTACTGCCTGCCTGCCCCCAGCACCAAGTCCCACACGGGGCCCCCTTACTGCCTGCCTGCCCCCAGCACCAAGACCCACACGGGGCACCCTTACTGCCTGCCTGCCTGCCCCCAGCACCGAGTCCCACACGGGGCACCCTTACTGCCTGCCTGCCCCCAGCACCAAGTCCCACACGGGGCATCCTTACTGCCTGCCTGCCCCCAGCACCAAACACACGGGGCACCCTTACTGCCTGCCTGCCCCCAGCACCAAGTCCCACATGGGGCACCCTTACTGCCTGCCTGCCTGCCCCCAGCACCAAGTCCCACACGGGGCACCCTTACTGCCTGCCTGCCCCCAGCACCGAGTCCCACACGGGGCCCCCTTACTGCCTGCCTGCCCCCAGCACCAAGTCCCACATGGGGCCCCCTTACTGCCTGCCTGCCCCCAGCACCAAACACATGGGGCACCCTTACTGCCTGCCTGCCCCCAGCACCAAGTCCCACACGGGGCACCCTTACTGCCTGCCCCCAGCACCAAGTCCCACACGGGGCACCTTTACTGCCTGCCTGCCCCCAGCACCATGGGGCACCCTTACTGCCTGCCTGCCCCCAGCACCAAGCCCCACACGGGGCCCCCTCACTGCCTGCCTGCCCCCAGCACCAAGCCCCACACGGGGCCCCCTCACTGCCTGCCTGCCCCCAGCACCAAGTGCCACACGGGGCACCCTTACTGCCTGCCTGCCCCCAGCACCAAGTCCCACACGGGGCACCCTTACTGCCTGCCTGCCCCCAGCACCAAGTCCCACACGGGGCACCCTTACTGCCTGCCTGCCCCCAGCACCAAGTCCCACACGGGGCGCCCTTACTGCCTGCCCCCAGCACCAAGTCCCACACGGGGCACCCTTACTGCCTGCCTGCCCCCAGCACCAAGTCCCACACGGGGCGCCCTTACTGCCTGCCTGCCCCCAGCACCAAGTCCAAGTCCCACACGGGGCACCCTTACTGCCTGCCTGCCCCCAGCACCAAGTCATGTACTACTACTACATGCGTCAACACTGACGCGCATGTTTAACCCTTTAAGGACGGATGTCACTAAAACATTACATTTGTCGGCATGATACACCAATGCAGCCCTGTGCTGCATTGGTGCATTATGCCCGTGATTATGGAGTGTCTCAACCATACATGTAGGGTTGGCATGATACATGAATGCAGCCCTGGTGAGGTACTCGCCAGGGCTGCATTAATGCATCATGATGCATTTATGCATCATGATGACAAAGGGCATGATACATTAATGATTAATGCATTATGCCGTCCTCATAGGGCTACACACATACATTGTAATCCATGTAACATTGTGCACTTAACTCTTAGGTTTTCTGCTATTAATTTCTTTAAAACTTGTGCTTGAAAAGAACCCAGATATTTTCTTTAGAACTCAGTCTGACTCACCCATCACTGCACTCTGCGGCCCTTACAGGGTTAAATCACCATGCTACCCTTACAGGGTTAAAGTGCCAACTGCCCTTACAGGGTTAAAGCATTACAGCACTATCCTGCCCTTACAGGGTTAAAGTGGCATAATCAGCAAGCTTATCCAACTCACAATTCTAGTACTGTTTTAGTCTACCATGTGGTTAAGTGCGAGTGGTGAGAATGTCCCTTTAATGGACCTACATATGAAGCAGCATGCTGCCCCTACATGGTTACTTTAAAGCAGCATGCTGCCCCTACAGGGTTAAAGTGAGGGTTAGTGGTACCCTCCCTTTATGATGGAGGGATTCCGTGTGGTGTTGTCTGACCGAGGCCCCCACCTTACCGTATATAGGTTAACACCAGTCAGTTACACGCCCAGTTCTCAGACAGGTGAAATTATACACTTTCACCTCAGGAGAGCTGCAGGTATTTTGGCCACAAATATATGACCCCCATTTTATGACACCAAGATAGGTTAGGAGCTGGCTCAGGGTCGATTTTCTATTTTTCAGTTATTTGTGTTCATAATGTCTATATAAATGTACATGTCACTTTTTAAATCATTCTGATACTTATAAATGGGTAAAATACACAGAAAACCATGGTTAAGCTAACTCAGTATAAGCCCTGCATCCCAGATGGTGTTACACAATGGTATAGTCTATATCATTATTCAGCTCTTTTCTGAAGGTTGCATTATTATAAACGATTGTAAGATATATCAGGATGTTTATTGAATGTGTTATAAGTAGTTATTAGCTATCCATAGTGATTATTATATCCGCAAGGGATAACTCCTTACCCACTATAAACCCCTTAAGGACGGCATCATGCCTTTATGCCTTTGGTCGTCATGATTCATGGGGGTGCAGAGGGGTTCCCCCCTGTCGGAAAGTCGCCAAAATTAAGGGCTCCAGGTCACAAAGTCGCCTTTTTAAACTATTTTTCCAAAATCTCCCCAAAAGTCGCCAGGTCGCTCATATTATTGTAGCAGGTCGCCAGGTCGCCTGGAAAACAGCCCAGGTCGCCAGGTCGCTTTTTACCTGTCTGGAGTCACATGCATCAATGCAGCCCTGGCGAGTAACTCACCTGTGCTGCATGAATGCATCGTGCCGGACATATGGGGTCGTCATGATGCACCAATGATGCACCAATGCAGCCCCGGAGAGAGTGGCATGTCACCTTTTAGTGACATGCCGTCCTTAAAGGTTAAGGGTTGGGATACCAGTATAATGCAGCATGCCAACTTGCTATCATGCCACACACGCGCATCAACTTAGCTTTGTCTCCAAGCAGAGTCCTAGTCCTGCCATAAGGTAGGGCAGTGTGGGCCACTCTGGCTGCTACACTGACTACCTGTGCTGCCTGTGCACAGACCCCTGTCCTCCCCTGCCCCCACAATGTTGGGGGTATGCAGGCCATGTGCTTTAAGGGCTGCAGCAATGTTGACACAAAGCAGAGGGGGGAACTTTGCTAAATGTGGATTTATCTCCAGTTTAATGCAAAAGTGTGTGCTCTGCATCCAAGTAATATTATTTATTATGCAAATGCATGAGATTATGGCATTTTAATGCATCCATTTTCACCAGAATGTGATGCTCAAAGCAGAGGGGGAACTTGGAGTTGACAACCCTGTTTCTGTAAACAGAAACACCTGACCTCCTCCCCGAGGTTAGCTCAGTGGTGGCCCGTGATGCCACTTGAATGAGGTATTTACCTGGGCTGCATTCAAGTATTCCCAGGGGCCCATAATGATATAATGTTATTGCTGCTGTTGCTCAATTTCTTTCTTTTTTTCAATCTATTTATTTATTTCGCTGAATGTATACATTATCCAAATTGACGCAGTTCTCAAAAGCACACTCAACTAGACGAGGACTTCAATTATGTTGAACATACTTCTCTCCATTTCATGGCTCATATAGTTCAATTAACATATCCCCTTTTAGCTTCTTGAATTACAAAGAATTAAAGAATTCTTTCAATTTGTTAACCCTTTGAGGACAGATGTCGTTTGTCTTCATGATGCACCAATGCAGCCCCGGCGAGTAACTAGCCAGTGCTACACTGGTGCATTATGCCGAACCTTCAGGAGTGTCTCAACCGTGTAGGGTTGGCGTGATGCTTGGATGCAACACTGGTGAGTTACTCGCCAGGGCTGCGGTCATGCATCATGATGACCAAGGGCATGATGCATGAATGCATTATGCCGTCCTTAAATGGTTAATATTAATACCACCCCCCCCCCCCCCACACTGATGGAGTACTTGGATGCAGAGAGGTTAACTTGACATGATGTTCATCCACCCTTGTGACACGATTAGCCTCACCCAAGTAGCAAACCAAACTGGGCCCCAGTTGGGCCCCGATTGGGCTGCAAACTGGGCCCCACCTGTGTTACCCGACTGGGGCCCTGCGAGAACGGGTACTGGGCGCCAGACCGGGCCCAAGTGGGCTAGCCCAAACTGGGCCCTGCCAGTGCCCCGAATGGGCCCCACTTTAATATTTTAGGGTTACAACTTGCATAATACGGCAGTCTAGTAATTAATTTTAATTAATACATTCCCTTACATTGATTTAATGACTAATATATAGCTGGGCTTGAGGTGGACACAGGTTGGGCTGGCCCAAGGTAGGATTCTGGTATCACTACCGGAATCCCCTCAAGTCATACATTTTCTACACAGAAGATAGAAATGTATTCATCAAGTTCAAGTCAGCAAAGAAGAGAATTGTGCAAGTGGCTAGATACTATTTCATCTCAGCCATCAAATCTGCAGCTGATGCCTTCAGGTTATGTGGGTCCATGTCTTGTAGTTAATTTTTAACTACATTATAGGGGTCTCCAGGTGAATACTTCATTTTCTACTTTGATTTACACATTAAAATGGAAACTTCCATAATATTATCAAACTGCATTGAAATACCTTCATTCACATACATGTATTAACTACATGACACATTTTGGCTTTATTGTATCTATGAAGAAGTTATCTTGAATTGGAGGAATTCTCTCGACATGGTAAAGCGAGGCCATCTAGTGTCAACGCTTAGAACCACATAGCCCTCTAGTGTCAATGCTCTAAACTACTTGCTGGGAAGCCCATGTCAAGCCCAAAGAAAGCCCAACTATGATTTTCCAGCAAAATCATCATTATAAAATTTCTTTCTTTTTTTATGCCGAAGTGGTGGCGTAGCCACCTGGTGGTGCCGCCAGGCACCACCAGAACGAGGTATATGATGTTTGCACTTTGCCAGAAGTCAGAACGGGCGCCGCCATCTTGGATTGTGCCCCCATCTTGGATTAAGGTGTCACAACACAAATTTATGCTATGTGATAACAATAATATAAATCAACCTTTGATAGTTGCTGAGGTTGATTATCATCATACCTACCCCTCCTAATATGGACCCAAGGAATTCAATGGTTCTATCGGTTTGTTGCTAATACAGCTGGTTGCTTAGCAACAGCTATTCTGATTGTTTATCTGCCTAGCAACACACATTTCCATGGTCCTAAGGTTGATTATAATCATACCTACCCCCCCTAATATGGACCCAAGGAATTCAATGGTTCTATCCATTTGTTGCTAACACAGCTGGTTGCCTAGCAACGGCTATCCTAATTGTTTATCTGCCTAGCAACACACATTTCCATGGTCCTGAGGTTGATTATAATCATACCTACCCCTCCTAATATGGACCCAAGGAATTCAATGGATCTATTGGTTTGTTGCTAATACAGCTGGTTGCCTAGCAACGGCTATTCTAATTGTTTATCTGCCTAGCAACACACATTTCAATGGTCCTGAAGTTGATTATAATCATGCCTACCCACCTAATATGGACCCAAGAAATTCAATGGTTCTATTGGTTTGTTGCTTATACAGTTGGTTGCCTAGCAACGGCTATTCTAATTGTTTATCTGCCTAGCAACACACATTTCCATGGTCCTAAGGTTGATTATAATCATACCTACCCCCCCTAATATGGACCCAAGGAATTCAATGGTATATTGGTTTGTTGCTTATACAGCTGGTTGCCTAGCAATGGCTATTCTAATTGTTTATCTGCCTAGCAACGCACATTTCCATGGTCCTAAGGTTGATTATAATCAAACCTACCCCCCAATATGGACCCAAGGATTTCAATGGTTCTATTAGTTTGTTGCTAACCCAGCTGGTTGCCTAACAACATCTATTGTAATTGTTTATCTGCCTAGCAACACACATTTCCTTACCCCCTAACATGGACCCAAGGAATTCATAGGAAATGCCATATTTGAAGTAATATCATCCTTCCCCCTGATAACCCCTTCCCGGCCCTGCTTTTTTGGTGTCATGAATGGGTTCCCTTCAAACATACTAACCATGTAGACATTATGTTTCTTCGAATGCAAGAATTGCGGTTGTTGCCGCGTATAAAAATGCCTGAGGCATTTTTTTACGCGGCAACATCCGCAATTCTTGTTAATTTTAAAAGGAGAGTTTGATTCACATTGTTAGGGACTACCATAAAGCATTTCTGGAAATGAAAATTAGCCCAGTCTAAGCCCACCTAAAGCCCAATCATACTTTTCCTACTCAAAAGTGACTATAACATGTTTATACTTGAAATCTTTTTAATGGAGAGTATGATTCAAGATATTGTGGATATTTACAAAGCATGTTGTAAAATTCACTTAGCCCAACTGGGGCCCCACTGAAGCCCATGGATTTGCCCATCCCAAAACGCAGCCCAGTCAAGCCCAAGGTTGCCCAAGGCAAACCCAACTGGGCCCCAGCTGGGCATGTTACTTGGGCAGTAAGTTGGACATGGAGAAATACACCCCCACATGTTTACATAGATACAGCAGATTCTGCTTCAGAGCTATAGACCCACACAGAGAAAATTATCAGAGTCATAATAACTCCCTTATCAGGGTTAAACTGGGTGTAACTCTTTTACAAGCTCATTTCACTCTCCTAATGTAAGGTGTCAATCCCCATTTGACTCTTTTATCACTACCGACTCCCTTGCGCTGCAGAGTTAAGTTGTTTATGTTTCAGAAATGTTCAAAAACTTCCTCAAGAACTTTTCTGAAAAGTCCCCCTTTCCTACTGCTTTGATCTATAGGTAAACTCGGCCTGACACGGCCACTAATGATACATCTGGCGGGGGTAGGTTCACAGAGAAAAGAGACAGAGTCAAAGGAGAGTCCAGGTTGCCTCCAGAATGACTCTCCTCTTTAGGGGAGTCCTGGCTGCCTAAGGGATCCTTGGTGACTCTCTGGCCAACCTAAAGGAGTCACCTTTTCTGGGAGTCACATAAAAACCAGGGCCCCCCAACTGAAGCAGCCTGGACTCCCTTTTGACTCCCCTGTCTCTTTTCTAACTGTACCGTAAAACTTTGTGTGCAAGCATAACTCGCGTATAGGCCAATCCTATAAGCCACACTGGCGATCTGAATGTGCCGATTTTAGTACTGTACCATGGTGGCAAAAGCCGCACCCCGACCCTGGGTCGATCCTATAAGCCACACTGCTGATCGGATTTGTATACTACTGTAAAACCTTGCATAGTAGAAGTGGCTAGTATGCGAGTCAGATCAGAGGTGCGGCTTATATGAACGGCCCATGATCGGGGTGCGGCTTATAAAAGGGGTTTTGCCACTATGGTACAGTACTTAAATGCGACATAATCTGATGGGCACTGCGGCTTAAAGGATCAGCCCAGAGTCGGGGCGCGGCTTATATGAGAGTTAGGCTTGTACGGTAGCCACGGCTCATACATAAGGTTTTACAGTAAGCATCACCTCGGGCAGCATTCATTATGATTGAGTGCTGTCCTACTTTGTACAATACACTAGTCTCCGTTTCACTTAAAAGATGCCTTTATGGTACTGTAGAGCCTGAGGGTGAGGGGGTAGCCCATTTTTGAGGTAGATGGACAAATTGGGGCCTTTGATCAAAAACAGAGGCAAAATAGATTTAAAAAACGCTCCACTTTATGCCACACACAAAAATAATAACCTGGTGCGCATAAAAGAAATCAAGTAGCCTTTTTAGAAATTTCCTTGTTTTGACAATTTTTGAAGAAAATGTTGACAGATATAATTGGAAAAATGTAGTTGGATAATGAGAATGGAAATATCATGTATAGTTCCATATAAGAAATAATGTCAGTATATAGCGTGCTCTGGTCCGTGTGGTCTTTTTTATTGCTATTTTGAAAGCATTAAAAGAAAGGACCAGCGTAATTTTATGTGGCCTTATAGGTAGTATTGGGATTTATCAACGAGAGTCTACCATACAAATTATCAAAATATGCAGCATGTTGTATTTAAAGCTGAAATAAGGAACGGACCTCATGTAAATAGGGATGTCACAAGAGAACAAAAATGTGCCCAGGCATACTATGCCTCCGCAAACACAGTATATTTACAATCATTTACAATGCAGCAGACAACTAATGCATGATTAAACACCTATTAGTTGCCTTCATTAAGGTTTTATAAACCCTTTTTCCTAATCCTCTCACAAAAATAGTGATAAAGGAAGCTACAATGGTCAATGTAAATGAGACAAATAAAAAACGCAAAATTGTCTGTACCTACACCACCCCACGATTGGCCCTTGAGTGGCCCTTAATTGGCAGTTAAGGCTGCCTAAGATTGGTGTAGATTACCAAGCATCCAATCAAGGAGTCGTTATAGTGGTGTCTAGACCAATCAATGGAGATGGGCTGTTTAGGGCTGGTATATTTCTGGTCTCTTGTGACATCACTCTCTACTTATTAACTCAGCTCTAAATGCTGCATGGTATGCATGTCAGGATATCGCTAATGAAGGCCAGTACCACTGGTACAGGGTCACATGAAATTACACTGCTCTTTTCTATTAAGATCATCTATCAGAGTGTACTGCTTATACGTGAGGTTTTACGGTATGTCTACATTAACCCACGGTGGGCGGCTAAGACAAAGGCTTCGCACCTTGGTTATATTGCATACCCGAGGGTTCAGTCAGATAGACGACACCTGTCCCTTGGTATGCCTTATACCCACTGCCCACTGGTCATCGACTTGGTGTATAACACCTCGTCTTGACCTTGTGGGGCAGTTGGTATGAGGCATACCAAGGTACAGGTGTCGTCTATCTAATACATAAACCAGTAGTTGTAGACATCTGCACAAAGGCTCGAGCCGAGGCTGCAGTTTGGTGTAAAAGGGTATTTGCTATGATTTAACCTGAATACACCTAAAAAACCTGTATAAAGCCGGATCCTCACCAAGATGCAGTCAGCCTAGTCCTGTCAAAGAGACTGAGACGCTTGTGATAAATGTGACACTAGAAGGGCCGTATAGTTATTTAACCGTGACGTAGGAAAATGGGCCTGGGACTGAGAAAGGGGGAGGGTGACTGTGTGGGGCCCCCCAAAATTTGTCAAGACCCAGTATCACAATACATACAATTTTCAAATCTTACCTCTCCCACATCGGGAAAAGTGGGGGCAGAGGGGCATGGGCGTGGGTTACAATATTTACTTAATAGAAAATAATATTCCCAGCCATAACTCTGCTTGTATTCTTATAACTCCTTCGGCTATGTAGCCCCATTTAAACAAATGTTTTAAAATATTATGTGTATTAGCCTGCTCCATGTATAAGCCTGCCCCGTGTATAAGCCTGCTCCATGTATAAGCCTGCCCAGTGTATAAGCCTGCCCTGTGTATAAGCCTGCCCTGTGTATAAGCCTGCCCCATGTATAAGCCTGCTCCATGTATAAGCCTGCCCAGTGTATAAGCCTGCCCCGTGTATAAGCCTGCCCTGTGTATAAGCCTGCCCCTTGTATAAGCCTACCCAGTGTAAAACCCTGCCCCTTGTATAAGCCTGCTCCGTGTATAAGCCTGCCCTGTGTATAAGCCTGTCCCATGTATAAGCCTGCTCCATGTATAAGCCTGCCCTGTGTATAAGCCTGTCCCATGTATAAGCCTTGCCCTGTGTATAAGCCTTCCCAATGCATAAGCCTGCCCTGTGTATAAGCCTGCCCCGTGTATAAGCCTGCCCTGTGTATAAGCCTGCCCCGTGTATAAGCCTGCCCAGTGTATAAGCCTGCCCTGTGTATAAGCCTGCCCTGTGTATAAGCCTGCCCCGTGTATCAACCTGCCCCATGTATAAGCCTGCCCTGTGTATAAGCCTGCCCAGTGTATAAGCCTGCCCTGTGTATAAGCCTGCCCCATGTATAAGCCTGCCCTGTGTATAAGCCTGCTGTGTGTATAAGCCTTGCCCTGTGTATAAGCCTGCTCAATGTATAAGCCTGCCCCGTGTATAAGCCTGCCCCGTGTATAAGCCTGCCCAGTGTATAAGCCTGCCCTGTGTATAAGCCTGCCCCATGTATAAGCCTGCCCTGTGTATAAGCCTGCCGTGTGTATAAGCCTTGCCCTGTGTATAAGCCTGCTCAATGTATAAGCCTGCCCCGTGTATAAGCCTGCCCTGTGTATAAGCCTGCCCCATGTATAAGCCTGCCCTGTGTATAAGCCTGCCCCGTGTATAAGCCTACCCTATGTAGAAGCCTGCCCCGTGTATAAGCCTGCCTTGTGTATAACCCTGTCCCATGTATAAGCCTGCCCCGTGTTTAAGATTGTCCTGCGTATAAGCCTGCCCTGTGTATAAGCCTGCCCCGTGTATAAGATTGTCCTGCATATAAGCCTGCCCCATGTATAAGCCTGCCCCATGTACAAGCCTGCCCCACGTATAAGCCTGCCTCATGTATAAGCCTTGCTCTGTGTATAAGCCTGCCCCATGTATAAGCCTGCCCCATGTATAAGCTTTCCCCATGAATAAGCTTGCCCCATGTATAAGCCTACCCCATGTATAAGCCTGCTCAATGTATAAGCCTGCTCAATGTATAAGCCTGCCCAGTGTATAAGCCTGTCCCATGTATATGCCTTGCTCTGTGCATAAGCCTGTCCCATGTATAAGCCTGCCCCATGTATAAGCCTGCCCCATGTATAAGCCTGCCTATGTATAACCCTGCCGTGTGTATAAGCCTTGCCCTGTGTATAAGCCTGCTCAATGTATAAGCCTGTCCTGTGTATAAGCCTGCCCTGTGTATAAGCCTGCCCTGTGTATAAGCCTGGCCCATGTATAAGCCTGCCCAGTATATAAGCCTGCCCCATGTTTAAGCCTGCCCTGTGTATAAGCCTGCCCCATGTCTAAGCCTGCCAGTGTCTAAGCCTGCCCCGTGTCTAAGCCTGCCAGTGTGCCCAGGGGTAGACACTAACGCTGGCCTGGGAGCCAATGGCCTGTAGTTTTGGCTACGGGCCCGTAGTTTTCTGAATATTTGTATGGCTACGGGCCCGGGTGGCCCATAGCTACATACAGCTCTCTTTTCAACTGAATATAACTGTATATATGGCCCTTACATGTCCGTGAAGTACTGGCATGTAATATGTCATTGGAGAGGATAAATCTGACATTTGCATAGACAGACGCCATATTGAGTTAAGACAAAATTAAAGAAGGTACATAAGGATAGGGAAAGCCTGGTTAAAACTGAAAAGAAATTGTTACCAAATCATTTTCTATCAATCCGGGTGATAAAACAAAATTATATCCAGATCTATTTTTATCCAATTCAACTTCTATACTAGTATAGGCCTGTGCTGATTTAGATGTTGAAATTCCCGGGCCCACAGTTTTAGCTCGGGCCCACAACTTTTTTAGGTTACGGGCCCGGTTGGCCCATGGTCTAAAACGTTAGTGTCTACCCCTGTAAGCCTGCTCCATGTATAAGCCTGCCCAGTGTCTAAGCCTGCCCAGTATATAAGCCTGCCTCATGTATTATCATCTCATCTAGTCAGTACCAGATCAAGGAATGGCCGCTTGCATCTCGCTACACAGGAGTAGTACCTGTGTAAGCCTCGGCGTATACACAATGTACGTAATATACAGGGTGTGTGGGGGTTTAACTGAAGGAAATGTTTTAAAATATTATAAAAGATAAATGAAGCAAACAGGCCTTGTGTCGAACTTCCAGTGCTAAATAGGGCGTGACGGGGTAACTATTAGCCTACCCCCCTCAGTCTTCCGTCAGATTTAAAGTCAGGCTGTTATGATACAGCCACCTCTGTCGTAATAGCATAACCACACATATACTACACTACATTCAGGGGAGGATCAGGCGGGGTGGAGGGGGGGGGGGCATGGGTAGTGTGCCACCGGTTTGTCTGTACATTTAAAAGTAATTTTTTCAATACCCCCAGTATGTTGCCTATTTACCCCCCCCCCCCCCAACACACCTCCATTACTAGACCCACCCCTGGCACTACAGCAGTATGCGGCCCTTACAGGGTGGTGTGTAAGTACACGTGTACTCTGTCATCTCCCAGCGGCCATTAGGGAGTGATCATTTATTATCAACAAGGGGGGTGGTGGGTTTGGGGGGGGGGGCAAAAAAATTTGGACCCCTTGACGGGGGGGGGCAAAAGAATTTGGACCGCTCTTGGGGGGGGGGCAAAAAATTTAACCTGTTTTGAGCCAAAAAGCCCGCGCGTTACTATGCTTCAAAGGGCCCGCGCGCGAGCGGATTTTCGACCCTAAGGGGGGGGGGGTTAAAAAATGTTGACCCCTTGACCGGGGGGGGTAAAAAATTTTGCACGCTCCGCGTGGAAACCCACCACCCCCCCTGTTGTTAAAAAAGGATCACTCCCTTAGTGAAACCAGGATTCCGTATACATGTAACCACCCTGCTATAATCCTACATGGTCATGTTTACTTGTGACTAGATTCTGCGCACAATAATTCCCCAACTCCCTGGCACTATATGCTGCTTAATTAACAGTCTCAGGCCCCGACTCTATAAAGTAGAGTCTGGGCCGAAATTTTTTACAACCCCCCCCCCCCCCGGTCAAGGGGTCCAAAAAATGATCACTCCCTTAATGGTTACAACCCGTCACAACAACATGGCTAATTCCCACATACCACACATCATATACCGTAGATGTTCATTTACAACACGCAGCTTGGCCATTCAATTTCTTTCATCACTCTGTCTTTTTTTTATGATTTTTTTTTTCTTCAATATACGTGTAGCCGAGCAGAAAAGGTGATCTATGTGGCCGGCATGGAATAACCTTTCTGTCTGTTAGTTTATCAATTCATGCACGATCAAGCCTTCTTTCTGCCTGGCCTTTCAATTGCTCTCAACTCATTTTTATGCCTCTTCAATGTGTCGAGTAGCTTATCAGAAAAGGTGATCCATGTAACCCGCACGTGTGAGTTTACCGTCGTTGGTGCACCAATTTGGTTACTCCAGTGGCGTAGGAAAAGGGGGGGCCAGGGGGGCCCGGGCCCCCCCCCCCCCCAATCACTGAGGAGGGGGGCCTGAATATGTTTGGGACCCCCCAAAAATTGTCAAGACCTGTAATATGATACACACACTTTTCAATCCTTACCTCTCCTGTGTAGGGAAAAGTGGGTGCAGAGGGTGCTGGGCCCCGAAATCAGAACTAAAGGGGGCTCAAACACTTCTTTTCCATACAGTCTAATATAGGTATATATAATGCAATATGCCTAAAAACCGATACTTAAAGCTGGTTGGAGTGGGCCCCGCCCTGGGCCCCCCCAATGAAGATTTGCTTCCTACGCCTCTGTACTCGCATTAGGTAGATTCACCCTGAGTCGGGCACATACCCTGAGACAGACAGTGACATTGGAGGTTATTTATGTATCCTAATAAATACTTCTAGTGTTTTTCAGGAAGAATGACACTTTAACTTTACTATTCTTGACAAATAACAGGCTCAAAATACCTGAATAACCACAAAACCAGGTGTCCGTCTCAAGGCATGTGTCCGACTGCAGGTGAATGCAGGTTGATAAATAGAAAGTCAAGGATAGATATAAGAATCCCCCTTGTGGAATTTCAGCCCAAAGTCCTGTGTATTAAAGTAGCATAATTACGGCGCGTATACCACTCACAATTCTAATACTGTTGGTTAAGTGCGAGTGGTGATATTGCCTCTTAACACCCAGGGGGAATGTATATCAAAGTAACCTTGCATTGGGACGAGAATTACTAGAGCGTTTGAGACAAATGTCTATACCCGTGGGTGGTGCAGGCTATACCAGAGGTCCTGAGGCACCAAGCCCTCCTAAACCTTTAAGGACGGCGTGGTGCCTTAATGCATCATGCCCTTGGTCGTCATGATGCATGAATGCAGCCCTGGTGAGTAACTTACCAGGGCTGTATTCAAACATCATGCTGACCCTATGGGGTTGAAACACTCTCAAAATGGTCTGCATGATGTATCAATGCAGCACCGGCGAGTTACTCGCATTCATGTATCTTGACGACAAATGTCATCTTTTAGCGACATGCATCCTTAAAGGGTTAAAGGAAGAAAAGGACCTCTTGTCTGTTAAATGCCTCACAAGTCTCCGTGCCTTGAGGCACATTGCTGTCTCCTTAGTCCGACCTAAATTATTATAATAGATCGTCAAATGAGTCATAGCCGACTGAAAACCAACAAAGGAAATACTAGCCCGGGGCCATTTCCACAAAGAGGCTTGATAAAAAGGTGCTTTGACGTTTTGGAGTAGAATTGTTATCACAATTGGCTTTGGGGCGTGCCAAATTCAAATTTGTCGATATTGTGTATGTCTTAAACCTGGGGAGAGGAGGGGTGATTTCATTAGGGCTGCCAATCAATACACTGAAGGAAGGGACTAATGAGGTGAGAAGTCTGGTTTATTTGAGATCTCAATTTAACCATAGACCAAGGCTATAAAACTCCCAGAGAGAACCCATTGTGGGCCTCGCCAGGGTCCGCCAGACAAGGTATAGCCCGGGGTAGAGGCTACTAGTAGACAGTCTCAGGCCCAGACTCTATAATAGTAGAGTGGGCAAACTCATATAAAAAACGTGTTTCACTAATTGGCCCTCAGGAGTTGACCAATAAAATCATGTACACCAATTCCTGTGCACAGCCTGACAGGAAGTAACAATCTAAGTATAGCAGTCCCACCAGTCCCATTTGGAGCCCTTGTGGTGAAAAAAGGTACTGGTTGAGCGAGTCTGACGACTAGACTGGAGGGGAGTCGGAGCCACTGGAGGGGATTCCTGGCCAAACAGGGGTTTGTTCCCAATAGGGAACATATACAGTTACATATACAGTTCTGCTACGTCACACTGTGGGCAAACACAGGCTACACGTGGTCAGGTAACCTCACCATAATAGCCACACACCAGGGTGATACATTAAACTCTACTTTTAATTGTCCCTGGATGATAGCTTTCACTATATAATATATCATATTAAATGTATGTATGGATGTGTACATCATGATACATGTATAGGTATTTTTATGTATGTATAGCTGGTTGAATCAGAGTTCCCCTACCTAGAGGTCACAGTCCAGTGGCTTGTTTGCCCACCGCAGCTTCCATATAAATAGAAACAATCAACTATATGTAACCTTCCCTATTGACTGCACGCAGCACAGGGCAGTGCGTTTGTTTGATCCCCAATCAGCCATAAATAGTACCCCATGGTAACTCCAAATATGTTTAGCCACTACCATGTTAGTTTGATGTATTATCTAATAGAAAATCAAAAGAAATTGCCATTTCGGGGTCCTAACTTTCATGATACAGCGGTTTCAGCAAAGGACTACCTTAACTATAGAAATGAATAGGAAAACAGCATTTTCACATTATCTGTCATGGATAAACCCCTTTTTCTATTGATATTGCAATTAAAGCTTGGGAATGTATAATGGACATCTATACAAACATTTTAGGACCAATGAAACAGGGGGTCACGGATGAAATGAGAAAGGCATGAATTTTGGAAAAACATTTATTTTGCCTTAGCTATAGGATCCTATGGGTGTCCTAGCGGTGAATATATGTGAACAATTGAGGTATACTGTCCAAATAGCAAATACAAATAGTTGATTTAGGGAAAGTCATATATGTAGGAATATGAATAAAGCTTAAAGAATACCGATGTCACTAAAAGATTACATTTGTCGGCATGATGCCCCAATAATGTGAGTAACTATATATATATAGCCAGTGCTGCATTGGTGCATTATCCTTCATAAGTGTCTCAACCCTGCAGGGTCGGCATGATGCTTGAATGCACTAATGGCGAGTTACTTGCCAGGGCTGCATTCATGCATCATGACGACCAAGGGCATGATGCATTAATGCATGATACCATCCTAAATGGATGACATCCGTCCTTAAAGGTGCAACAGGTGGTGGTGCACAGGTGCATGCTGTTGGCAATACGCTGTTGGGGGCTCCAGGTATATATATACTATATAGCAGGTTATGATCCAGATTATATCCTTCAAGATCCATAATAACTACAATACACAATACATAATAGATGTACTGCTAAGGACTATATCATTAGGGTTTTGTTTATTGTAGTTATAATGGATCTTGAAGGATACAATCATGGTTGTAGCCGTTTGCATAGTATATTTAGTTATGTACAGCTGGAGCCGCCAGGTCCGATGGCCACTAGCCTCTTACATGGTGGTGGCTGCACATTGGCGCCCTCTCTTGTCAACACCTTGAACTAAACCACTCACTACAGATCCTGTGGACTTTTCTATCTAACTACAACTATACCTCATGTCAGACCAGCTGGCGAGGCTGCCAAAGAGGCACACCCTGGATAGCTCTCCTAGGTGCGCGGACAGACGTTAACAGCTCAATCCTAACACAGAATAAGGATTGTCTTAATTAATCATCTTAAAATTTGTGGTAATCTTATCTTAACCTATCTTTATCCTATCTTAAACTACACAGTCCATTGTAGGATAGGCTAGTCGACTACTATGTAAAGATGGCTCTGCCCCCGAACCCCCACTTTTTTTCTTTTTTTTCTTTCTGCTTTAGATTAAGACATTTAAAATATGTAAGATTAAGATTGCGCTGTTAACGTTTGTCCGGGCACCTGGGAGAGCTATCCCGTATTTGCGCTAAAGAGATTTCTCAATGAGAGCCCAGCAGGGTAAGGGCATGAGATATTAGAGCTCCTGGAGGAGGCCACCCATCCCACGGTGAGGTGCAAACCTGAATCATGAAAGTAACCCTGAGCATTTTTAACATCATGGGGGGTTTGGTCGATTTCAGAGGGGTGGACCAAAATTATTTGAACCCCTTGTGAGAAGTGTCACTGCCTTTAGCAAAAAAGCCAGTGAGTTACCAGAGCTAAAATGAGCTAGTGACAGTAGAATTGAACCCTCTTGGGGGGAACTGAAAAAAATTGGAAAAATAAAGAGAAGAGAAACAGGAAAATGTTAGCAGGCTGGCACAAGATTCAACAGACCTCTCCTCCATTGCCTTAAAATTCACCACTCAAGAGTCTATATATATCTATAATAATGATTTCATTTTTTCTTTAAGAATTGTATCTTTAATACAGGTTATACAGTGCATCTACATTGCTTAATATCTTTTATGTTTTAGAGAAGTGTACATATTTAACATTGTTACTGGACATCGATTCTCTCTCTTTGTAGCTCTATAGTGATCGATGCCCAGTTTTATACTTCAGACCAGTGGCTCATTTTGGCTGTTTTTTGCCTCACAGATTGCTTCTAGGGCAAAATCCTGACTAGGTGCCAATATATTCTCTATGCCAATGTGTAATATGAGGGTAGAAAACACTGGAACCTCAGTTAGAAAAAATCCTACTGAACAGTTTTTGAGAAAATTAGGGTTTTGTTGCATATTTTTGGTGTTTTTAGTACATTTCCTACATAAACCGTGAACGCCAGCATTTCTCACTTTTCAGGTGTTTAGAATCAGAATTTGACTTTTTTTTATTCGCAGTAGGATTTCTGAGTATCGAGCCATTCTAGAAAAGCTATTCTTTGGAAAAAATACTTAGTATTTCTTGATGATTTTCGTTGCACAAATTTAGGGTTGTAATATAAAAACTGCATTGTCATCCAATCAAAGTGTTTATGCACTGTTGATGGTCACCCCCTCCCACCCTCTTCACTCTGCATTGAAGGAGAACAGGCAGGGGAGGTACACTTGTCCGTATATAGCTGTTGACCTGCTTGCTGGGTGCATTTTCAATTTATGGGGTGCCAACTGTTCATGAAAGAAAAATCAAATAGAATATTTTTTTTTTTTAAGTATCAGATTAATGTTACTACAATTCGTGATAGCACTTACAGCATTGTATTTGCATTAATATGAATGGTAGCAACCTTATGGGGTGCCAACTATTCATGAAAGAAAAATAAATAAGAATTTGTTTTTTATTAGCATTAAATTGATGCAACTACAATTCGAGATTGCATTTCAAGCATCGGGGCATTCAATGAATGGTAGTCATCTTAAATATATGAGGTGCCAACTGTTCATGAATTAAAAAAAAAAGAATAGAATTAGTTTTTTCATTAGTATCAGATTAATGCAACTACAATTCGTGATTGCACTTAAAGCATTGTGGCATGCAATGACTGGTAACCACCTTGAATGTATGGGGTGCCAACTGTTCATGAAAGAAAAAAAAGAAAGTTGTTTTTTTTAGAATCAAATTAACTCAACGGCAATTCAAGATTGCATTTAAGCATTATGGCATTCAATGACTGGTGGCCATCTTGAACCTATGGGGTGCCAACTCTTCATGAAAAAACAACTAAATTGGATTTTTTTAACAGTATAAAATTAATGCAACTACATTTCAAGATTGCATTTAAAGCATTGTGGCATTCAATGAATGGTGGCCATCCTAAACCTATGGGGTGCCAACTGTGTTTGAAAAAGGTATCAAATAGACATTTTCTTATAATAGATATCAAATAAATGCAGCTACAATTCTTCATTGCACTGAAAGCATTGTGGCATTTAGTAAATGGTAGCCATCTTGAATGGATTGAATGAAGGAAAAATCAAATAGGATTTGTTTTTTTGATCAAATTAATGCAACTACAAGTCAAGATTGCATTTCAAGCATCGGGACATTTAATGAGTGATAGCCATCTTGAATCTATGGGATGCCAACTGTTCATGAAAAAAAAAATAGAATAGATTTTTTTTATTAGTATCAAATTACTGCAACTGCAATTCGAGATTACATTGAAAGCATGGTGGCATTCAATGAATGGTTGCAATCTTGAATTTTGAAATGAACATATGCACAGAAAAATCAAATAGAATATTTTATTTTTTTTTAGTATCAGATTAATGTAACTACAATTTGTGATAGGACTTAAAGCATTGTATTTGCATTAATATGAATGGTAGCCACCTTATGGGGTGCCAACTATTCATGAAAGAAAAATCGATAAGAATTTGTTTGGGGTGCCAACTGTTCATGAAAGAAAAAAAAGAAAGTTGTTTTTTTAGAATCAAATTAATTCAACTGCAATTCAAGATTGCATTTAAGCATTATGGCATTCAATGACTGGTGGCCATCTTGAACCTATGGGGTGCCAACTCTTCATGAAAAAACAATCAATTGGATGTTTTTAACAGTATAAAATTAATGCAACTACATTTCAAGACATATTCATAGGCATGAACATGGTGTTCTCCTTCATTATAGATATTCATGGATTTCTACTTCTACTTAATATAGCTTTCTGTTAGAAGGATTCTGTTACATGGATGTCGATGTCTAGTTTTAGATATATATCCATATAGTGCATTAGAGTGCTATAATGTTGGACTGCTGTATATTTGTTTGTTTTACCTTAAGAACATTATATGTGGCACCATCATAAGTGTAGGGTAAAGTGCCCGTGAGTCGGCTTCTTGGACCTGTGTTCCATAATTTGTCACTCTTTTTGGTGAAAACTGGCACTGAAAAAAATCGGACCGTTTCCTAAAAGGTCGACCACTTAATAAAGAGTCTATATATATCTACAATAATTATTTCATTTTTGCTTTCAGAATTGTTTCTTTGATACAGGTAAAATAATAATCTACATTGCTGATAATTCTTTGTGGCCATGTCACATGTCTATGTCATTTAATAATGCTCATGTCCCATGTTGATTTTAAGAAACATCCATGTCCCCTGTCACTATTTCCTCATGTCGCATGTCACTAGGCCTCATGTCGTATGTTGATTTTAAGAAAAGGCCATGTGGCCATGTCAAATTCAGGGGTCTACTCCCATACTACCTCCCCAAGGGTAGAGTTATGGCCCTAGAAACTAAATCCGACATGATGACATGGCCATTCCTTAAATCCGACATGGGACATGGCCATGTAAGTGACTAGAAAGTTAAATGTGGCGTGAGTTCCACAGTGTTTGTTTACTTCTGCCATTTTGCACAGGTCATGTGACCCTCGGCTGCGTATAGCGACCCCATGGCGACCCCCGTGCAGCATGGCCATAGTGTGCAGAACGGCCCAGGGTCATTGCATGCTTCTTTCAGAGTTGCACTCCTATAGATTTAAAATTAAATCACCGTGTGATTCACAAAGAGATAATGATAATTTCCTTTTTACTTTCAGAAACCCGTATGTAGCATGAGTAGGGGGGGATGGCGCTGACCTTGACCTCCAGGTGGCGGGGTGTGAGCTGGCAGCAGAAAGCGGTCGTCGTGCTCGTCTCCCTCCTCCTGCTCGTCCTCCTCACCATCCTCCAGATGACGCCCGACGACTTCATCTCCGCCGAGATCACCGCCACCACCGAGAAATGTGCGGAGCTCACCGAGGGGGGAAATAGGAGTAGTAACCGAGCCTGGCCACGCATCATCCACCAGACCTGGAAGGATCGGGATGTACCCGAGAAGTACCGCGGGTTTCAGGAGAGTTGCCGTGCGCTGAATCCTGATTACAAATACATGTTCTGGACTGACGCTGAGTTGGAGACGTTGATCAAAAAGCATTATCCTTGGTTTGTGGAAACGCTCAACTCATACCCTTATAAAATACAGAAGATCGATGCCGCCAGGTTATTCCTACTTGACCACTTTGGAGGCGCTTATCTTGATATCGACCTAAAATGCAATATCCAAATGAAAACAATCTATGAAGATGCTATCCGCACCAACCCAAACGCTCAAACTGTCCTGGCTGCAACGAAACCCTTAGGGATAACAAACAACTTTCTGATTAGTAAACCAGGTGTGCCGTTCATGCGGTATTTAACGCATCGGTTATTAGAGACTCGCGGCAGCCATTATACCCCGTACTGGACGGTGATGTTCAGCACGGGCCCGCTGTTTGTGTACCGCAGCTACATGGCCTACCCTTGTAAGCAGCACATACACATCATGACTGAACAGCAGCACAGTCACGAGTACTTCACACACGGGCACGCCGGGTCATGGCACACATGGGAGGGCCCGGTGCTCAAGTTCTTTGATAACCACGGCCGCATGCTGTTACAGATTGTCGTGGTTTTAGTCGCTGTGGTATTATTCCAGCAGCTGTACAAACAAATACGGACTAGAATGTACACAGTGAAAGAACCTAGCAATCAAAATATTGAATATCATGCCAGAATATAAAAAATGTCAGGCATATGCTATATTTTGTCAAGAAAATCCAGGATGTACACTGTCAAAGAACAGTTTTATTGTTATGGACAAATGCTAGCAATCAACCCAAAGTATTGGACATCATGGCATGGATATAGAAATGTCAGGCATATGCTATTATTTCTGTCAAGAAGATGGACTGTTCCTCAAAAAAAAACAAAAAAAAAACTGATCGTTCCTCAAAAAAATGAATCTACATCATTCAAAGATACATCTTTGGGTGCTTATTTATTACTTAGCATTCAAGCAGCAAGTACAGTATTTCTACTATACTTAATGTTTCTATCCCTACATGGATGGTGCCATGTAAGCTAGATCTATCATTTATCGAATGACTCAGTTGGTAGGAGGGGTGGTCTTTCAGTGGATCTCCACACAAATGCAGCAGGGTCACAGAGAGAAGAAACTGCATCACCTCGGGAAGTCTTATGACCCAGAAAGCTATATGACTCTCCCAGGTGACTCCGATAGGTCAGCCAGAGAGTCATCTAGGCTCCCTTAGACGACCTGGACTCCCCTAGAGAGGGGAGTCATTTTGGAGGCAACCTGGACTCTCTTCATGACACTGTTTCTTTTCTCTGTGGTTGTAAGCTTCTTAAAGTAACGTGGTCCAATTATTTCAGTATTTTAAATCGTATTCAGATGTGTTTTAACTGAAAGTATCATAGGTGGAGAAAGGGGCATAATTGAATGTTCTCTTTAGGGAATATTACCCTAAATAGAGAGACCCATTTGGCCCAGGTATAGTTTTTACAGTGTATTTTCAATAGGTGGAACTAAAGCATGCACTGGAAAAGAAGTAAATTGAGCCTAAATCTGAAAATAAGTTGAATTCTAAGCTGAAATCTATGGAATGAGATTAAATAAAGTAGGTAGCAGGTAGTTTTTTCACCGCACTAAAAAATGCGCTTATGGATCTTTTTAACTAAAAAACCTGCAATTCACCAATAGATAAGGCCAAACAAACAAAAAAGGTTCTGTTTAGGTATCCCTAGCGACAATATTTTTGTGGCCCTACCCAAATATTCTTTCTTTTTAATTTTTTTTTAGAAGGTTTTTTTGTTTTTTTTCTTCCAAAAAAAAAAGTTCCCTTACTGAAATTATCCTTCACCCGCTCAAAATTGTTTTTTGAGCCCTAATCATCGGACCATGTCACTTTGATATTATATATGTCAGCATTAGCTCCAGTTCTGGTGCACCATGATAATTACTACAATTATTTGATTTTATAAAGGTGCTCATGCATTTTAGATTCATATTTATCTATATTGATTTATTTAGCTTTTTAGCTATTTTGTTATGAACCCATCTGGTGACTTTGTTTTACTGTTTAATTCTTAAATTTCTAGATTTATGAATTGTAATTAATTGTAGTACGGTGTTGACTTGAGTTTCCACTTTAAACTTCAATGCATTTATCCTTATTCTCTGTATGGAACAATGGAAGCTCAGTCTCACGACTTTGTAACAATTGGATAGTCTTTAAGCGGGTGACGTCTTTGAGCAGGTGACGTCTTTGAGCGGATGAGGTCTTTGAGTGGATGACATCTTTGAGCAGGTGACTTCTTTGAGTTGATGACGTCTTTGAGCGGGTGACGTCTTTGAGCCATTTTCAGTTGTACACACCAACCCCGGTTTGAGCAGGTGACGTCTTTGACTGGCAAGATTAAAACAGCTGAAATGGGGGGCTATGTACACAGAAATGCTGGGCAATTTGTAATATATAGTGTTATAATATATATTAACTCCCCCCCCCCCCGCATTTCTTTCTAAATAGACCCCTTTTCAACCTTTTTAATCTTGCCGTTCAAAGACGTCACCCGGTCAAAGACGTCCCCTGGTCAAATACGTCACTCGGTCAAAGACTATCCAATTGTTACAATCTCATGTACGTTACCATCTGAAACCAGTATACTGTAGCGGTGACGGAGGGGGGGCTGTGGGTTCACTGGGTTGTATACAAGTTAGTAATTACTACGCCAGACAGGGGAGGAGAGGGCTGGCGCCGCCGCTAAATAACGGCGGAGCCGGCGGGATCCTCTCGGACTCGGAGACGTTCGAAACGGGGGCGTCGGCGAAGTTTGCCGGCGCCCAGGACGGAACGTCTCCGGCGTCGGAGAAACGTCATCAGGCTATATAAAGCAAGGGGGACGGAGGGGTCAGTCAGTATGGTTTGACGCTTGAAGCAGAGAGGATCTCCGACAAGACTTAGCTGGTGTGGCCAAGGCATGCCAGGGCAATAAAGTATCTCTGGTTCAACTGTACTTAATGAGTTCTGTCTCCTTCCTAATTACGGCGGACGCTACAATACACACAAAATAACACAAGCTCTGCCTTATCACCTCTTTTGGTTGCAGGACCTCTAACTCATCCTCAGGCCAAAAAAAAGGTTTCTCCCAGATGATATGGAAAGAAAATGTAGTAAAAGTGAAAGTACTAGCCAGCCTCTCGGAAGACCCTAAAATTGACCAAAAAATGGTAAAAAATACAAAGATTTCTTCAAAATTGCATAAAAGTCGTAGAGTTGGCTCGGTTTCGAGAGGCTTGGTCGGGTGACCTGAAACTAACTTTCTTTTGGCCTTAAAAAAGACAGGAAGCAGCATAATGACAGTGTGTCCCATTGACATTTCTAGTGCTGTTCTAGTCTAACATGTGGTTAAGTGTGAGTGGTGAGATTGCCCCCTTCACAGGGTGCTCAGTTTTTAACAACAGGGGGAGGGGTGAGATTTTGTACAGATTGCAGGTGATTTTTTCACCTGGAAAAATTGTGTGCGTTCATGCGTTGTGTGTGGCCCATTGTTGCATAATAGCATGCAAGCTTTTTAAAGACCATATTAAAATCGGTATGGCTCCCATGATGCAGTTCACCCGAGGCAATTTTGTTGGTCCTGGTCGGTAGTTACTTTCCCGCCCTGCGCCATGTAGTTATTGCAAGTTTCTTTTCATGCACCCCGCAATGTTCACAGTAGGCCTATCCCAGGAGCGAAGCTGCTGGTTCACTCAAAAAAGTGAAATTTGTTTGGCCCCTCCAAAGGGGGTACCCTCCCGTTGGTCATGGGGTCGAAAAATCTAACCCCCCCCCCCCATCCACCATCACATGAGCACTCCCTAATTTCTTACGAAATAACTGTATGACAATGTCATTAACAACAATGTTGTTCAACCTCTAAATATCTCGAAACAAACTTCATTCGATCATCATCATCAATCTATATTTCCCTACATGCAGTAGATCTGTATTGATTATGTGTGAGGGTTGGTCAGTCAGAATATGATAATAGGTAGATCATGTGAATGAAAAAGCAAATAAAAATATGTCAAAACTCAAGATCATTATTAACGGCTTCATCAGTGTGTTTTATTAAAGGTCTGATATGTCATGATGTACTAGAAGGACAAAAAGCACAAAAGGCAAGACTTCATAGTGCTAGATTTTGATATATTGACATTTGAAGATAAGAACCCTTAAAAGAAAAGACCAGAGTAATTTCGTGTAGCCTTCTAGCGTTAGTACTGGTATTGATTTCAATATTCGGACATAAATCCCATCTAAATATGCAGCATGTAGCATTCAAACCTGAATAAGGAAGGACAGCCAAGGAGAAAGTGATGTCACAAGAGAACAACAGTTCACAGAGCCATACAAACCCTATACAAATACAGTACATTCTAGTATCATTTATAATGCATCAGGCAGCTACTGCATGATTATTTTGTTACCAAGTTTCTGTATCGAGTGGTCATAGATCAATTTCCATTTCCAATTTATGAAGAAAATTGTTAAGAAAACAATTTAAAAGGAACAAATAGAAAGCATAAAATTGTCTGCACATGCATTGCCCTATGGTTGGCCCTTGAGTGGCCCCTGAGTGGCTGTTAAGGCATACTAACAGTGGTGTAGATTGCTGAGTAACCAATCAAGAAGTCATTATAGTGGTGTCTAGACCAATCAATTGCGATGGGCTGAGTGTCTGGCTAAATATTTGTTCTCTTGTGACGTCACTCTGTGCTTATCTATTTCACATTTGTAACCTACATGCTGCATATTTTAGTAGTATATATGTCCAGATATTGCAAATCAATACCAATACTAGTGATAGAAGACCCCATAAAATTACACTGGTCTTTTCTTTTAACTATTGCCTTCAATAATGCATTAACACAGTTCAGTCATGTATCTTGCAAGTATTCCTCTATCATGCCGACCCTATACCCCAGTTAACATAGGTACATTGGGCCATGATTGGGCTAATACATCACTAAAAATTGGGCCAATAATGGCATTTTGATATTGGCCCACTGCTGGTTTGACCGCTGGCCCCGTAATGGCCCATGCTCAGAGAAAGGGATATTGATTTCATGTTAGTCCAATGTTGGACCAACATCACAGAAAAAGCCATTTCTGTCTTTTTAATCCATCTTGATCTCTATCCCAAAATGGTTAGAAATAATACAAACTGTATTACTATCATTTAGGACTTATCTAACTCCATTACCCATGCATGAGATGTCTTCAAGTTACTTTTGATAAATTCCCACGGGTGTCATACAGAAAATGGCACTTTAAGATATCAAATTTCATCCATGAACTTCCTCTGACCTTTAAACATGTAGAGCACATCAACATAACTAAGTACAAACATGATGAAATGTAAAGGTAATTCAGAACATTAACATAAATAGATGCCCCACATACATGAGTTATATACTGTAGCAACAAACTAATCAACTCTTTTTTAAAGAAGAATCTGAATTAAAAACTTTTTATGCACATTTCTTTAGATCAGGCCAAACAAATGGTGTTTTTCCTATCAAGAAGTTGTTGGATGTTCCTCGTAAAAAAGCCATTTCCTGAAGTTAATCAATCATTCAGGCCTCTGAAGTCACTGGGAGCTTGTTATTCTTGAGAGAATTTGTAAAAGTTGAGGAAAAAATGACAAAAAAAATTATTTAAAAAAATATCTTCAAAATTAGGGTGGGGGAAACGAGGCTCGGCCCTTTTTTGAATCTAGGGTCGGGTTGCCTGAAACACACCTTTTATTTGTTTTGGCCGCATCGGGTGACTGATACAAACCATATACTGTAAATTCCCGCGTATAATCTGCATCTCGCGTATAACCCGCACCCCCAACTTAGGAGAATCCTATAACCCGTTTCTGGATCTGAAAATTTATATTTTAGTACTGTTCTATAATAATAAAAACCCTGGTATTACCCGCACCCTATATAGGCATGTTTTGTATCAAATGAAAGCTGTGTTTGATTCGCGTACAACCCGCGGGTAGTACGCGGGAATTTACGGTATGTATATTTTTTAACATTTAAATGATAAGAGTATACTATATATGAAAAGAGGAGGAGAGTTATGTTTTTATAAAATGGCGGGAAGCATAAGAATATTTGTGCAACCCTATGTTACAGAATAGCATTCCCTTAGGCTGCTTTGGCTGCAGAACTGTTAGTGTAGGCCATCTTGTGTCTGTCATATACTCCTGCCTAAAACAAGCAGGATGTATTTCATGTCTGTATATGCAAGTTCGAGGAAATATTGAAACTACTTTAAGTTTCTGCATACATCATCCACTGCATTATTGATTTATACTTGATGTTGATGACCTTGGTTTATGCATTTATTCATATGCTTCAAATTATATAACTAATTGATATAAAGTTGGGGGCACTAGACCCTACTATTATGACAAATTTGTATATGATATGCCATGAAGCTCACATACATTTTTGATGACACAATTCATACTACTAGTACAACATATATATTTCGTTTTTTGACAATGTCTTTCGATGGTAATTTAGCAATCGGTCTACGCAGTGGACCGTGACAATGAACACTAAGGTATTAGTGTACATGAACAGTAAATTATATAGTTTTACTATTGAACTACAACAGTGCCACTGATCTAAACAAAGAACACGCTGTGAAATAAGGGGTGCAGCTTATACGAGGGTTAGGACATATACAGGAGTAATGTCAGTAATGATTAGCATAGCGCCTCTTATAATGTCAGCAGGGCCATTTAAATGTATATGGAAAAGCTGAGCGATATTAGATTCTACAGAATACTCTCCACAAATAAATAAACAATTCATTGTAATCTCATCAGAATCCTGCATGAGGACAAATGTAAGTGTAGACATCAATCAGCCTTCTCACGTTGTCACAAACTAGCTAAAAAGCCAATCACAATTCTGATTATACAGTAAACTGAAACCTGTTTTAACTGCATAGCCTGCAAATGCCTTAATGTGAGAGTAAAGTAGGAATTGCCAACCCCTTAAGGGCTCCATAATACTTCAATACACTAAAACTTTGGGGACAGATTGCTTTTTAACAAGAGGGAAGGGACGATAAAATGTCCCACAGCAGCGCAAAATTTTTACACCCTCCAAGAATCTCCATCCTACTCCCCCCCTTGCCCCCAAATCCACCACCATATTGTTAAAACATTACTACTCCCCTGGTCGTCTTGATGCCTGGATGCAGCCCTGTGCACAACTCACAAGGGCTCCATTCATACAGCAAGACTACAAAAGAGCATTGTGAATTAAAAGCCATATACTGCCCTTAAACTGGTTAAATACAACTGTAGAATTTACATAGTTGGACGGAGATTATTGTCTACTGGTTGGCATATGAATTTGCCATCATACAGAATATCCCAGTCACTAATTGTGCCTCAATATCAAAAGCGGAAAACCTTTACTATAGACCAATGCAGCAAGAAGGGGTCGCGTTTCAGAAAAGTTGTTGATAAAGGTTGTGAACATTTCTAAAGCATGACCCCCAAATGCATCAATATAACCTCAAAATACTGCATTCTAATATATTATTGTTATTTAGAAGATAATTGTCCTGTGAATCTCCTGATATGATATGTTTGCAAATGTAGCCTATGGACAGCTTTATGAGGACTCTGATAAATACAATGAAAACACAACTTTGTTATGGAATAGTTTAAAAGTCACCTTTTCTTGGTGCATTGGTCTATAGATTCGGAACATATTTCTAATTTTCATGATTTCAAAATCCCCTGACAGTCTGCTTCGTGGTGAGCCTTGCTGCTGTTGTTGCTGCTGTCGCAACATGGAGGATCAGCAGAAAGAAACACCAGTACCATCATACACCACCTAACGCCTCCCCTGAAGGCCACCTGATGAAGTTGTAACCTAATAGAAACAGTCTTCAGACTGTCGTGGCAGGGATAACCTTTCTATATTGGATTTGCAAAGCTTTTGTTAGAAGAAAGTCCAGGGATCTGTTTTGTGAACAATGATAGTGTACAGTTGACCCTCACTTCTTCAAACATTTAACTGGTGCTTTACTACCTCAGGTAGTAGCTCTCGCAACTGCCCTTTGATGCACTATTGTATCTGGACCTTTGCTTCCTCAGACACCTTTCCTTGTAATTTAGCCCTCTGGGCCGACTGTACAAATTAATCTCAGGCCAGCATTTAAGTCCTATTCAGTGATAATTCATAGGATGATCCTTTGTCTATTTAAAACAGAGAGAGGATCACTCTAAATCATTACAACATTGGGATGCTTTATCAAGTTTTATATAGATTTGGTCTTAACCCCTGCCACACTGTTGAGTACAAAAGCATGTTTTCATCATGAGTAGTATTGTATGTATCGGAACGGGACTATAGTTAAGTACTGTTTATTACTCAATCGACATGCAGCCAATCAGAGGCCTCCCTTTTGGCGGGAAATTCAAAAGCAGCCAATGAGAGGCCTCCCTTTTGGCGGGAAATTCAAATAGGTCACGTGACCGGAAGTGACCTACTTCCGGTCACGTGACCTTTGGGCGGGAAATTCAAATAGGTCACGTGACCGGAAGTGACCTACTTAAGAGGGTCACGTGACCACCATGTTGGCGGGAAATTCAAATAGGTCACGTGACTGGAAGTGACCTACTTAAGGGGGTCACGTGACTACTAGGTTGGCGCGAATTTCAAAATAAGTCACTTGAGATTTTTATGGATAAATAAATTTTAAAAAGAAAAAGCAAGCTGAAAGCTTGCTAAAAAATAATTTAAAAATGCGGCTCTTTTTTTTAGGGGGGGGAGGGGCACTCTGGGGGCACTCTTTAAGATGCATGGGGGGGGGAGGGGGGGGAGGGGGGAGGGGGGGAGGGGAGGGGAAGGGATTTTAAGAGTGAGACTCGCTTCTCTGCTCTCTCTTTTAGAGGGCAGAGAGGCGAGTCTACTGGTTTCGTCTACTTACAATGAAATGTATCATGATGCGTTTATGATGATGTGCATCATGATGTGACTATCTTACAACCCTATAAGAAATAAGCAAGGTCTCTCTCCTATACATATGCGTACTTACACTGGCTATTTGTAAACTAATTTCTCTTGAATCAATTAACAGCTTACATTTTTTCTTAGATGTCATCTGACAGCTTCTTGCTAGGCTAAGATATTGTTAAATAAACAACTTGGAAAGCTAATTACAGTTTTCTGGGCTTGAAATATAGTCTTTCAACAGCGACAGCCCCCTTTTCTCATCTTACACAGAGGCAAATATCAGAGGCACCCAATGACGCCTAAACCACTCTCAGACAAGGGTCGGGCACTGCTGGACTATAATAGACGGGTCAAGGACCGTTCTACTGAGGGTCAGGCTAGGCCAGACATTCAATAACAGGCCGGACTTTGGCAAACTTGCTTGAAAGTCTGACCATGCGGGATCCTTATGCCCCAGTCTGTCAATGCTGGCCAGACTTTCAAGCAAGTTTGCCAAAGACCAGCCTGTCATTGAATGTCCGACTTAGCCTGCCTGACCCTCAGTATAACGGTCCTTGACCCATCTATTATAGTCCAGCAGCGCCTGACCCTTGTATGAGAGTGGTATTGGCGCCATTAGCTGACTCTGATATTCGCCTGTGTGCACGGGGGGAGGAGAGGGTTCACAGCTACAGCTCTCTTAAGGCAAAGCCTGCGCTTATAGAGCACTACTAGTGGAGGTCTGGATGAGGAGGCTATGGCATATGACGTTTGTCTTAAAAAATAGCCATGGCGCATGTCGATGTCGCTAAATTATGCTCATATCTCATGTCGATTTTAAGAATTGCTCATGTCACCTGTCACTATGTTTTTCAAGCTTCATGTCAAATGTCACTAGGCCTCATCTCGAATTTAGTGGTCCACACCGCCGCTGCTGCTGCTGTCGGTGCTGCTGCTGCTGTCGGTGCTGCTGCTGTCGGCGCTGCTCGTGCAGCTGCTGCAGCTGCAGCAGCAGCAGCTGCTGCAGTTGCTGACGATGTCACGGATGCTGTTGACAGATTCTGCTGCTGCTGCTGCTGCTGACGATGTCACGGATGCTGCTGACAGATGCTACTGCTTGTGCTGCTCGTGCAGCTGCTGCAGCAGCTGCTGGCTGCTTGTGCTGCTGACGATGTCATGGATGCTGCTGCTGCTGCTGCTGCTGCTGCTGACGATGTCACGGATGCTCCTGACAGATGCTACTGCTTGTGCTGCTGCAGCAGCTGCTAGCTGCTTGTGCTGCTCGTGCAGCTGCGGCAGCTGCTGACAATGTCACAGATGCTGTTGACAGATGCTGCTGAAGCCTCTGCCAGATGCTGCTGCTTGTGCTGCACGAGACCGAGTAGCCGCTATTCGGCGTTTCACTCCTTATGTACCCTGTCCTAGATAATCCTCTTAAACGGCTGAAAAGACTCTCTCAGCACAGAGTCTCTACTCAATGTAAGAGATCTGTTAAGTAAGTTTTCACATGCCACCTGACTATTGTGGGAGGGTTTAGACTTAAGCAGCTTAGTGCACACACGTGTCTTTTAGAAAAGCTACTTGCACACCTGCCTTCCTTTTTCACTAGTATTTACCCCCTGCCGACTTATAAGGCGCCTATACACGTGTGAGCCTCCTTATATACGCCTTCTTACTTCTAGAGCTAAGCTGACTGGCAGCTATTTTAAAAGAGAATACCCGTTACCTGTATAACGGATAAGGGGGTTATGAGATTAGCGTGTGTATACAAAAAAAAAAAAAAAGCTACAGGGGGCGCGTGTCTGTCTGTGAGGTAGAGACCATGTGGTAAGCGGCTCAAGTGTAAAACAAAAGCACCTCCTCTTGCCGCAGTGAGTGGCGCGGACGTCGGCTGGCTAGTTGAATAAGCGTCAGCTTAAAAGATAATCCGTCCACGGGCTGGCGCGTCACACCTGTCGTTAATCACCCCCTAGTCTTTGTATACGCAGGTGACCCGGCTTTATCTCTTCACCAGCTATAATCCCATATACATGTAGCGCACGTTACACTCGTTATCTCTCTTTTCATGCTGAGGGATTAGGGGTGGAAGGGTTCAGGTGAAAAGCGATTTGATTCCTCTCTGGAAGAGGGTGGGGCTCTAGGTGAAAACAAGCTTAGACCATCCAGATTAGCCGCTCTCTCGGCTATATAAAGAGCCTCATTTTTTTTTATCTCTGCCCACTTCGTCTTGTTGTACACTATCAGTCACGAGGCAGACGCTCGAAGTAGCAGATGTTTGCAGTATGGATTATACAGAGGTTACCTGCTAATAGGATTTTGTCAGAATAGGGTGAGTTGCTCTTAAAATGACCATTTTAAATGGGTTGTTAATATGGTATCTGATGTTAATGAGCTAACACCTAACATTGAGGATTATGACCTCCCAGAGGGGCGTCTCGCCAAATTCTCCGGTCTTGACTATAGGCTTAACTGTCTAAAGACTGTGGAGCACGTTAATGGGCGGTCTCCTTACTAATTTCACTTGACCAGGCCGGCAGGGTCAACTAGTCTAGGTAATTACAACCACAAGGGCGGCTACTCAACATCCAAGTGGACCTACTACTACGAGATTGTCTTTTGACCACTCTGCTGCCGCCTGCTGGTCTGGCGATTACATGCTCTAGTATAGTTCTCCGCTCTTTTCGTCAGATGACGCCACAATAGGGTTTTTGTACATTTCCACGATACTCGCGAACATTTTAAACGCATAATGACCTATAATAAGCAACAAAGCACACTTCTAATATATTGAATATAAGAAACATGTCAACGTTGTGTATTTCTGATAGAATGAGGCAGATTCTTTGAAATATCAACTAAACTATAGCGAGATTGAAAATACTACACCATATCTAAAGCGATATAAAAGCTATATAAAGTCAGAACTTCTCACGGAACGGTATTCTGCAACGGATCACTCAACCATTCGTCCTCGAATGCCACACAGGGCTCCTGTCCATCAGGACTTTGAGCCTTGACGCTTTTGAGGGAGGTTTGATCTTATGTTGCTTAACATGTGGTGTAATTAATCAACACCGCGGCCCCTCTTTAGGGGCCACACAATAAACAAAGAATAAAAAAGGGTAAGCCTTAGGTTTAAAGTGAATCTCCCAGGATTTTGGCGAGGCCGACAAAGGGGGAGATAACAGATTTAAACTGCAGGAGACTATACGCAAACCTTGATACTCTCAGAGGGGAGCCCCATATTGCGGGCCTGTGGTCAGATCTATCACCTCCAGGGTGCAGTCTGCATGTCATAAATGACCACCACAGACATTGGGATATAATGTTAATCCTACTCCAGGGTCTCCATAATTAGCGGGGCTCGCCTTGAGATGGGAAATTCACTACAGCACTATCTGTCGTTGAAAATGGTGCTCGTGTAGAGTCGGGATGATGTACCAAAAGAGCATTTTATACACAATGATACCCTTGTACAAATGCGTATACCTAGTAGGCTGTGTCTTATCATCAAATCTAAGAGGGTGCGCTATAGTTTTATTATACTTTTATAGACCATTTTAAAATCCGAGCTTAGCTTAGTTCATAGTCTCCTTACCAATTTTCACTTGACCAGGCTGGCAGAGCCAACTAGTCTAGGTAATTATAACCACAAGGGCGGCTACTCAAGATCCAAGTAGACCTACTACTACGAGATTGTCTTTTTGTCCCCTCTGCCGCCTAGTTATTACATCCTCCAGTCTAGCTCGCCACACCCTTTGAGCAGCTCCATTGCCTCGGTAAAAGTGTAGGGGTGTGCTTTCCACCTTCAGTCATCCATAGATTCGATCACCATCACCCCCCTTGAAATGACCTCAGCTGTTAATTAGGGCGTAAAGCAGCCCAACAACCAACCAAGTCCCTGTCAAAGATGTGAATAACGAACGCGCTAGTATAGTTCCCCGCTCTTTCGTCAGATGGCGCCACAATAGGGGTTTTGTACATTCCTACGATGCTCGCGAGCATTTCAACGCATAATGAGCTATATAGGCAACAAAGCGCGCTTCTAATATATTAAAATATAAAAACACTTCAATATTGTGTATTTCTGATAGAAATGAGGCGGTTTCCTTAAATACCAACTAAACTATAGCGAGATGAAAAATACCACACCATATCTAAGGCTTTATAAAAAGCTATAGAAAGTCAGAACCTCACACGGATCGGTATTCTGTCTGCAACGGATCACCCCTGACCCACTGGTCCTCGCATGCCACACACGGCTCTGCCGTGTTTGTGCTTTGAGGTATCACCCATCAAGTGACCCATGCTGCCCAACATGAGGCGTAATTAATTACGCTGATGTTGCATAGCACAGCGGCAGCATCTAACTAACTCTAAGGAGTTAGTCGGCCCCTCTTTAGGGGCCACACAATAAACAAAGAATACCCTGAATCTGGGACCTGCGGGCGAGGGCCCCAACTGTGAAGTCATTATTGGCCACATTGGTAATATCAATTAAAACTTTAGACAACACCCACCTTAAGTATCATTAACGGACAATATCAATAAACTTAGCATCCTCCTGGTTACCACATTTAGCACCAATTTTACAACTCACAGGGGCCACCCTTGAAAATAACACCAGCCTCACCACGCTTTTATTGCTCTGCTGATTTCTCCAATCCAAAACATTGGGTATCTAGTCCAGCTGTGAGCTCATTAGGTCAGCCCTTTGTCGGCCTCGCCGGCAAGTCCTGGATTCAGTATAGAAAGACTAAGGGGGCGGGGAGTAGGTCTTTAGGTTTAGCGCTATCTGTGTCATTAGACCATTCTTAAAAATCGACATGTGACATGAATAAAAAATTCTCAATTACTGTATAAGTAGGCGCCACAACTCTTCCTTCAAATTCCGGCCTTGCGGGTGGTCAAATTAAAAAAAAAAATTCCTAGTAGTCTATGGTCCCAAGAGTCCGATTGTATCAATTACGGTGCCCCTACATTTTCCCCCTTAGTGACACTAGTGACAACGCCTTTTTCACTTAGTGTCATGTGACATGGTCATTTCTTAAAAATCGACATGCGACATGGGACACGTTCATCTCAAACCCTTAGCCTCTAGAGAGTTCAAAATAGCGCTGCCGCTGTAGTCTGCCCGTTTCTGTGATCAAATATGCACCCTTCCTAATAGCACCCCCACTGGTGCATTGCATAAAAATAGCCCTCCTGACCTCATTTCTTGAGTTATAAAAAAACACAAACCCCTCATTTTAATCACAATATCATGGCAGTCAACATGAATGGAGTCATTAGTGGAGAAAGATAAGAGTCTCTGTTTTCTGTAGCCTACAATATTATGGTGACATTCTTCATGTCAAAATGTAATAAATAAATATGAGTTGTTAAAACTTGTTACCATGGGGATGTTGGTAATTGTGTTCTTGAAGACGTATGTGAAATCCAGATGTATGTGCCTCTGCCCAACAATGACCCTAGCCATTTTAAGTAAACCTGTTCTGTCTGAGTTAGAAGGGTGCCTAGGGCCAGAGCTACAGAACCCCTAACTGCTGTGAAGGTGCCCCTCTCCTGCCTAGATCACAGAATGGGAAATATGTTCAGATGCATTCACCATGATATTTCTGGATCTAGGCAGATCTGAAAAGCTCTCATAGGGATCTATACTAATGGAACCAATATGTATTTTTTAACTCATTTTTCAAAAATTTATCAAACTCCCTACCTTAGCGCCCCTATAAATAGGGTTAAGTACCTGTCCGACTCCCCTACCACTGCTGCTGGAGGAGTACCGAGAACTACCCTCTTTTTAGAAAACTAAGTAAAAATATCCTTCTTCATGTCCAGTTACATACAATGTCGATCAATTTGACACTGTAGCAGCATGTCTCCATATCTGTATGCTGCATAAATGCACAATACACGGTTCTGCACGCACTTAAACCAAGGCTAACATGGGTGACCTATATAGATGTGATACTCTCGTTTTCGGGGCTAGTAGAAATTAGGCGGCTAATATGGACGTTCCGGGTTCGAACCCTCACTAAGTTTTAGTCAAGACGTCTAGCCACGTCGCCTAAGGCGACGAAAGCGCGTCAAGGCGTTTACAGGGTTCGAACCCGTGAGCTGCTCCTTGGGGTCACAAAAAACGCTTCAACCTTGAAATCCCATAGGAAAAATTTTTTGGGTTTTTGGACTTTAGGCCTGAATTTGGGGGTGATCCCGGGCTGATAGAAAAATAATTCTTGGACGAGCGGATAGCTCTGGATCTCTTTTTATCTAAAACAGCGAAAAATTGATTGTGGTTCCGCCGCAATTTATCCGACGAGGGGTAATCAGCCCCCCCCCTCTGCCAATCATGGCAGTGAATTTAGACGGCGCGCAATCACTCGCAGCCACCGCGGACGGACCAATTGGTCCTGTCGGCATCTTAGTATGGTTCGTGTGACCTACTTAGAGGCTCACACGGTGGGGGTGTGTCCGGCGTTCGGCGCGCTGATTGGCTACTGGTGGGCGGTGCTGTGCTGCGTCAGGAACTTTACCTATTTGGGACGGGTGTTAAAGGCGCACTGAGTTGAGGTGCACCTTTAAGCAAGAGCGCGATCCGGCCGTCGCGTTGGTAGCCTTACTACCCGTCGCGCATTTAACTGGAGGCTTAAGTGTGACGAATGACGATTCTTTGTCGACGCGACTACTAACATCAGCAGCATCGGCAGCAGTGGTAGCAGCATCGGCAGCAGCTATAAGGTGAAAACATGTTCAGACACGGTCGGCGTGTGAGACCTGTCCAGGCACGTCCGAGCAGGTTCGAACGTGTCTGAACATGTTCCGGAGTGCAAGACGCGTGCACACACAGACCGAACAGACACACACAGACCCACACACCCACACACCCCTATGTAGTGTGGGATGTAAAAGAACCCTTGTCTCGGTAAAAGGGCCATAGATTCGATCACCATCACCGCCCTTGAAATGACCATAGCTGTTAACTAAGGCGTAAAGCAACCCACACACCCACACACCCACACACCCACACATTTTTCTGTATGAGCCTTCAGACCTGAAGCTGCTCAGTGTATGGGACTAAGTTTTGTCATAGGCCCTACGGACGCTACTCAAGGGGGAATAAGAGAGCCGTCTCACCATAGCATGGACTGGCTGTAGTTTTTTATGTTTCGGTACCTACAACCAAACAGCCAGTACCCACCCCAGGGCTTCATGTCGCACGCGGGAAAAGTATAAAGATTCGAACGGTGGCGCCAACTGTCGGAATAGCGGGTACACTACGTCAGTAGTTCTTTTGTTCTCCGCTGAGTGACTGGGCGAAATGTAGTCGGTAGCTCTATTTTCTGTGCACTGTTCTGTTCATTTTCTACACTTAACGCTTAAATAGACCACGTGTTTGTACAAGCTAACCGTTTTTATCAGTGCAAAAATTAAATAAGCATCGGATAGAACAATAAAAAAATGAGAAAGTAATCCAGCACTTAGTATAACGCGCCAGTTTTATCATGAGACACCGAAAGTCTGTTTTTTTCGGGTGCATAAGACAGTCGACTGAGAGCTCCAAACCAACCAAAACGTACCAGAGTGAGATCTATCTCATTAGAACGTACCCGACAGGGCAGGGGCCTTCTACACCCCGGCTCTGATGAGCAAGCGACAATTGTTGCAGAGGTCCTATTCCTCTTTTGAGGTGGGACCAAAATTGAACAAAAGAATAAACTAAACCAAAAGCCTTAAGATTGAAAGAGTTGTAGATACTAATTTTAACGAGGAAGTCGCATTCATTAGTTTACAAATAGCCAGTGTAAGTAAGCCTATGTATAGGAGAGAGACCTTGCTTATTTCTTATAGGGTTGTAAGATAGTCACATCATGATGCACATCATCATAAACGCATCATGATACATTTCATTGTAAGTAGACGAACCAGTAGACTCGCCTCTCTGCCCTCTAAAAGAGAGGGCAGAGAAGCGAGTCTCACTCTTAAAATCCCTTCCCCTCCCCTCCCCCCTCCCCCCCCTCCCCCCCTCCCCCCCATGTATCTTAAAGAGTGCCCCCGAGAGTGCCCCTCCCCCCCCTAAAAAAAAGAGCCGCATTTTTAAATTATTTTTTAGCAAGCTTTCAGCTTGCTTTTTCTTTTTAAAATTTATTTATCCATAAAAATCTCAAGTGACTTATTTTGAAATTCGCGCCAACCTAGTAGTCACGTGACCCCCTTAAGTAGGTCACTTCCAGTCACGTGACCTATTTGAATTTCCCGCCAACATGGTGGTCACGTGACCCTCTTAAGTAGGTCACTTCCGGTCACGTGACCTATTTGAATTTCCCGCCCAAAGGTCACGTGACCGGAAGTAGGTCACTTCCGGTCACGTGACCTATTTGAATTTCCCGCCAAAAGGGAGGCCTCTCATTGGCTGCTTTTGAATTTCCCGCCAAAAGGGAGGCCTCTGATTGGCTGCATGTCGATTGAGTAATAAACAGTACTTAACTATAGTCCCGTTCCGATACATACAATACTACTATCATGTGACCGCTGGTGGATTTATTGAACATTACACCCATGAACGTGGAAGCACTGGACCCGCTTTCCTGCGGCGTTGTAGTCTGATAAGTCTGTCGCATGTCCCCTAGCGAGTAAAATATGAGCTAATGAATGACTCATGGGTGATATCCTTTTTAAGAAAACTTAAGATGGTCACAACAGTTTCATTTAAAATGCCTTGGAAAGCTCGTGAATGATAGTTTCCGACCCATCTTTTTCGATGGATATATTGAAAGGGGGTATTTACTAAATTAGGCTTTGGATTTTAAGATTTTTATTTCTGCAAATTAACTTTGATTGATTTGGATACTATATCGACCAAAAGTCGATTGATTTGGATACTATATCGACATAGAGGATATAGTGCTATATTGTTGGGAACTAACTAGTTCACTACTCCCTCACTAGGAGAGGGGATGTATCCAGTATCTTGCCAATCCTCATAGCCTCCTGTGGTTGATATAGACGAACATTGTTTTTTGCAATGCCGGGACCTAGTCCTAAGACCTGTGAGGTCTGTGCTAAAGAATGTCCACACTGTGCCAAAGTGGTGGATTTTGTGCATTATTTTTTAAGATTTGAAATGTTTTATTACCAAAGTCACAGGTCATATACATGTGGAAAGTTATTACTGATAAATGATGATACCCATTTTGTTTGAATCTTTCATAACACATAAGTTGATGATAAAGATGATATGTACAGTGAGCTAAAGATGATTATACATGTGTCTACTACAAAAATTTTACATTTGAGCTACTGAAGGCGATACAAAGAAAAATCCACACGAAAGACACAATATTTGGAGTATTTTGTTTCCTGAGACAGTCCTTTTTTAGTAAGCTGCACACACCAGTTAAAATATGTTTGACTATTAGACCTGACACAGCCTTTACACATTGTAACAAGGCACCAGTAACAAATGACAACACTGATCAAGAAGAGAACGATGGACAATCAACACGGAGCACACACACACAGATACTAGTAGATAACCTCCTCATACAACCAGTTGTATAATAGCAAGACAAGAGGGCAAGATGCTATTTATACATAGAAAGACAGAGAAATCTGTTTACTAACCCTTTATATGCCACATTATAGTGTTTTACACATCTTGTCACTGTTTTCCTTGTTGCTAAAAGATGTGCGCTACACTATTATTGGCGTGTAGACTGACTAGAAAATATTTGAATAATTCCCAAACTGTATGTTAATTCATCAATGAATCACTATTGTTTTGATAGTGAAGTGTATCACATGATTTTATGTACAAATGGCTAGAATACTACAATACAATTTTCTAGATTTGTGTTTTCCCCCTGAATTGGTCATGAAGGCAACCTGGACTCACTTTTGACGCTGTTTCTTCTCTCTGTGTTGTCTCTTGTCGATACTATATTCAAACACTGAGTCATACTCGACAACCTGGAACAATGTACAGAAGGACCCATCCCCACGCAGGTTATATAGTGAAAGCACATGTTGCATGGTTGTCTCATGTGCACTCATCTCCCCCTCATCTGGGGAACTCCTTTTTCTTTTGTTGTTGTTCTTTGTTTTTGGGCCCTATGCAAGGGGTCCTTTGTAAGCGATTTTGGAGGAAAAGGGGTGAATTTTTAGGCTGAATCACTGAAAGATCTCTTACTATCTATAATCTTAGACGGTACATCAATCTAGCTTTTTTTTCCAACATTGAAGACACATGTTTATGCATAGGGCAAGCGTGAGGCTTACCTTTTGCGGGCTATTCTTTTTATATCACCTTTGATTTGAAGTATTTCTCTCCAGCCTCCCTATTTAATTGTATATGTTTTGCTCAGTATCCCGTGAAAAAAGGTGCTATTTTGTTGATTTATCTCCCGTGATAAGAGTCCCAAATTTGGGGTGATGCTCACACATAGTTACCGTAAATTCCCGCATATAACCCGCGGGTTATACGCCAACCAAAACCTCTAGTGCGGGTTATACAATATTCTCAAAATCTAGGGGCGGGTAATACGAGGGTTTTTGAAAGTATAGAACAGTATAAAATTCGCAATTTTCGGACCCCAGTGCGGGTTATAGGATTCTCCCAAATTGGAGTGCGGTTATACACTGGAATTTACGGTACAATAAAAACAAAGAGAGTGCCCTACCCAGGGTGACGAGGAGGGTTGAATTGTTATAATCAATCCACAGTTCTGAGTATATACATATATAATACAATGACCGCTGTAGTATATGACTGCTGTACTTTTTAGGTGAATGTAACATTCTAAACAGAGGACTATCTCTAAATGTCCTGTGGTCAGCTTTATTACCTCCAGGGTCCAATGTGTGCCGTAAATGCCCATCCCAAACCCCAGGGTGTGCCCTTAACTCTTCAGAAGTGGTATCTCAATATGACCTTAAGGTGGGTCGCTACCCTTGAGTCAAAGTCACTGAAAGTTAACAGAATCTCCCAATTTCTTTTTCACAGTTTAAATCATATAGAATCGGAAAATGCAAAGAAAAATAGGGGGTTCCGAACTACTTTTTTAATTACAGAGTTTTGAAAAAAATAAAGTATTTATATTTTTTCTGAAAATGAGAAAAGAATATGAAATCTTCCAATATTATTTTTCATATCAACCATTATGTGCAGAAATGTAAAACATCACCTGTGAAACGCCTATATGTTCCTTTTTTACTGGAAAATTCATTTTACAGTTTTACATCATGGCATTCTGGGTAAAAATATGATGTTTCGGGAAAGAGAACAAAGAAATTGTCATTATTTGTATCTTATTGGCTAAAAATAGCATTCCATGTTAACAGATCTTTTTAAAACTCACTCAGAAAACATATTTTTAGGGTTTTGGACCCTTGAAAATGAAAAATAATGCCAAAAAAATGACCAAAAATCAATGTTTAAAGCTGTCATGATTTATACCCTTGGTTATTATGCTCAATATAATAGCATCTATAGTGTTCTAAATAGTAAATATCTGCAATGTACTAGCTCATGTTAAAAAAAAAGGAAATATTATCAGTTACCAATATATCAAATATTCAAAGTATTACAAAATGCACAATTTTGCTTGAAATTATCTAAATTTTTACTGACCATGACCAATCAAAAATGCATGATGCATGAATGCAGCCATCACGAGTATGCATCGATCATGATGACAAAGGACATAGCTTATAATATTGTGCAACTCTTAATGGGTTAATATTTCAAAAAACAACATAACTATTTGTGACTAATAAAAAAAGAATTAAAATTCTCTAATAGGCCAGATGAGTCTGAATAATGACTGTAGATATAGGTTATCAATACTCTATACTAAGACACATCTCTTTGGTGGTCTTTCTTTGGCTATTAAATGAAAACGTTCCCATGTAGCAACATGTTCTATGCCGAACAAAATATACAAACAACAACAGACCTCCCCCCCCCCCAATCATCGGGTTGTCATCAGTGCAGGCTTTTTAAAAACCATTACCTTTTTGTTGATTGCTAGCCCAGCTAAAGAAAAACGTTTTAAAACGTTTCTATGTGGTTTGGAAACAAACGTTTGTGTCTGAACCTTCGATTTTATGTGGTCACTTGTCAATTCAAGGTCGGGGGCCTGACTATAGTTTTCCCCAGCTAGCATCCTGACGGTGGCCCAAAGTTGGCTCAATGAAGTCGAGGGTTGGACTGACGTCAGCATGCCAACGTTGGCACAACATAGTTTTGGCTGAGGGCATTCCGTTTGAGCCAAAGTCAGCATGCCAATGTTGGCTCAATGTTTTGCCATATGTTGATAGTGTTTCTAAATATACATCATACTGTAAACGTATTAATTTTCGCTCAGTACATATTTTCGCGTTTTTCGCGCACATGCTTAAGTGCGCGAAATTATGATGTGAGTGAAAATTATGCCTATGAAATTAGCTTTCCAATGATGTGTAGCACTGTATATTGTTGTTTGTATTTATGATCCTAATAGACTCAATGAGTAGCGTCGGCAAAAGTATTTTTTTCTAGCCCCGTATCCCTCCCTTGTGCATTCCCAGTGGCCACAGAACATTGAATCTACATTGAAAAGTGGTTATCAATGTTGATTCAATGTTGATACAATGTTGATTCAACGTTGACTTGAATTTTGTGCTCGCTGGGTTACAGCTTATATAATACATAGGATGAAACTCTTTGTGCTCTAATATCCTTAATAATTGTCCGATTTACAAACCGTAAAAAATGACTTGTAGCTAAACATGTGATGGCTACAGCTGCGCGGAAATATGATTGCGCGAACATGTCTTTCTATGGTAGGTGCGCGAAAGTTTAGCTGCGCAAAAATATATACGTTTACAGTAGTCAGATGCAGATATTGACACAAAATAGTTTTTGCCAGAGGTATTCCATTCTAACTTTGTATTATGCTCATAGAGAATCAATGATCACTAAACTGTGATTTATTCTGCCCAAGACAAGAATTAGTTTAGAAACAGCCATTTCTGTCTTTGCATTTCACCTTAATATCAGCGTAAAGAGACAAGAGGTGATAGACAGCCATCCCATCATTTAGACCTTATATATCTATCATTACCTTAAAAAGAGGTGTCCTCATGGCAATGTTACTGCATTTTGTTATGTCACTGGGAAAGTTTGTAATTAAGTATGTTATAGCATATAAATGGAATATCCCTGGCTTTTAAACCAATAGGCATTTCAACATTGGCACAACATAGTTTTGGCCGGTGGCATTCCATTTGAGCCAACATCAGCATGGCAACTTTGGGCCAATGTGGGCCAATGTTATGCCAACTATCATTATGTTGACGTTGTACCAACGTCAGGCACAAACATTCGCCCAACATCGCAACATTGGTATAGCATAAATTTCCCAACATTGGTACAACATTAGCATTTCAACGTTGGCACAACATTAAATTATTGCCTGCGACGGTGCCAACCATTGCCAACGTTGGCCCAACGTAACCATGCTAGCTGGATAGTGTGGAGAGAGGGAACTGTCACTTATGTCTATAGCAGCATAAGCTGTGGCTTATCCTCAAAGACCACCCACCCACCCTTAAACGTTTAATAGTCATTGATTTTAATAAATGTCTCAGCCCCCCCCCCTACAAAAAGTCATATGGTGGGTGAATGAGTGCTCAAATGGATAGCATGTAGTTTGACCCCCCCCCCGCTAGTATACTGTATTCGACCTATAATATGTCAAATTTTAAGCCGAAATAGACGTCTAGCTACTAATTATGTGTCCAGAAGTATCTGTTAAACACATTATAAGCGTATGAAATTGAATAACATACTACACAGCAAAACAATTGAGGAAAAATGGGTGGGGGTGTGCACTTAATAGATTGAAATTTTGTTTTTGTTTTTCTAGCTTAAATTTTTTTTTAAGAACACTGTGCGCTTATTACGTCAAATACGGTGGTCGTTTATAAAGTTCTTCACAAGAAGCCGCCCTAAATTGACTCAAGGATATTCTTTTTGAAGGGTTGTTTTAAGATAGCAAAAGACCATTTCACACCCAATTTTTTTCCCGGAAGTACTCCGCCAATATACGAAAAAATGCTGGATTATGAAAGATGGGGCATTCATCTAGGGTACGTGCTATACCAAGCAATATTACAAATACCCTCTCACAACAGTAGTATTGTATGTATCGGAACGGGACTATAGTTAAGTACTGTTTATTACTCAATCGACATGCAGCCAATCAGAGGCCTCCCTTTTGGCGGGAAATTCAAAAGCAGCCAATGAGAGGCCTCCCTTTTGGCGGGAAATTCAAATAGGTCACGTGACCTTTGGGCGGGAAATTCAAATAGGTCACGTGACCGGAAGTGACCTACTTAAGAGGGTCACGTGACCACCATGTTGGCGGGAAATTCAAATAGGTCACGTGACTGGAAGTGACCTACTTAAGGGGGTCACGTGACTACTAGGTTGGCGCGAATTTCAAAATAAGTCACTTGAGATTTTTATGGATAAATAAATTTAAAAAAAGAAAAAGCAAGCTGAAAGCTTGCTAAAAAATAATTTAAAAATGTGGCTCTTTTTTTTAGGGGGGGGGAGGGGCACTCTGGGGGGCACTCTTTAAGATGCATGGGGGGGGAGGGGGGGAGGGGGGGAGGGGAGGGGAAGGGTTTTTAAGAGTGAGACTCGCCTCTCTGCCCTCTCTTTTAGAGGGCAGAGAGGCGAGTCTACTGGTTCGTCTACTTACAATGAAATGTATCATGATGCGTTTATGATGATGTGCATCATGATGTGACTATCTTACATCCCTATAAGAAATAAGCAAGGTCTCTCTCCTATACATAGGCGTACTTACACTGGCTATTTGTAAACTAATTTCTCTTGAATCAATTAACAGCTTACATTTTTTCTTAGATGTCATCTGACAGCTTCTTGCTAGGCTAAGATATTGTTAAATAAACAACTTGGAAAGCTAATTACAGTTTTCTGGGCTTGAAATATAGTCTTTCAACAGCGACAGCCCCCTTTTCTCATCTTACACAGAGGCAAATATCAGAGGCACCCAATGACGCCTAAACCACTCTCAGACAAGGGTCGGGCACTGCTGGACTATAATAGACGGGTCAAGGACCGTTCTACTGAGGGTCAGGCTAGGCCGGACATTCAATAACAGGCCGGACTTTGGCAAACTTGCTTGAAAGTCTGACCATGCGGGATCCTTATGCCCCAGTCTGTCAATGCTGGCCAGACTTTCAAGCAAGTTTGCCAAAGACCAGCCTGTCATTGAATGTCCGACTTAGCCTGCCTGACCCTCAGTAGAACGGTCCTTGACCCATCTATTATAGTCCAGCAGCGCCTGACCCTTGTATGAGAGTGGTATTGGCGCCATTAGCTGCCTCTGATATTCGCCTGTGTGCACGGGGGGAGGAGAGGGTTCACAGCTACAGCTCTCTTAAGGCAAAGCCTGCGCTTATAGAGCACTACTAGTGGAGGTCTGGATGAGGAGGCTATGGCATATGACGTTTGTCTTAAAAAATAGCCATGGCGCATGTCGATGTCGCTTAATTATGCTCATATCTCATGTCGATTTTAAGAATTGCTCATGTCACCTGTCACTATGTTTTTCAAGCTTCATGTCAAATGTCACTAGGCCTCATCTCGAATTTAGTGGTCCACACCGCCGCTGCTGCTGCTGTCGGTGCTGCTGCTTGCGCTGCTCGTGCAGCTGCTGCAGCTGCAGCAGCAGCAGCTGCTGCAGTTGCTGACGATGTCACGGATGCTGTTGACAGATGCTGCTGCTGCTGCTGCTGACGATGTCACAGATGCTGCTGACAGATGCTACTGCTTGTGCTGCTCGTGCAGCTGCTGCAGCAGCTGCTGGCTGCTTGTGCTGCTGACGATGTCATGGATGCTGCTGCTGCTGCTGCTGCTGCTGCTGACGATGTCATGGATGCTGCTGACAGATGCTACTGCTTGTGCTGCTCGTGCAGCTGCTGCAGCAGCTGCTGGCTGCTTGTGCTGCTGGTGCAGCTGCTGCAGCTGCTGACAATGTCACAGATGCTGTTGACAGATGCTGCTGAAGCCTCTGCCAGATGCTGCTGCTTGTGCTGCACAAGACCGAGTAGCCGCTATTCGGCGTTTCACTCCTTATGTACCCTGTCCTAGATAATCCTCTTAAACGGCTGAAAAGACTCTCTCAGCACAGAGTCTCTACTCAATGTAAGAGATCTGTTAAGTAAGTTTTCACATGCCACCTGACTACTGCGGGAGGGTTTTGACTTAAGCAGCTTAGTGCACACACGTGTCTTTTAGAAAAGCTACTTGCACACCTGCCTTCCTTTTTCACTAGTATTTACCCCCTGCCGACTTATAAGGCGCCTATACACGTGTGAGCCTCCTTATATACGCCTTCTTACTTCTAGAGCTAAGCTGACTGGCAGCTATTTTAAAAGAGAATACCCGTTACCTGTATAACGGATAAGGGGGTTATGAGATTAGCGTGTGTATACAAAAAAAAAAAAAAAAAAAGCTACAGGGGGCGCGTGTCTGTCTGTGAGGTAGAGACCATGTGGTAAGCGGCTCAAGTGTAAAACAAAAGCACCTCCTCTTGCCGCAGTGAGTGGCGCGGACGTCGGCTGGCTAGTTGAATAAGCGTCAGCTTAAAAGATAATCCGTCCACGGGCTGGCGCGTCACACCTGTCGTTAATCACCCCCTGTAGTCTTTGTATACGCAGGTGACCCGGCTTTATCTCTTCACCAGCTATAATCCCATATACATGTAGCGCACGTTACACTCGTTATCTCTCTTTTCATGCTGAGGGATTAGGGGTGGAAGGGTTCAGGTGAAAAGCGATTTGATTCCTCTCTGGAAGAGGGTGGGGCTCTAGGTGAAAACAAGCTTAGACCATCCAGATTAGCCGCTCTCTCGGCTATATAAAGAGCCTCAATTTTTTTTATCTCTGCCCACTTCGTCTTGTTGTACACTATCAGTCACGAGGCAGACGCTCGAAGTAGCAGATGTTTGCAGTATGGATTATACAGAGGTTACCTGCTAATAGGATTTTGTCAGAATAGGGTGAGTTGCTCTTAAAATGACCATTTTAAATGGGTTGTTAATATGGTATCTGATGTTAATGAGCTAACACCTAACATTGAGGATTATGACCTCCCAGAGGGGCGTCTCGCCAAATTCTCCGGTCTTGACTATAGGCTTAACTGTCTAAAGACTGTGGAGCACGTTAATGGGCGGTCTCCTTACTAATTTCACTTGACCAGGCCGGCAGGGTCAACTAGTCTAGGTAATTACAACCACAAGGGCGGCTACTCAACATCCAAGTGGACCTACTACTACGAGATTGTCTTTTGACCACTCTGCTGCCGCCTGCTGGTCTGGCGATTACATGCTCTAGTATAGTTCTCCGCTCTTTTCGTCAGATGACGCCACAATAGGGTTTTTGTACATTTCCACGATACTCGCGAACATTTTAAACGCATAATGACCTATAATAAGCAACAAAGCACACTTCTAATATATTGAATATAAGAAACATGTCAATGTTGTGTATTTCTGATAGAATGAGGCAGATTCTTTGAAATATCAACTAAACTATAGCGAGATTGAAAATACTACACCATATCTAAAGCGATATAAAAGCTATATAAAGTCAGAACTTCTCACGGAACGGTATTCTGCAACGGATCACTCAACCATTCGTCCTCGAATGCCACACAGGGCTCCTGTCCATCAGGACTTTGAGCCTTGACGCTTTTGAGGGAGGTTTGATCTTATGTTGCTTAACATGTGGTGTAATTAATCAACACCGCGGCCCCTCTTTAGGGGCCACACAATAAACAAAGAATAAAAAAGGGTAAGCCTTAGGTTTAAAGTGAATCTCCCAGGATTTTGGCGAGGCCGACAAAGGGGGAGATAACAGATTTAAACTGCAGGAGACTATACGCAAACCTTGATACTCTCAGAGGGGAGCCCCATATTGCGGGCCTGTGGTCAGATCTATCACCTCCAGGGTGCAGTCTGCATGTCATAAATGACCACCACAGACATTGGGATATAATGTTAATCCTACTCCAGGGTCTCCATAATTAGCGGGGCTCGCCTTGAGATGGGAAATTCACTACAGCACTATCTGTCGTTGAAAATGGTGCTCGTGTAGAGTCGGGATGATGTACCAAAAGAGCATTTTATACACAATGATACCCTTGTACAAATGCGTATACCTAGTAGGCTGTGTCTTATCATCAAATCTAAGAGGGTGCGCTATAGTTTTATTATACTTTTATAGACCATTTTAAAATCCGAGCTTAGCTTAGTTCATAGTCTCCTTACCAATTTTCACTTGACCAGGCTGGCAGAGCCAACTAGTCTAGGTAATTATAACCACAAGGGCGGCTACTCAAGATCCAAGTAGACCTACTACTACGAGATTGTCTTTTTGTCCCCTCTGCCGCCTAGTTATTACATCCTCCAGTCTAGCTCGCCACACCCTTTGAGCAGCTCCATTGCCTCGGTAAAAGTGTAGGGGTGTGCTTTCCACCTTCAGTCATCCATAGATTCGATCACCATCACCCCCCTTGAAATGACCTCAGCTGTTAATTAGGGCGTAAAGCAGCCCAACAACCAACCAAGTCCCTATCAAAGATGTGAATAACGAACGCGCTAGTATAGTTCCCCGCTCTTTCGTCAGATGGCGCCACAATAGGGGTTTTGTACATTCCTACGATGCTCGCGAGCATTTCAACGCATAATGAGCTATATAGGCAACAAAGCGCGCTTCTAATATATTAAAATATAAAAACAATTCAATATTGTGTATTTCTGATAGAAATGAGGCGGTTTCCTTAAATACCAACTAAACTATAGCGAGATGAAAAATACCACACCATATCTAAGGCTTTATAAAAAGCTATAGAAAGTCAGAACCTCACACGGATCGGTATTCTGTCTGCAACGGATCACCCCTGACCCACTGGTCCTCGCATGCCACACACGGCTCTGCCGTGTTTGTGCTTTGAGGTATCACCCATCAAGTGATCCATGCTGCCCAACATGAGGCTAATTAATTACGCTGATGTTGCATAGCACAGCGGCAGCATCTAACTAACTCTAAGGAGTTAGTCGGCCCCTCTTTAGGGGCCACACAATAAACAAAGAATACCCTGAATCTGGGACCTGCGGGCGAGGGCCCCAACTGTGAAGTCATTATTGGCCACATTGGTAATATCAATTAAAACTTTAGACAACACCCACCTTAAGTATCATTAACGGACAATATCAATAAACTTAGCATCCTCCTGGTTACCACATTTAGCACCAATTTTACAACTCACAGGGGCCACCCTTGAAAATAACACCAGCCTCACCACGCTTTTATTGCTCTGCTGATTTCTCCAATCCAAAACATTGGGTATCTAGTCCAGCTGTGAGCTCATTAGGTCAGCCCTTTGTCGGCCTCGCCGGCAAGTCCCGGATTCAGTATAGAAAGACTAAGGGGGCGGGGAGTAGGTCTTTAGGTTTAGCGCTATCTGTGTCATTAGACCATTCTTAAAAATCGACATGTGACATGAATAAAAAATTCTCAATTACTGTATAAGTAGGCGCCTCAACTCTTCCTTCAAATTCCGGCCTTGCGGGTGGTCAAATTTAAAAAAAAATTCCTAGTAGTCTATGGTCCCAAGAGTCCGATTGTATCAATTACGGTGCCCCTACATTTTCCCCCTTAGTGACACTAGTGACAACGCCTTTTTCACTTAGTGTCATGTGACATGATCATTTCTTAAAAATCGACATGCAACATGGGACACGTTCATCTCAAACCCTTAGCCTCTAGGGAGTTCAAAATAGCGCTGCCGCTGCCACTGTAGTCTGCCCGTTTCTGTGATCCAATATGAACCCTTCCTAATAGCACCCCCACTGGTGCATTGCATAAAAATAGCCCCCCTGACCTCATTTCTTGAGCTATAAAAAACACAATCCCCTCATTTTAATCACAATATCATGGCAGTCAACATGAATGGAGTCATTAGTGGAGAAAGATAAGAGTCTCTGTTTTCTGTAGCCTACAATATTATGGTGACATTCTTCATGTCAAAATGTAATAAATTAATATGAGTTGTTAAAACTTGTTACCATGGGGATGTTGGTAATTGTGTTCTTGAAGACGTATGTGAAATCCGGATGTATGTGCCTCTGCCCAACAATGTCCCTAGCCATTTTAAGTAAACCTGTTCTGTCTGAGTTAGAAGGGTGCCTAGGGCCAGAGCTACAGAACCCCTAACTGCTGTGAAGGTGCCCCTCTCCTGCCTAGATCACAGAAATGGGAAATATGTTCAGATGCATTCACCATGATATTTCTGGATCTAGGCAGATCTGAAAAGCTCTCATAGGGATCTATACTTATCAAATAATAATAAAACATAATTATCAAACTCCCTACCTTAGCGCCCCTATAAATAGGGTTAAGTACCTGTCCGACTCCCCTACCACTGCTGCTGGAGGAGTACCGAGAACTACCCTCTTTTTAGAAAACTAAGTAAAAATATCCTTCTTCATGTCCAGTTACATACAATGTCGATCAATTTGACACTGTAGCAGCATGTCTCCATATCTGTATGCTGCATAAATGCACAATACACGGTTCTGCACGCACTTAAACCAAGGCTAACATGGGTGACCTATATAGATGTGATACTCTCGTTTTCGGGGCTAGTAGAAATTAGGCGGCTAATACGGACGTTCCGGGTTCGAACCCTCACTAAGTTTTAGTCAAGACGTCTAGCCACGTCGCCTAAGGGGACGAAAGCGCGTCAAGGCGTTTACAGGGTTCGAACCCGTGAGCCGCTCCTTGGGGTCACAAAAAACGCTTCAACCTTGAAATCCCATAGGAAAATTTTTTTGGGTTTTTGGACTTTAGGCCTGAATTTGGGGGTGATCCCGGGCTGATAGAAAAATAATTCTTGGACGAGCGGATAGCTCTGGATCTCTTTTTATCTAAAACAGCAAAAAATTGATTGTGGTTCCGCCGCAATTCATCCGACGAGGGGTAATCAGCCCCCCCCTCTGCCAATCATGGCAGTGAATTTAGACGGCGCGCAATCACTCGCAGCCACCGCGGACGGACCAATTGGTCCTGTCGGCATCTTAGTATGGTTCGTGTGACCTACTTAGAGGCTCACACGGTGGGGGTGTGTCCGGCGTTCGGCGCGCTGATTGGCTACTGGTGGGAGGTGCTGTGCTGCGTCAGGAACTTTACCTATTTGGGACGGGTGTTAAAGGCGCACTGAGTTGAGGTGCACCTTTAAGCAAGAGCGCGATCCGGCCGTCGCGTTGGTAGCCTTACTACCCGTCGCGCATTTAACTGGAGAGTAGTATAGTATGTATCGGAACGGGACTATAGTTAACTACTGTTTATTACTCAATCGATATGCAGCCAATCAGAGGCCGCCATTTGGTCACGTGACCCGTTGCCATGGTAACGTGACCTACTTAGGGCTCTCAGCCAATCAGAAGCCAGCATTCTGGGTGACCTACTGACCTACTTAGAAGCTCTCAGCCAATCAGAGGCCGGCATTCTGGTAACCATGGTAACGTGACCTACTTACGTCACGTGACCTACTTAGGCTCAGCCAATCAGAAGCCGGCATTCTGGTAACTAGGGTAACGTGACCTACTTAGGGTTTTGTTTGTAAACAACACCACGTGGCTCTCTTGTTTGTAAACAACACCACGTGACACGTGACTGTTTGTAAACAAACAACTTATATATAGAAAATAAACACAACAAGTTCCATGTTATGTTAAAATTATATTTTCAGCGTCTATGTGTAACTACGCGCGTTCTCATTCAAACACTATAACACTATCATACCGTAGCAGCAGCAGGTAGGACTGGAAGAAAAGCAAGCGCACGAGCAGAAGCGACGACACCATTTGCACCATCCGGCCGTCGCGTTGGTAGCCCTACTACTCGTCGCGCGTTCAACTGGAGGTTTAAGAGTGACAAATGACGATTCTTTGTCGACGCGACTGCTAACATCAGCAGCATCAGCAGCATCGGCAGCATCGGCAGCAGCAGCGGCAGCAGCCTCGGCAGCAGCGGTAGCAGCAGCAGCAGCAGCGGTAGCAGCAGTAGCGTGAGCATTAGCAACAACAGCAGCAGCGACAGTAGCAAGGGCGGCAGAGCGGGCACTAGCAGCGTTATCAGCGGCGACATCGGCAGCCGCAACAGCATCAGCAGCAGCAGCGTCGGCATCGGTGGCATGAGTAGCTGCATCGGCGGCAGCAACAGCAGCAGTCACAGCCGCAGCGGCAACAACAACAACGTCATCACAACCAGCGTCACTAACAGCCGCAGTAAATGCAGCAGTAGCACGCTGAGCAGCACTAGCAGCAGCAGTAGCAGAGGCTACAGCATCAGCTTCACATTCGCGCGCCGCTTCGTCATTCCGCTTCATGTCACGGTAGCAACTTTCCATCATGGGGATCTGCAAATTGAGGCGCGGTGCTGGTGGTGGTAGTAGTAGTAGTAGTAGTAGTAGTAGTAGTAGTAGTAGTAGTAGTAGTAGTAGTAGTAGTAGCGTGAACGATGATGACGATGCCGAATACGGTTTCACTCCCCCTTATATACCCTTACTCCCCCCTTTTTTCAAGCCACCGGCCAGCTGCCCCCTCACGGCAGGTCTTTAGATCAGCCTTAAGTCGCTTACTACGCGGCTCATCATCCCTCTAATCGCATTTTCCAGCCGCCGGCCGGCTGACTGCTGACGACAGGAGAGGGTGATTTGTTTTTCTTTAGTTTTAAGGCGCTTACCACACGCGCACCCTCTAGTCACAGACAGAGTGACAGAAAGGGAGGGGGTCGCTTTGTTCACGCTACCTGTAGTTGTTTTTCTATACACACGCTGAGCCCATGACCCGCTAATCCTTCATACAGGTAACACGCGTTCAACTAATTACTCTATTGTATGACAGTCGGTACACGGATTTAATTTTAAACCACCTTCCCATCTGGATCCATGTCTGGCAGGGTGGAAGGATCCAGCTGAAAAGCGTGATTAGGGCTTTTGTTTCTCTTATGATAGCAGCAGGTCAGCATGCGACAGCTGAAAATGTCAGACTCCCCGCTCCTATAAAAGACTGAGATGCGTCTCTCTTTCCACACACCCTTCTACCATCGCCGCCGACACCGCCACCGCCGGCCAGCCGACCGCCGCCACCGCCTGCAGTCACCGCCATCACGCCAGCAGGGAATTTCGAGCTGAGTCTGCTTATTGCTTATTTTTTTTCTTTGAGCTTTTTGTTTTTTAAAATTTTTATTTTCACTCAGTCTTTTTTGTTTCGGAGGAAAGAAATATGGCGCTACAGAGGGCGCAAGTTTCTAAAAGACGGTCGCGCGAACAAAGTGCCCTCCTCAATTGCCCGGCTATTTTTTTATCTCAAAGGAGAGAGCGTCACGTAGTTGAGGTTCACGCTTCTCTTGAAGCGTACCGAATTCTCGAGAAATGCAAAGCTGAGCGCCATCATCGTTATACAAGAGCGGAAAAGGAAAACGTAGCGACATGGCCGAGAGCCGTCTTCTCAGAACAGTATTTACTCTACCATTGCATAACAGCCGCTCTCAGCGCCCCCACTCGTTGGGCGTTTCATGAAAAGAAAGAGCGCCGCTACTCTCCTCACCCCGCCTCCTCTTATAAAGTGAGAATAAGTGCTATGAAACGATTCGACAAGCCGATCGGTTTCTTGGGAGCGACTGCAGCTCCCACTCGGTGGGCGCGCGTTGTGGCCGACGTGAACACGGTCTCTAAACGTTTCGACGTCGTCACTTGTTATCCCGCATATTGCAACGCAGCCGAATTGAAGAAGATAGGGACGCACTATTTTAAACCATACGCTCCAATATGTATTTGTCACCGCTGCGCTCACACGCCTTATTGCTTTTTCGAGACGATCGTGTCACAACACAGAAATAGAAAAAAAAGCGGCAAAGCGACGAGCTTTGCCTAAATGATCCAAAAAAAAAAAAAATTAATCTCCTCCTCCTCCTCCTCCTCCTCCTCTTCTTCCTCCTCCTCTTCCTCCTCCTCTTCTTTTTTTTTTTTTTAAATAAATATTTGTATCAGACTCCTCTGGAGTCTGATACAAACATTTATGACTATTGAGTGAAAATAGAATTTTATCGCAAAAAAAAAAAAGAAAAAAAAGTCACTTCTGCTGCCGCTACTGTGACACCGGCCGGTATCAATAAAAAGGTCGGCTGACTTTTCTCCACAACCATTCACTACCGACCGTTCGAGTGAGAAACACAGCAGACAGTCAGACACACAACCGCTCTCTGACGCGTCCTGAAAAAAAACAAAAAAAATGTCGAGTAGTAAAAGCAAACTCTTCACAGAAATTCATTTCGACGCTCGACTACAAGTTGTATCATTAGCGGTCCGTCGGGTTGTGGAAAATCGCGCTTGGTGGATCAATTTCTGAGCGACGTGAACAATTTGGTCACGCCGCCGGTGGAAAAGACTTTTTACCATTACGGCGAGTGGCAACCTCTGTTTGAAAAAATACAAAATCAGTACGGTGTGGAATTCCTAGCAAAGAGTCTATAGCGGGAGACGTGGAAGTAGCAGAAGACGCTTTACGACCACACACTCTACTGATATTGGACGATCTGATGAGCAGTTCCAATCAGCAAGTGGTAGCCGACATCTTTACTAAATACTCGCATCACTGGAACGTGAGTGTCATATACATCACTCAGAACCTATTCCAGAAATCACCCGACTTTCGAACTATGAGTCTGAACGCTCACTACATGATCGTTTTCAAGAACCCGCGCGACATGGGGCAAATAGCTAGTCTGTCTCGCCAGGTGTTTCCCTCTAACGCGGCGGCCCTCTCTAGTATATTTACCCATGAACTCAAGCGACCTCACTCATACCTCCTTCTGGACTTCAAGCAGTCAACACCTGACGATCTGAGAATACGCTCCTCTTTGACGTCCATACACTCTCAGCTAGTATTCGTACCGCTAGACAAAAAAAAGAACAAGAGAAAGCAGTAGCAAAAATGTCTTCTCATCTACTCGAAAGACACTTTGGTACTCTCAAGCACTTAGCTAAGTGCTCGCCAAAGGACTGCTCGCATCTAATAGACTCTGGAAGCGACGATCTGATCGCAGCGTTGAGTGAGATCTGTCACAATTTACTGGTAGGGAACATCCCGCTCAGCGACAAACAACTGGACAAGCTTCGAGAATCGGCTGACGTGTTGAGGGAGGTCGGCAAAAAATCTACGCCCATCAAGAAAAAGAGACGCGTCTTGGTACAAGAGGGAGGTTTCCTCATTCCGGCTCTCATAGGGATGGCCTTACCGCTTATAAAGAGCATTCTCCGTATATGAGACACCTCATTCGACACCTACTCGCCGACAGTACCACCGCTACCGCCACCGCCAGCGTCATCGCCACCATCGTCCCCATGACGGACTCAGAGCAGCAACAACACTACAAACGCTTAGCGCTCGTGGATCCTGAGACGCTCTACAAATCATCACGAGCAGGTCTACTTCATCATGTGCCCGCTGCTGCTACTACTAGCGCTGCTACTACTGCAGTCGCTGCTGCTAGTACTTCTACTGCTCCAAACCTTCCTCCTCTTCCTGATGAGCGTACTGAAAAGAACGAGAGTTCCGCTCCTGCCACCGCCGCCCGCCTACCTGCCGATATGTCCTATTACCACAAGCAGGCAGAACAGTCCCTTCATCCCGACGCGGCCTTGCACCAAGTGCTACAGTTTATCTACAGGGACTTGGACTTAGTGTTGAACGATCCCACTTTGGAATCGCGCGAGAAAATGTTGAAATACCGAAGGTTGTTGAATAGATTGCAATTTTTTCTCGCGAATCCCAACAACAGCAACATCTCTTCGTCCTACACTTCTTCGCCCCCGGCTCACCTCCGTCAGTCTGCTGAAGAAGCCAGCGCGTCCCTACTTGAGCGGTTGGTGAACCAAGTTCCCAAGAGGAATCGCACCCGGACCGTGGCGCTGTACAAACAATTGGAGAAATCCGGTGTGGTCAAGTGGAACGAGGACGGTGCGGTGCGCGAGATGTCGGGTCGGAGAATACCACCTGAGCATCGCATCAACATAGTGGACTTACTGAACGACACCGCCAGGTTCAGGAAGACGGCGCCCAGACCGGCGGGCTGCTCTCCGTTCACAAAAGCGCTGCGCGAAGCAGTTCCCACAGACTCCTTGATCGGAAACCATCTGTATAAAGCGAGCGGACCTGGCCAAAGCTTGGACACACGGCTTGCTGACAGAGGTCGGAAACGACCGAGCTTCGACTCGGAAGAAGGAGAAGCAGCAGCAGCAGCAGTAGCAGCAGCAGACTCTTCTCTCCAGGCGGACGATCAATCCTCTGACGACGAGGAGGGCAGTGAACTTTTCCAAACTCCGACTTCCTATAGGAGCGCGGGGAGTAAGAAAAGGAAAGGGCGCAACCGCCTAGCGGCGACGTCGTCGTTCACGCCCTCAACAAGTCGACGATGGGCAAACCAGTGAAGAGACTGACCAAGAAGGAAAAAGAAAAGAAGCGCGTAGTAGCTAGATATACCGACGTCAAAGCGCCCTCCAGTTTCACTAGCGTGACTAAACTCCAGAAACATCATTTTCGCCACCTAAACCCGGCCGTCATCCGAGATGCTTTAGTGTCGCTGGACGCCTACACTAAACATAAACCCATTCGGAGAAAATTCGCAAGGAACAAGACTATAACCGGCGCAATCGATCAGCAGTGGCAGATAGATCTGATGGACATGCAGGCTTTGGCGTCTCACAACGACCGCTTCCGGTACGTGGTGACGGCGATCGACGTTTTCTCTAGGTACGCGTGGGCCGTTCCCATTAAATCCAAGAGCGGCGCTGATGTTACCGAGGCCTTCCGAAAGATGACAGACACTGGCGAGAGACGACCGCGCACTGTTCAGACAGACAAGGGGAAAGAGTTTTTGAACAAGATCTTTCAAGATCACTTGAAGAGCGAGGGCATAGAGTTTTTCACTGGCGAGAACGACGACATCAAAGCTAGTCTAGTGGAGCGCTTGAACCGCAGTCTGAAGGAGAAGCTGTGGCGTTATTTCACACACAAGCGCACGTATCGCTACGTAGACGTACTGCACCATGTAGTGTCTTCTTACAATCGCACTCACCACAAGACGTTGAAAATGGCGCCGGCTCAAGTCAGCTCGGAAAACAGCGAAACAGTTTTCTACCGACAAGATCTCCCAACTAACAAACAAATCGACGAAATATGGAAAAAGAAGAAAAAAACAAAGACGTCCGCCGTCACGTCATCGCTCCAGGTGACAGAGTGAGGATGTTGAGAACTAAAGGCGCCTTCGACAAAGGGTACGAGGGAAACTGGCGCGAGGAAGTGGTCGACGTTGCTAAGACGTTGGGAAGCAGAGGGTTCGAGCTGAAAAACAACAAGGGCGAGGAGATAAAAGGCGTCTTCTACCCGGAAGAGGTTCAGAAGGTGTACAAGAGTCGTTACGACAACAACTACCTGATAGACGAGGTGTTGCGCCGCAAGACCGTCGACGGTAAAGAGTTAGCTTTCGTACGTTGGTTAGGTTACGACGACAAGTTCAACGAGTGGATCCCCGTCAAAAAAATAACGTAGAAAAAAAAAAAAAAAAAAAAAAAAAATGAACATCACTCTACCTAGCAACAGCTCTATGGAGTATTATCCTGACAACAGCTTGACGTCTTTCCGAACTCACTTCGACTCGCCGCTCCTTCTGCCCGAAGCGTACGAAGCGGCTCTGACTGAGATCATCCTCCCTACAGAATGGACTAACGTGCACGACGACTTGATCATCGTTGTTCCTCTGCGCACCAAGGGTTCGCTAGAGGAGGCGATCAAGGTTTTAAAAGAGACTAAATTCGCCGAAAGAAGAAAACCGCAGGTAGACTGGAGGGGAATGAAAAACGCGAACGGTCTGAGCAAGCTAACGTTCAGCTCAAAATACCCGCTGAGCTGGAAGGAAGCGAGCTATGTAACGGTGGAAGAGCTATCAGACACGTCGGAAGAGCAGCGATTGAAACCGGAAACAAAAAGGTTCAAGAGAGAGGTCGACTTGAGACAGACGAATGCCGTATACAAGCAGTTCTTGTCCCCGGCGGTGAAGAAGAAGGCGATCAGCGATCAAGCAAGACAGATGATCGAAGAGATGGAGAAAGCCATGGGCGTGCGCAGTTTCATGCCAAACATATTCGAGATACCTCCTATTTTCACCGGAAGCAACCACACCCTAGTCGAGCGCTTGAGTGAGACGTTGCGAGATGACAGACTAGAGGGCGCCAGCTTCTTGCTCAAACCGATGGGGATCTTATCGTACGACTCCAAGACGAAACGCGTCACCATCAAACCGCCGAGACACTGTGCTGTCCTGCTGACTCAGCATCTCGCATGCGTTCTAGGCTTCGGAGAGAAGACGTGTTTCGCATCGCCGACTACCGGCGCCTACTCGATGGATGTTTTCGGGGACGTGCACTCTGTGTACATATACACCGACATGATCCAGGAGAGACGTGTGGGCGACATGCAAGTGCCGCTGTTACGCTGCGTCGCGGTGGACAGAGGCGGAAAGCGTCGAGGTGGCGTGCAAGCTATCAGTTTTCCCCATTTGGATTATTTCCCCTTGAAATCCAAGAGGTTTACCGAGGTCGGCATCTATTTAAGAGACTGATCCGGTCATTCCATCCCATTCGGTAGAGGCGAGGTGACCGTGACACTTCATCTGAGACCTATTGAGCGCTGAAAGAGAGAAAAATGATGCGTCAACGCGTTCCGTACTTTCCACCCAGGCGCACCGTCGGCAGAGGGTACAGCGATTACTACAATGCGCAGCTGGGCAACGGCATCAACGTGTACAGCGGGCGCTCTTTCCAGAGCGGGCACGGTTTGGGCGGCGCTCTGTTAGGTCTGATGCGCTCGGCTACCCCGCTATTGAAGTCGGTGGGAAAAACGCTGCTCCGCGCCGGTGTGGGCGTAGCTAAAGATGTGCTGGCGGGTCGGACTTTAAAGAGCAGCGTGAAAGACCGAGGCGCAGGCGCTCTGAAGAGACTGGCGAGTACGGCGTTCTCGGGAGGAAAGACGAGTGTCGCGTCTAAGAAAGGGTCGAAACGTCGCCGGCATTCTCCTCAGACGGGCGGTGGCTCTTGCAAGAGACGTAGAGGGGATGTATTCGACCGGTAAGCGCCTAGGCGTTCAGGTATAAATAAAAAGACTGGAGGCGGCCGGCGTCAGTCTGTCGTCCGCGTGAAGAGAGAACACAATGGCTTACGTACACGAGAGCAGTAACGAGTGCGCGCTCTCTGAGCTCGACCTGCACACCGTAGCGCCGACTCAGACTACTATCTTAAAGTCGTCTTTCCTGGGGATAGAAACAAAAAACTCTTTAGAGGATGGAGGTAACATAAATTTCACCATCAACAAGTCGCAAGAGTACACAGACCTGAACGAGAATTACCTTCATCTGGAATGTCAAGTGCTGAAACCGAACGGAGCGGCGCTCGAGGACACCGACGTGGTAGCTCCGGTGAACAACTTGGCTCACTCGCTCTTCAAAGACGTCCAAGTCTCCATCGGCGGTTTCAAAGTGTCTGGCAACACCGAGACCTACCCTTACCAAGCTTACTTGGAAGGGTTACTCAACTACAACAAAGACGTGAAGGCCGGCGTCATGAGCGCCCAGGGGTGGCATGAAGATACGCCTGGTCACTTTGACGCGTTGAGTAACGCGAATGCGGGGTACAAAGAGCGCAGGAAGCTAATCTCCAACAAGCGCTTTTCGCTGATGGCGCGACTGCACTTTGACCTGGCTCATCAACCGAAGCTCATCGTTGGAGAGACAGAAATCAATCTCACTCTGAAACAGGCAGCGCCCTCTTTCTATCTGATGTGCGCCGCTGACGGAGGCTACAGCTTGAAGATCTACAAAGCAAAGCTCTACGTGCGACGCGTGTTGGTGGCGGACGCTGTAGCGGAAACGCACGAGAGAGCGGTGATAGAACACGGACCCTTCGACTACCCGGTGAACAGAGTGGAGGTGACGACGTACGCCATCCCTCAAGGTAACAGAGATCACAGCTACACGCACTCCAACACAGGCCAGCTTCCCAAGTCGATGATGATTTGCTTCCTAGACCACGACGCCTTCAACGGTAGCTACACCAAGAACCCGTTCGAGATGAAACATTACGACATCAGCTCGCTTCAAGTGATAGTGAACGATCAGAAAGTGCCGAACGACGCCTACGTGCCCGACTTTAAGACCAAAGCGGCCGTGAGAGAGTACTTGGCGCTACACACGGAAACGGGGATGTACGAGGGTGCGCGCTCCTGCGGTATTTCATACGATCAATTCCTGAACGGTTACACGGTGTTCCCCCTGGATTTAACCCCAGACAGATCGCACGACGGGTGTCGCGTGAACCTTATAAGAGCGGGTCAGCTGAGGGTGGAAGTCAGTTTCCGCTCGGCGCTACAAGCGACAACAACGGTGCTACTCTACTTGGTGTACGACAACGTCGTCGAGCTGACCCGAGATCGACACCCCATCACCGACTACCACATGAACTGAAGACAAGACAGCGGTACTTAGCGTATCGTATGAACACGCTTGAAATAAGCAGAGTGTTGAAGGAAAACGTTCACACAAAACATCGTTTCCTGGGTGTTTTCTCTTGTGACACTATTCCGAAGCACCCTATCAAAGACACTTGTTTCGTGAGCAACACAGATCCGCAACATTTACCAGGTCAGCATTGGGTGGCGTTTTACGTGTCGAGCACGGGTGAAGTGTACTACTTTGATTCCTTCGGCTTACCGCCGCTGAGTGCGGAGTTCTTGTCTTTCGTGGAACGCTCTGCTCCGTTCAAGTGGCAAAGAAACCGCGTTCAACTACAAGACACTTCTGCTGACACCTGTGGACCTCATTGCGTTCATTTCCTAATTGAAGCATGTCGAACAAGAAACCCCAAGAAGTGCGTCATGCGCATGAGCAAAATCCCAAAGCTGAGCGACCGGACAGTGAGTCAGAAGCTATCGATGATGCTGTTGTGACGGGTTGTTGCGATGGCGGCCGTTTCATGGAGGCAAAGATTCTCTGCCTTGCCGAAATGGTGTTGGATTTATCCAAAGTCGTGCAATGTCTATTGGAGAGAAGTCGTCCGGGGTGTGGTGGTGCGAGTGACGGCGGCGTGAGACTTTGCGGCCTGTTGGGTTGTTGCAAATCGAAGAAGCGAGCTAAAAAAGCATAAACTTGTGTGTTTTTTTGATTGAAATGAAAATAAAGAATAAAATGAAAAAAAAAAAGAAATTATCTTGTTGTGTTTTTATTTCTATATATAAGTTACATAACTTTTTTGATTGTTTGTTTACAAACAGTCACGTGTCACGTGGTGTTGTTTACAAACAAGAGAGCCACGTGGTGTTGTTTACAAACAAACCCTAAGTAGGTCACGTTACCCTAGTTACCAGAATGCCGGCTTCTGATTGGCTGAGCCTAAGTAGGTCACGTGACGTAAGTAGGTCACGTTACCATGGTTACCAGAATGCCGGCCTCTGATTGGCTGAGAGCTTCTAAGTAGGTCAGTAGGTCACCCAGAATGCTGGCTTCTGATTGGCTGAGAGCCCTAAGTAGGTCACGTTACCATGGCAACGGGTCACGTGACCAAATGGAGGCCTCTGATTGGCTGCATGTCGATTGAGTAATAAACAGTAGTTAACTATAGTCCCGTTCCGATACATACTATACTACTCTGGAGGCTTAAGTGTGACAAATGACGATTCTTTGTCGACGCGACTACTAACATCAGCAGCATCGGCAGCAGCGGTAGCAGCATCGGCAGCAGCTATAAGGTGAAAACATGTTCAGACACGGTCGGCGTGTGAGACCTGTCCAGGCACGTCCGAGCAGGTTCGAACGTGTCTGAACATGTTCCGGAGTGCAAGACGCGTGCACACACAGACCGCACAGACACACACAGACCCACACACCCACACACCCCTATGTAGTGTGGGATGTAAAAGAACCCTTGTCTCGGTAAAAGGGCCATAGATTCGATCACCATCACCGCCCTTGAAATGACCATAGCTGTTAACTAAGGCGTAAAGCAACCCACACACCCACACACCCACACACCCACACATTTTTCTGTATGAGCCTTCAGACCTGAAGCTGCTCAGTGTACGGGACTAAGTTTTGTCATAGGCCCTACGGACGCTACTCAAGGGGGAATAAGAGAGCCGTCTCACCATAGCATGGACTGGCTGTAGTTTTTTATGTTTCGGTACCTACAACCAAACAGCCAGTACCCACCCCAGGGCTTCATGTCGCACGCGGGAAAAGTATAAAGATTCTAACGGTGGCGCCAACTGTCGGAATAGCGGGTACACTACGTCAGTAGTTCTTTTGTTCTCCGCTGATTGACTGGGCGAAATGTAGTCGGTAGCTCTATTTTCTGTGCACTGTTCTGTTCATTTTCTACACTTAACGCTTAAATAGACCACGTGTTTGTACAAGCTAACCGTTTTTATCAGTGCAAAAATTAAATAAGCATCGGATAGAACAATAAAAAAATGAGAAAGTAATCCAGCACTTAGTATAACGCGCCAGTTTTATCATGAGACACCGAAAGTCTGTTTTTTTCGGGTGCATAAGACAGTCGACTGAGAGCTCCAAACCAACCAAAACGTACCAGAGTGAGATCTATCTCATTAGAACGTACCCGACAGGGCAGGGGCCTTCTACACCCCGGCTCTGATGAGCAAGCGACAATTGTTGCAGAGGTCCTATTCCTCTTTTGAGGTGGGACCAAAATTGAACAAAAGAATAAACTAAACCAAAAGCCTTAAGATTGAAAGAGTTGTAGATACTAATTTTAACGAAGAAGTCGCATTCATTAGTTTACAAATAGCCAGTGTAAGTACGCCTATGTATAGGAGAGAGACCTTGCTTATTTCTTATAGGGATGTAAGATAGTCACATCATGATGCACATCATCATAAACGCATCATGATACATTTCATTGTAAGTAGACGAACCAGTAGACTCGCCTCTCTGCCCTCTAAAAGAGAGGGCAGAGAGGCGAGTCTCACTCTTAAAAACCCTTCCCCTCCCCTCCCCCCCTCCCCCCCTCCCCCCCTCCCCCCCTCCCCCCCTCCCCCCCATGCATCTTAAAGAGTGCCCCCCAGAGTGCCCCTCCCCCCCCCTAAAAAAAAGAGCCACATTTTTAAATTATTTTTTAGCAAGCTTTCAGCTTGCTTTTTCTTTTTTAAAATTTATTTATCCATAAAAATCTCAAGTGACTTATTTTGAAATTCGCGCCAACCTAGTAGTCACGTGACCCCCTTAAGTAGGTCACTTCCAGTCACGTGACCTATTTGAATTTCCCGCCAACATGGTGGTCACGTGACCCTCTTAAGTAGGTCACTTCCGGTCACGTGACCTATTTGAATTTCCCGCCCAAAGGTCACGTGACCGGAAGTAGGTCACTTCCGGTCACGTGACCTATTTGAATTTCCCGCCAAAAGGGAGGCCTCTCATTGGCTGCATGTCGATTGAGTAATAAACAGTACTTAACCCGTTCTTAGTCCCGTTCCGATACATACAATACTACTCACAACCATTTATTTATAATTCATGCAATATGGTCAAAAGTTAAATTAATGTAGATTCAGTTTTGGTCTACTTTACACTCCACACAACTCCAATGCAAAGTCAATATCTTGTAAAACTAGGTGAGACGTTTTTTGTAAGACGGTTATGTATTTCTCTTCAAGTATCTATTATTTGAACTAATTTAATGTGTGGACATATATATGGTCAGGAGTGCTAAGTCACCTCCAAACATAGTAGTTGAGTTCACCGGCAGATTACATAGGGACTATGTGGAAGACAACTTTGTTACAGGCCTAAAAAACACAGATTAGAACTAATTTTGGGATGCTGACAATGCTGAAAGGGCCTGGCACATCTTATTATTGAATAAAGATAAGATCTTGTCCATAAAGTGTCCTATCAAGAACTTCGAATTTGCCAAAAAGAAGAAGCCTTGGATAACTAATGCAATGTTAGATTTTTTTTTGCTGAGAAAAACCTGGCCCTTACAAAAGCCAAGCAAACTCAAAATGTGGATGACTTCAATATTGCAAATTTCCTAAAAAACAAACAGAGCTCGTAGAATTTCCAAAGCGGGTGAGGAGATTTATCACAAGGATAACCTCACATTACATAAAAATGACCCTAAGGAATAGTGGAAAGCCATTTCAAATATCTTAAATCCTGAACGAGATCAGGCCACCATTAACTTAATAGATGAGGAAACAAACCTCCCAATTGCCCCTGAAGACACAGCAAATTACATTGATAATTATTTCATAAATATTGGACCGAACCTGGCTAGTGACATGAACATTCCTTGGACATATGATGGCTATATATCTGACAAAATATTTCTCTTGCAGCCCATCACAGTAGAACAAGCTAAATTACTGATCCGCAACATCAAAAAAAAAAAAAGATCTGGTATTAAAAACCTTTCCACATTTGAATATCTGCCCTGGCTGGGTGGAGCACACCCTCTTCAAGAAAACCCCCAGAGCAGCACCAGTCGAGCCAGAGGTTGAGGAGTTCCCAGCAGAGGCCGAGCCAGAGGAGGTCCCAGCTGAGGCCGAGCCAGAGGAGGTCCCAGCTCTGGTCTCAGCGGTGGAGCGCTACACCGTCGGTGAGTTTGTGGCCTGCTTGTACGACTCACAGTGGTAAATCGCCGAGGTCACAGATGGAGTCGATGATGAGGGCATGTATGAGGTCAACTTCATGATCCACGGCAACACCACACTGAACCAGTTCTTGTGGCCAACGCTGAAGGACATGATGCGCGTGCACCCAGACGAAATCCTCACCAAGATCTCCGCGCCAAGTCCCGTCACAACTCATGGCAGGCTAGCTTCAAAGTATGCCCTGCCTACTGCAGAGCTTAGGGAGATCAACACCCTCTTCCTCACCTCCTAAGCTTCCACAATGATGACAACCCGGTTAACACCCATCGACTTGAACTTGGACAGTACACTAGTTATCGTGAGGCATCCGTAACAGTAACACGGGTGCCTGGGATACACCTCATGGTGCTACTATATCTATGGATATATTTGATAATTAATGGCATAGAACAGTGCTATAGGATGTTTAGAATACATGTATGAAGTTTTAAGGGGATCTGATTAGTTTTGAAGCTTGTGTGACCAAGATTTGAAAAGTATCAGTTCATTGTGAGGCATGCGTAACGGTAACGAGCCGCCGGATAGGTCTCACGAGATTGCCAGCTATGCACCTATGGGGGCCAGTATAGTCCTCATTATGGTTTTATGTGATTATAAACAGGTTTGCCTTATGCATTAGAGATGAAGAGGTGCCCTGGTGATGTAAAATATTTCTGGTAGACTCGTTGCGCGTCGTCAACTCGCCGTAAATTTGTACTTTTTTATTTTCAAATGCCCATAGCTAAGTCAAAAGGTGATATATTTGATGGTTTAAGGGCTTGGAACAGTGCCACAGAGTGTTTTGTACCCATGTATGAAGTTTAAAGATGGTCTGATTAGTTTTGATACATCTATGGCAGCTGTACCAAAGTCCTATGAGCTAGCCTATGTCGTGAGGCATGCGTAATGGTAACGAGCCGCCGGGTAGGTCTCGTGAGATTGCCAGCTATGCACTTATGGGGGCCAGTATAGTCCTCATTATGATTTTATGTGATTGTATATATGTTTGCCTTATGCAGTAGATCTACAGAGGTGCCCTTGTGCTGTATATTATTTATTGGCGTCACACCTCGTAGCAGGAACACGGGTAAAAGTGTGACTTTTTTAATTTCCAAACACCATGTACATAATCAAAGGTGATATTTTTGATGGTTAGATAACATAAAACAGTGCTGTATAGTCCTAAGTACACATGTTTTAAGTTTAAAGAGGTTCTTGTGCATTTAAGTTGCCCCTTTGAATGATATATAAAGGTAATGAATTTTTGACCTGATTTCCCGCGTAATGGTGTCCCAAGATGGCTCGACTTGCACATCTGAGGTTAATTGTTTTAGGAAGGGGGTATATTGAAGGTATACTAGAGCTATTATAATGGTAATCAGAGCAATTTTAGGCAAACTAGAGTAAAGTTGGTAAAGTTAGTTGAATTTTCCCAGATTTGTCGAAGTTTTCGATTATCTCTCAACCCAGAAAAAGAAAAGTTCAAATCTTACGGCTCCGAAATTTCTCAGGGTCAATCCTACATACTAGGCCTACTAGAAGGCAAAGTTTGGAATAGCTGGGTACTTCTAAAGAGTATTCTTATAATGAGGGGTCTATTACTGTTACGGATGCCTCAGAAATATGACAGGCTGCGGTTGGTGCTGAATAAAAACTGCACCGGCCGGCATAACAGAGTTCCGCGGCGTTTCCGAGGGGCCAAGATGTTAACCTTGAAGAAAAATAAAGTTGTGTACTTAAACTTTGATTTTTTTATTTTGTCCTATGTTTACCACTTTCTGCATGAATTACTGATCTGACCCATATACTGTCAGACTAAACAGAAGCAAGGTGGGAAATCGGGTCATCGCCGTTTACTCTCCGACAGACTTGCTTTTTGATTTAGATATAAAGTGGGGGATACGGGCGGCCGGGCGATAACTCTCAGAGTCACAAGACTTGAGGATAGTTTTGACGAGGACCCTGTTTCTGCTGACAGAATTGACATATTTGAAATGTTTATTACTCAGATTTTAAGGTTTAACTCGCCTACAATTCACCATAAATTGCAAATATAATATAAGTACCGGTACCATATCTAGCTATAAGTGATATTAACCTGTGAGTTCACTCACACGCTCAATCTTTTAGATGTGGGGTGGTGACATCTATGACCTTCCAACAAAACAGGCTCTAATTCGTGTAATAAATGTATTTGTTCAATTTATAATGTTCTACTGCAATATGTAGGCCCTACAGTTATAAATGTATAATAGACACAAAGAAATACAATTTCACGGTATCTAGTCCTCAAACACTGCCCCACGTCTGATTCCGACGGCGGCAAAATCGCCGTCTCCGCCACCACCACGCCCCAAGCGGCACGCAGCGACACCAGAGGGAATCCCCCCTCACCGCATGACGTCACACGGGGTATTCCCCATTTTCCAACATGGCGGACACGGGTAGGTAAACTCTTCTGAAAAAGCAACAAATCATTGAATTTCACTTCTCTTTGATTATAATTATTATCGCTGCTGCTTCTCAATGAAACAAATGATTGTGTTTTATCCAACAAAGATGAAATTATTGTTTTACTAGTGCATGGTTTAGACGCGCGGCCCAGACATTATTTTGACAGCGGGGCACGGTTCGCGCGGTTGGGAGGGGAGGGTGATTTGACAGTCGCTGAAAAATTGCTGTCATTGGATTGAAATTTTCTAAATCAATAGAATCAAGAGAGAGTTGTGCCAGTTAGTCTGTGTTTTAACGCGCATTTGGTTTGAAGTGTTTATCTTAACTGTTGTACGAGAACGGACAGTTGACCCCAGTCTCCAAATTGTGAACCTGTCTGGGCTACCCGGGCCGGGGGGTTGCGACCACGCCCCCTTCACGTTTCAGTGTTCCCCGTCCCCTCCCCTGGCCCTAAATGTAAATCACAGGATGTGGTCTTTTCTATGCATTGTGTCAGTGTACCGCAATATTGAGATCAAATACCTAAGACATGACAGTAAAAGTGAATTAATAAGTCATTTAATGATTAGGTCTAAATTGATAAGCCCGGCATAAGGCCATGAGCCCTGGGCTGGGGGGTGGGGGGGGGGCACTTGGTATATTGGGTGTGCGGGTGGCAAGGGTGGTTTTTGAGAAAAATCCCTCTAGCCAAGGGTCAGTTTTCAGCAAAATCCCTCTAGCCAAGGGTCTGTTATCAGCAAAATCCCTCTAGTCAAGGGTGACTTCTTCGACTTCGGAGTCTCACCAAAATTCATGCAAAAGGGTCATTTTTGACCGAAATCCCTCCAAATGAGGGTCAATTTTCGGCAAATTTCTATAAACAGAAGCACTTTTGACCAAATTGCTCTAATCAAGAGGGGCGTTTCCAGGGAATTTTCGAAAACATAGACCCTTTTTACCAAAATCCCTCTAGCCAAGGGTAAGGGTTTGTCGGAGGCTCAGCCGCATACCCGTGTCAAAATAAATTTGAGTACCCCCCCCCCCCCCCCCGGGCCATGAGGTTTGACTTTGAGTTTACCGTCCGAGATATTTTGATAAGACTCATAAGTGATGAGACTTTGTTTAGTTATTCATTATTCAATATTTTTCTTTGTCGGCAGGGAGCCCTGGAAGAATTGGGACACTAAATCAAAACCATAACATGTTTTCTTGTGCTTGCGGCAATATCGAAATTGACCAAATGCTTTTGCTTTATGAAGAAAGACTGCTTAGAAATACATGAATACCTTTCATATGGACTCTAATTGATTGATAATTTTATTGATTTGTTTGTTTAATGTTTGTTTAACGTCCTGACATACATCAAGTAGCTTACGGGACATATCGCAAGTTAGCGATGTAGACTTCTACAAATAATAGTAGTCTTGCCTCGCAGTAGCGGTAGGACAGATATCCATATACTGTAGTGACCACATCTATGGATGATCAAATCTATGAAATGAATGACCACATGTGTGAGGTGTGGCAGAAAACTGCTTTATTTGCCTGGTCCTACCTACCTGGGCTTGTACCCTAGTAAGCAGGGCTAGACAAACCACAGCCTTTGATATCTCAGACGTGGTTCACTGAGGAGAGATCACAAGGTAGACCACCAGCATGAAGGCCCCGGCCCGCGCATATCGGCAGTGGCTGCCAATACAGCTTGGTCAGTAGTTCACCAAGTGAGCCCTCAAGTTTTGTCGTCTTTTACCAATCTGGTATGCCCATAGTTAGGCCCCCAAAAAAAAGGTTTGTTTCAGGTCACCCGACCGACCCTATCAAAACAGGGCCGACCCTACTTTTTTTTAAATGCAATTTTGAAGAAATTTTATGTGTCAATTTTAGGTTTTCCCCCCAAAAAAAATTCCCCATTTTAACACTTTTTCGGTATCATAGAGGGGCTGTAAAAGTTTTAAAAAAAAGAAGGTAAAAAAAAAAAAATCCGACCTACGGACCCTAGGTTTTCATCCCATGTTACCTGAAACAAACCTTCTTTTTTTTATTTGGCCCTATTATGAAAGGCTCCCAATGAAGTAGGGGAGTGAGTGCATGGGCACTTGGTGCATAAAAGGCAAAACGGAGCTGAAGAAGGACCGACACTCTAGGCCTTCATGGTGGGGGGTGCTGGATGTAGGGGGGGGGAGTGTAGGGGGTATAAGGAGTAGATGAGTCAGTGATACACTATGCACCAATGCAGCACAGGCCAGTTACTTCAGAGCTTCAGTGCCATGATTCTTGGCCCCCCGAGAAAATATTCATTATCAAATGCACTGTTTAAAATGAAAAATGTTTTCAAACCCGTCTGGAAAATGTTGAACCCTTGAGAACAATATCATAAAGTTGGTTTTCGTTGACATATTTGAGTTTTTTTCTATACTTTCCTGGCTCTACTTTGTACTTTCTGTGACAAGGGTACAATTTAATTGAATTGCTTCCAATGATAAAGGTGCCACTGTGTTGATATTGTCGCACATAGGCCTAGTTACTATAGGATAGGAAGTGACCGGGGATAAAACCTGTATGCCTATAGCCTATGACAGACGCTATGACAGTTATCATGCATACCGTTAAACCCCGCCTTTAAGACAGATTTTATTCGGGATTTATTTTTTATTCACAAGACAGATTTTTCCCAAAGTTAGGGTGTCATTATTCGTATTTGACCCACTTATTGAAAGGCCCTTTTAGGGTCTTTGAACCTAAAAGGCCCTTTTGTAGCCTTTGAACTTGTTTTTATACCATACGGTTCAATCCAGAATTGGTTTTAACTATTTCATATAAATTCTAGCATGATTACGTATGTAAACAATTCCGTTGATATATTTGTCCTACTTATTGAAACGCCCTTTAGAGACCTTTGGTCTTTGCATAGGTTAGTACGGTACTATACTTTTTCACTACAGAACGATGACTCCACATGGATCATTATACCTCATATAGATCAAATCATTTAGATTGTTATGGCCCTAGACTCCTAAATTCAACACGGCGACATGGGCCTTTTAGGGGCTTAGTGACATGGGACATGAGGAATAAATAGATAGTGACATGGAACATGGGACCTATCTTAAAATCGACATGGCCATTTCTTAAATTGTGAGACCCCCCCCCCCCCCCCCACACACCACTTAAATTGTTCGCCACGCAAATACGGAATAGCTCTCCTAAGTGTGCGGACAAACGTTTAGGGCGTTAACTTAATCTTAAATCTTAATCTATTGTCTTAAAATGGGGTAGCGCTGTTTTGTATTGAGGCACTGTCACTGTTTACCAAAACCCATGGCTATTCTGAGATTTCAAGGGGAGAAAATAAAGAAAATGGGGGTGCTGGGGTGTGTGCTTATTACATTGAATATGGTACACACATTTGTAAAACAAAAGTAAAATTTCATTCTATTAAGCGCACACCACCATACCAATTTCCCCCTATTTTTTTGCTGTTGCAGTCCTGCAATTAACATATCAAGCATATATTGGACCTAAGAAAATATTGTATTACACGTGCCTAACAGTTATAGTACATTTGAGCTAAAAAAAATGACACATTTTTAGGCTTTCGCAATCTAAAATCGGTCCTCAAAGGGGGATGTGCGCTTATTACATCGAATATGGTACATGTATACCAAACCAGGTGTCATCAGGGTGTCTAGAATAAAAAATAGGACAATGAAATAATTAAATGATGCATTGTGAGCTCTACCGTATTCGGCGTAATAAGTGCACACCCCCTAATAAGCGCGCACCCCACGTTTTTGGCTGATTCTTATACCAGAAATAACCAAAAATATCTCAATTTTTTTACCCCAATTAAACTCTTAACTACTAAAAGGTGTCTACAATCATTTTTAAGCGCACTCTGTGCTTATTACCTGGAATACGGTACTCGGAAATAGTACTTGTCTAACTCAGATTTACGTGGAATTTGGTCTGTAGGTCCTTTAATGTTGACTAAAGATATCTAGAGGGTTATTGACCCAGGGAACCCTGGGTCTTAGGGAGACGGTTTTGAGGAAAATGAGTAGATTTGCAGTCAAACGTTGATGCAACTATATACATTTCCTGTTGCATATTTTGAATAAAGAATAGCATTGCAACTAACTTACAACCTATGTCTGTCTACCCCTTCATCCAGAGATTTGAAAAAAATAATCTTTCCTAGTGAAAATGATGGGAGAAAAAGAGTCAATTTGATGTCAAAACACACCTCTCTGTGAACTAATGCTAAAGAATAGCAGAGTGACCTTGAATCCAGCCTTTAAAATAGTCACGTTCACACAGATACCCATAGAGCTCAGTGTTAAAGGGAAGGTGAGATAAAAAAATGAGACGCTTTTAAGAGCAAGAGAAACTCCATTAGTGGTGCACAAAGACTTTGTCTTCAACCATTGGCTCTGGCCACTACATTTGGTACAAAGAATATTGGTAGGGGTGGAGGTGTGGTTGGGGTTGGGACTTTATGTTGGGACTTTGGGTTGGGACCATGGGTCACATGTGATGTATATCACACAATCAATCTTTTTAAAATGTATTCTCAATCTATATCTCAAGATGATCAACACAACTACAACAACTGAAGTGTGATTTTACATGCTGATCAATTTTATTTGTAAATCAATGATCACAACGTTTAAATTAGGCTTCATCATTTAAAGTCTGCAAGACTTAGTAGGTTTATCCAACATATAGAATACCTCCGAACCAAATTATGTGTAGCTCAGTCACTAATTGGAATTTTTCAACCCAGATTTCGCTGCAGAGTAGCTACATATATTACCTTTAAAATAGACAAACTCTCAATAAAAGAATCGGTCTATTAGTAGTATTAGTGACTGAAATCGCCGATGCGGAAAGCGGGAGCTCTCACACTTTCCACCAAAACCTTAATATCACCATAGCCTAGTGCGCTAGTCCTGTATAGTTACTGTATGTGGTATTACAGGTTCTCACCTATGGAAGGCCGGTGCCTCATATCATTTGCCATTTGTCATTTGGCAATTGACAATTGCTATTCTGCAGCTATATTTGTTCTCGGACATTAGATACTCGGACATTTCTCAGACATTAAATGCTCGGACATAGCCTAGGGTTGTCGGACATTTGATGCTCTGTCAAAGCTACATCATTTTACAGGATAAATGAGTATGCCCTAATTAATGTCCGAGCACCTAAATGTCCAAGCACCTAAATGTCCAGGCACCTTAGGGAGTGGTCATTTTTTAACAACAGGGGGGGGGTGGTGGCTTTGGGGGGGGGACCAAAAAAATTTGGACCCCTTGAAGGGGGGACCAAAAATATTTGGACCCCTTGAAGGGGGGGGGGGGGGACCAAAAAAATTGCACCCCTTTATAGCAAAAAAGCCAGCGCGTTACTATAGGGGTCGGCCGCCCTCAATTTCAACTTGCCTGAGGGGGGGACCAAAAAAAATTCGACCAGCTCACACGAAAATCCACCAACCCCCCCTGTTGTTAAAAAATTACCACTCCCTAACGTCCAAGCATATCCGACATATGGGACGCTTTCTTTGTTAAACTATATAGACCCTATACCTAACATCCGAGCACCAAGATGGCCACCAATTGGCAATGTGGCAATGGCGCACCGGCCCTCCATACCTGTGTGCGTATTGTGTTTAGTGTGTAGTATAGTCACAGTAAATTCCCGCGTATAACCCGCACACCAACTTTGAGAGAACCCTATAACCCGCACGAGGGGTCTGAAAAATGCGATTTTATTACTGTAATATATTGACAAAAACCCTTGTATTACCCTCACCTAGACTTTGGGAACTTTGTAGAACCCACACTGAGGGTTTGGTTCACATATGACCCGCGGTTTATACACGGGAATTTATGGTCCTGATACATGTGTATGTTATTTACAGGTGGGCCTTGGGTGTGTGTGGGTGTAGGCCTGTGTAACTGTGTGTGGTTCCTATGTGCGTGCGTGCGTGTGTGCATGTGGTTCCTATGTGCGTGTGTGCGTCCCCGACCACCCCCGCCACCTGCTGTGTGTGTATGTGTATGGTGTGTAGGCCTGTGTGACTGTGTGTGTGTGGTTCCTGTGTTGTGTTTAGTGTGTCGTTACTGATGCATGTGTATGTTGTATTACAGGTGGGGCGCCCTTCTCGCACACCTTCCCCGACCACCCCCGCCACCTGCTGGAACAACTCAACATCCAGCGTTACTACGGAGCCTTCTGTGACGTCACTGTCCGCATAGAGGACTACGACTTCAAGGTAACCACCGTCTCTAAGGCCAAAATAAATAAGAGAAAAAGTTGTGTTCTGGTACCCCTGCCGATTCCACATTTTTAGAGCAGACCCAAGGTTTTTTTCAGACATTTTTTTTTTAATTCTTGAGAAAATTTGTGACATTTTTGGCGCTTTTAATACTAAAATTTCTCTTTTTACTAAAATTTGAATTAAACCACAATGGTGCGAGCGAGTGATTTAAAAAAAAAATTGTCAATGGATTTGTCATCAATTCTTTTAATTATTTTTTACCAAATCTTCAACAAAACTTCGAAGGGAACCCACAGAAAAAATATTTAATTAGTTGATCTGAATCAAGGGGAAAAATTTGAAAAAAATTCTTGAGGTAAGCGAAATCCATTGACCAACTTTTTTTTTTGTTCTGGCCTTACCAGGACCCAACTTTTTAAAATCATTTCAGGCTTAATGCCTTTTGTCGTCATGGTGCATGAATGCAGTCCGACTCTGAACGAAGCTGTATATGGGGGTGGATGGCTAAATTTGACACGGCGACATGGCCATTTCTTAAAATCGACATGCGACAGAGCTTAGTGACATGCGACATGAGGTTTGAAAAGATAGTGACAGGGGACATGAGCAATTTTTAAAATCGACATGGGACATGGGGATTATTAAGCGACATTGACATGCGACATGGGGACCCCCCCATCTATACCCCCCTGTATGTACAAGCCGGCCGCCACTTTTACTTAGATTGGAGATTGAGGAGGGTCTGTTTGGCGCCCATTCACATATTTCCTGTAGCAAGTCAATGTACGGATACCAGCAAACACAGAATACCGGTAACAGAATTAATTTCATGTGAATTATTATGTGTCACAAAGTACATTTACCGGTAAGTTTCAAGAAGTTTTGGTCAATGACCAGTGTTTATATTCGCTAAAATAGTTCACTTTAAAAGATGTAAGTTCCAGGTAGTTATAGTTTGTCACTTGTTATTAACTGTGAAATACTGAGACAGGTTATTAATATGGCATTGTCTACTGTACAGCTGACAGTGTGTAAGGGAGTAGTCGTCTTTTGAAAAAGGTTTGTTTCAGGTCACTCGACCGACCCTACCAAAACAGGGCCGACCCTACATTTTTCTATGCAATTCTGTATTTTTACCCTTTTTCTGTCAATTTTAGGGTCTTCGAAGTGACTGGCTAGTACCTTCATGTTAAAATAAGAAATGAAGAAATCCGATCTACCGACCCTACATTTTCTGCCCATGTTACCTGAAACAAACCTTTTCTGTTTTTTTGTTCTTTTTGCCTAATGGGGAGGGGCGAATTTTTATAGCCAAATGTAAAGGGCGCATTCCTTGTGTCAGCAAGTGATTCACTTTTTAAGGGGGAATTAACAACAGGGGGAGTGGATTTGCTGGGGATGAGGGAAGGTAAGGGGCAAAAACTTCCTGGCGCTGGCATTGATCAATTTCTGACATGTTTGGGCAAAAAAATTAACCATTCTAGGAGGGCTTATGAAAACTTTTGTGCATCTGCTCCCAAATTTCACCATGATCACTCAGATGCACCAATGTGCGTACTGTAAAACCTCATGTATAAGCCGCGGCTTATACGCCAATCAGATCAGTAGTACAGCTTATAGGATCGGCCTCAAATTTGCTTCCATAAATTTGCAGAGGTCCGCAAATATTTACGGAGGTCTGTATTTGTATGCTTAAATACCAAAAAACGATTTCTGTATATATTTGCGGACCTCCGCATATTTGCGGAGAAACAGCAACCAGTGCGTGTTGGCGGGGAGCTCAATGTCTGACCTTAACCCTGAGTGTATTATACCTCCAGTGACCTGTTTCTCCACAAATTTGTGGAAGTCCGCAAATTTGCGGAGGTCCGTAAATTTGCTTCCATAAATTTGTGGAGGTCCGCAAATATATATGGAGCTCCGTATTTGTATGCTTAAGTACTAAAAAACGATTTCCGTATGTATTTGCGGATCTCCATAAATATATGGCGACTGTATTTACGGACCTCCGCAAATTTGTGGACCTCCGCATATTTGTGGAGAAACAGCATCCAGGTACACCAGTTAAATTCACCTAGACAGACACTTGATTTTGTGGTTTTGTGGCATTTTAAACTCTTTATTTGTGAACAATGGTAAAGTTTAAGTGTTATTCTTTCCATAAAACTAACACAGGAAGTTGTATTGTACATAAATAACCTCATATGTCACTATCCGTCTTAAGGTATGTGTCCGACTGATGGTGAATCTACCCTATTATTAGAGGCAAGCTGCCCAAAATTCCAGACGGCGATCTACGGCTTGAAACATGACTCGTGTAGCAGCACCCAGAGCCTGTATGTCTATGTGTTAATGCTGTACATGTAGATGTGTCTAACAGTGTACTATACCCCCAGGTACATCAGTGTGTGTTAGCGGCGAGCTGCCCCAAACTCCAGACGGCCATCTACAGCCTGAAGCATGACTCATGTACCAGCACCCAAAGCTCCATCCTCAGCATTAAAGTTAGTATATCCTAAAAATTTTATTTTCTTAATCTTAAGCCACACCAAAAAGAAAAAGGTCTACGGATTTCCCGCACCATATTTTCGAAAATGCAAACTTTTGAAAAAAAAAAAAAAGTGTCTACGGATGCGCCCGCATCATTTTCTAAGAAATTTGAATTTTTTTGTTGTTTTTTTGGTGGCCCTTTTTCTGATCAAAATCGAGATTTTGAAAGTAACAAATCTCAAAAAAAAATTCTGTCAGGAAAAAATTCAAATGTTGCCCACTTGATTTAAGGTAAAAATCGGCAGACAAAAAAAAATTTGAATAAAAAAAAAATTCGCTCGCTCGCACCATATACTCAAAATGAAAATCTGTAGACCAACTTTTTTATTTGGTGTGGCCTTATTTAAATTTCTTCCAAACACTGACGATATCATAATAAAGGGAAAGGGGATAATCAAAACACAGTCTATGGACAGCATGTGCTCAGATAGGGGATACCATGGTAGCTAGCTATAAGCCTATTTAGTGTACATTGTATTTTAAATGGGTTCAACTTAATTCAGGCACGACACCAAGTCGCACCATGGGCTAAAATGTCGCAGTTACACTAGAATATATGCAAAACCAATATATGTGAACAAAGCTTATAGTAAAGCAATAATGGTCTATCTGAACATTATGACTTTTTTCCAAGAAGATTTATGTTTGACCCCTAAGGCCACTCCAAATAATATCCTTATTTCTCATTACCACGGGCATCACCAAAATCACCTTCCTGAGATTTTAAATTTTTTTTTGCAAATGATAATGGTAAAACATGACAGAATTAGACAAATATAGCCATATTAGGTGTCAAATTAAACTTATAGTGCAGGAAAATGTAATGGGATGAAGAATACATGCATATTTATAATTTTCGCACATCCTTCATTTCTTCATTACTAAAATATGAATTTGGTTCTCCGAGAGCCTGCAATACTCTATATGATTTAATCCTCAGCAAAAAAAACAACAAAAAAAAAAACAACGCCATTGTCACATTTCTCATGCCTTAGTGATGAGAAACAAGTATATTATTTGGAGAGGCCTGTTATTACCTTTCATGTTTGAGAGCTAATGATGGGATGTCCTTACAGGAGAATTACCTGAGATTCATGTTTGACTGATAATGATGGTATGTCCTTACAGGAGGTGTCCGTGGCCGGGTTTCGCATCGTGCTGGACTTCCTCTACACAGGGACGTTAAAACTGGACCTGGTCCAGATCCACGACGTGCTGTCTGCCGCCCAGTACTTAGAGATACGCCAGGTATGTGCTAACCTCATACATACCCGATATACCCTAACCCTAACATTGCAGCCCAGTGCCTTGAGGTTGGACAGGTTTGTTGCCCTGAATAGCGATGATTCAGTTTTCTCCGTATGGGCAGCCATCTTAGTTCTGAGCTAGGAATTTATCGTGAGACTTAGGCAGTGACCAGACACTCACACATCATCGCTTCCGGGGAACAAGCTGCAATATGAGAGCAGAACCAAAGTCTCACGAGATTGCTGGTGTCAGTGTACACAGAGTGGCTGCAGGAACAAATCCGGTCCCGGTAGAGCCCTATAATCTAACCCTACCCTACTGTGTGCCGAGAAGTACCTGCAGATATGACATATTTGTTACCTTATAATACATGTAAGTTGTATATACCAACCCGAACCCTCACCCTACAGCCCAGTACCTAGAGATAGGACAGGTCATGCTCATACACTATTTAGAGAATAGAAAACAATGTTCTCCCCGTCGAGACTGTCTGTTCTCCTATAAATGAAAAGTTAGTACAAAATGATGTGAAGTAAGCCTAAAGCACAGATTAACGTGAGACTTAGAAGTGAGAGTGGGTGGGGGGATGTGGGCGGGGGAGGGGAGGCTCACTATTTTTTCCATGGTCATATCTAATTTTAATTTATGATATCAGTGACCCATGTCTAGACTCTGATCAAAGAACAACATTGATGTAGACTCGGTTTATCCATAGAGTGTTCTAATGCTATAAAGCACGTGTGTGAGTGGCACATAGCTATCTCAAAATTGTCTTAAATTGGTAATGATACCATCTAATGTAATCCGACCCCACGGGATACCCCATATAAAAATCATATCAATCTTTGACAATTTCTGTCTCTAAATGGCCTGTTTCTGATTGGCCTGTTTGTGACTGGCAGGTTTCTGACTGGCAGGTTTCTGACTGGCAGGTTTCTAAATGGCAGGTTTCTGACTGTTTGTGACTGGCAAGTTTCTAAATGGCCTGTTTGTGACTGGCAGGTTTGTGACTGGTAGGTTTGTGACTGGCTGGTTTCTGACTGGCAGGTTTCTTGTTGTTTGTGACTGGCAGGTTTGTGACTGGCAGGTTTGTGACTTTCTGACTGGCAGGTTTCTGACTGGCAGGTTTCTGACTGTTTCTGACTAGCAGGTTTCTAACTGGCAGGTTTGTGACTGGCAGGTTTGTGACTGGCAGGTTTCTGACTGGCAGGTTTGTGACTGGCAGGTTTGTGACTGGCAGGTTTGTGACTGGCAGGTTTGTGACTGGCAGGTTTGTGACCGGCAGGTTTGTGACTGGCAGGTTTGTGACTTTCTGACTGGCAGGTTTCTGACTGGCAGGTTTCTGACTGTTTCTGACTAGCAGGTTTCAAACTGGCAGGTTTGTGACTGGCAGGTTTGTGACTGGCCTGTATCTGACTGGCAGGTTTGTGACTGGCAGGTTCTTGACTTTATGCTTGGCAGATTTCTGACTGGCAGGTTTCTAAATGGCAGATTTCTGACTGGCAGGTTTCTAAATGGCAGGTTTGTGACTGGCAGGTTTGTGACTGGCAGGTTCTTGACTTTATGCTTGGCAGATTTCTGACTGGCAGGTTTCTAAATGGCAGGTTTCTGACTGGCAGGTTTCTTATTGTTTGTGACAGGCAGGTTCGTGACTGGAAGGATTCTAAATGGCCTGTTTGTGACTGGCAGGTTTGTGACTGGCAGGTTTGTGACTGGCAGGTTTGTGACTGGCAGGTTTCTTGTTGTTTGTGACTGGCAGGTTTGTGACTTTCTGACTGGCATGTTTCTGACAGGCAGGTTTCTGACTGGCAGGTTTGTGACTGGCCTGTATCTGACTGGCCTGTTTCTGACTGGCAGGTTTGTGACTGACAGGTTTGTGACTAGCAGGTTTGTGACTGGCAGGTTTGTGACTGGCAGGTTTGTGACTGGCCTGTATCTGACTGGCAGATTTCTGACTGGCAAGTTTCGGATTGGCAGGTTTGTGACTGGCAGGTTTCTGACTGGCAGCTTTTTGACTGGCAGGTTTCTGATTGGCAGCTTTTTGACTGGCAGGTTTCTGATTGGCAGGTTTCTGACTGGCAGGTTTTTGACTGGCAATTTTTTGACTGGCAGGTTTCTAAATGGCAGGTTTCTGACTGGCAGGTTTCTGACTGGCAGGTTTGTGACTGGCAGGTTTCTGACTGGCTCTAACTGGCAGCTTTCTGACTGTTTGTGACTGCCAGGTTTGTGACCGGCAGGTTTGTGACCGGCAGGTTTGTGACTGGCAGGTTTCTGACTTTCTGACTGGCCGGTTTCTGATTGGCAGATTTTAGACTGGCAGGTTTCTGACTGGCAGGTTTTTGACTGGCAGGTTTCTGATTGGAAGGTTTCTGACTGGCAGGTTTGTGACTGGCAGGTTTCTAAATGGCAGGTTTGTGACTGGCAGGTTTTTGACTGGCAGGTTTCTAAATGGCAGGTTTGTGACTGGCAGGTTTGTGACTGGCAGGTTTGTGACTGGCAGGTTTGTGACTGGCAGGTTTGTGACTGGCAGGTTTCTGACTGTTTGTGACTGGCAGGTTTGTGACTGGCAGGTTTATGACTGGCAGGTTTGTGACCGGCAGGTTTCTGACTGGCAGGTTTCTGACTGGCAGGTTTCTGACTTTCTGACTGGCAGGTTTCTAACTGGCAGGTTTGTGACTGGCAGGTTTGTGACTGGCCTGTATCTGACTGGCCTGTTTGTGACTGGCAGGTTTGTGACTGACAGGTTTGTGACTAGCAGGTTTGTGACTGGCAGGTTTGTGACTGGCAGGTTTGTGACTAGCAGGTTTGTGACTGGCCTGTATCTGACTGGCAGGTTTGTGACTGGCAGGTTTGTGACTGGCTGGTTTCTGACAGGCAGATTTCTGACCTGCAGGTTTCTGATTGGCAGGTTTTTGACTGGCAGGTTTCTGACTGGCAGGTTTTTGACTGGCAGGTTTCTGATTAGCAGGTTTCTGACTGGCAGGTTTTTGACTGGCAATTTTTTGACTGGCAGGTTTCTGACTGGCAGGTTTTTGACTGGCAGGTTTCTAAATGGCAGGTTTCTGACTGGCAGGTTTCTGACTGGCAGGTTTCTGACTGGCAGGTTTTTGACTGGCTCTAACTGGCAGGTTTCTGACTGTTTGTGACTGGGAGGTTTGTGACTGGCAGGTTTGTGACTGGCCTGTATCTGACTGGCAGGTTTGTGACTGGCCTGTATCTGACTGGCAGGTTTGTGACTGGCAGGTTCTTGACTTTATGCGTGGCAGATTTCTGACTGGCAGGTTTCTAAATGGCAGATTTCTGACTGGCAGGTTTCTAAATGGCAGGTTTGTGACTGGCAGGTTTGTGACTGGCAGGTTCTTGACTTTATGCTTGGCAGATTTCTGACTGGCAGGTTTCTAAATGGCAGGTTTCTGACTGGCAGGTTTCTTATTGTTTGTGACAGGCAGGTTTGTGACTGGAAGGATTCTAAATGGCCTGTTTGTGACTGGCAGGTTTGTGACTGGCAGGTTTGTGACTGGCAGGTTTGTGACTGGCAGGTTTCTTGTTGTTTGTGACTGGCAGGTTTGTGACTTTCTGACTGGCATGTTTCTGACAGGCAGGTTTCTGACTGGCAGGTTTGTGACTGGCCTGTATCTGACTGGCCTGTTTCTGACTGGCAGGTTTGTGAGTGACAGGTTTGTGACTAGCAGGTTTGTGACTGGCAGGTTTGTGACTGGCAGGTTTGTGACTGGCCTGTATCTGACTGGCAGATTTCTGACTGGCAAGTTTCGGATTGGCAGGTTTCTGACTGGCAGGTTTCTGACTGGCAGCTTTTTGACTGGCAGGTTTCTGATTGGCAGCTTTTTGACTGGCAGGTTTCTGATTGGCAGGTTTCTGACTGGCAGGTTTTTGACTGGCAATTTTTTGACTGGCAGGTTTCTAAATGGCAGGTTTCTGACTGGCAGGTTTCTGACTGGCAGGTTTGTGACTGGCAGGTTTCTGACTGGCTCTAACTGGCAGCTTTCTGACTGTTTGTGACTGCCAGGTTTGTGACCGGCAGGTTTGTGACCGGCAGGTTTGTGACTGGCAGGTTTCTGACTTTCTGACTGGCCGGTTTCTGATTGGCAGATTTTAGACTGGCAGGTTTCTGACTGGCAGGTTTTTGACTGGCAGGTTTCTGATTGGAAGGTTTCTGACTGGCAGGTTTGTGACTGGCAGGTTTCTAAATGGCAGGTTTGTGACTGGCAGGTTTTTGACTGGCAGGTTTCTAAATGGCAGGTTTGTGACTGGCAGGTTTGTGACTGGCAGGTTTGTGACTGGCAGGTTTGTGACTGGCAGGTTTGTGACTGGCAGGTTTCTGACTGTTTGTGACTGGCAGGTTTGTGACTGGCAGGTTTATGACTGGCAGGTTTGTGACCGGCAGGTTTCTGACTGGCAGGTTTCTGACTGGCAGGTTTCTGACTTTCTGACTGGCAGGTTTCTAACTGGCAGGTTTGTGACTGGCAGGTTTGTGACTGGCCTGTATCTGACTGGCCTGTTTGTGACTGGCAGGTTTGTGACTGACAGGTTTGTGACTAGCAGGTTTGTGACTGGCAGGTTTGTGACTGGCAGGTTTGTGACTAGCAGGTTTGTGACTGGCCTGTATCTGACTGGCAGGTTTGTGACTGGCAGGTTTGTGACTGGCTGGTTTCTGACAGGCAGATTTCTGACCTGCAGGTTTCTGATTGGCAGGTTTTTGACTGGCAGGTTTCTGACTGGCAGGTTTTTGACTGGCAGGTTTCTGATTAGCAGGTTTCTGACTGGCAGGTTTTTGACTGGCAATTTTTTGACTGGCAGGTTTCTGACTGGCAGGTTTTGGACTGGCAGGTTTCTAAATGGCATGTTTCTGACTGGCAGGTTTCTGACTGGCAGGTTTCTGACTGGCAGGTTTTTGACTGGCTCTAACTGGCAGGTTTCTGACTGTTTGTGACTGGGAGGTTTGTGACTGGCAGGTTTGTGACTGGCCTGTATCTGACTGGCAGGTTTGTGACTGGCCTGTATCTGACTGGCAGGTTTGTGACTGGCAGGTTCTTGACTTTATGCGTGGCAGATTTCTGACTGGCAGGTTTCTAAATGGCAGATTTCTGACTGGCAGGTTTCTAAATGGCAGGTTTGTGACTGGCAGGTTTGTGACTGGCAGGTTCTTGACTTTATGCTTGGCAGATTTCTGACTGGCAGGTTTCTAAATGGCAGGTTTCTGACTGGCAGGTTTCTTATTGTTTGTGACAGGCAGGTTTGTGACTGGAAGGATTCTAAATGGCCTGTTTGTGACTGGCAGGTTTGTGACTGGCAGGTTTGTGACTGGCAGGTTTGTGACTGGCAGGTTTCTTGTTGTTTGTGACTGGCAGGTTTGTGACTTTCTGACTGGCATGTTTCTGACAGGCAGGTTTCTGACTGGCAGGTTTGTGACTGGCCTGTATCTGACTGGCCTGTTTCTGACTGGCAGGTTTGTGACTGACAGGTTTGTGACTAGCAGGTTTGTGACTGGCAGGTTTGTGACTGGCAGGTTTGTGACTGGCCTGTATCTGACTGGCAGATTTCTGACTGGCAAGTTTCGGATTGGCAGGTTTGTGACTGGCAGGTTTCTGACTGGCAGCTTTTTGACTGGCAGGTTTCTGATTGGCAGCTTTTTGACTGGCAGGTTTCTGATTGGCAGGTTTCTGACTGGCAGGTTTTTGACTGGCAATTTTTTGACTGGCAGGTTTCTAAATGGCAGGTTTCTGACTGGCAGGTTTGTGACTGGCAGGTTTGTGACTGGCAGGTTTCTGACTGGCTCTAACTGGCAGCTTTCTGACTGTTTGTGACTGCCAGGTTTGTGACCGGCAGGTTTGTGACCGGCAGGTTTGTGACTGGCAGGTTTCTGACTTTCTGACTGGCCGGTTTCTGATTGGCAGATTTTAGACTGGCAGGTTTCTGACTGGCAGGTTTTTGACTGGCAGGTTTCTGATTGGAAGGTTTCTAACTGGCAGGTTTGTGACTGGCAGGTTTCTAAATGGCAGGTTTGTGACTGGCAGGTTTTTGACTGGCAGGTTTCTAAATGGCAGGTTTGTGACTGGCAGGTTTGTGACTGGCAGGTTTGTGACTGGCAGGTTTGTGACTGGCAGGTTTGTGACTGGCAGGTTTCTGACTGTTTGTGACTGGCAGGTTTGTGACTGGCAGGTTTATGACTGGCAGGTTTGTGACCGGCAGGTTTCTGACTGGCAGGTTTCTGACTGGCAGGTTTCTGACTTTCTGACTGGCAGGTTTCTAACTGGCAGGTTTGTGACTGGCAGGTTTGTGACTGGCCTGTATCTGACTGGCCTGTTTGTGACTGGCAGGTTTGTGACTGACAGGTTTGTGACTAGCAGGTTTGTGACTGGCAGGTTTGTGACTGGCAGGTTTGTGACTAGCAGGTTTCTGACAGGCAGATTTCTGACCTGCAGGTTTCTGATTGGCAGGTTTTTGACTGGCAGGTTTCTGACTGGCAGGTTTTTGACTGGCAGGTTTCTGATTAGCAGGTTTCTGACTGGCAGGTTTTTGACTGGCAATTTTTTGACTGGCAGGTTTCTGACTGGCAGGTTTTTGACTGGCAGGTTTCTAAATGGCAGGTTTCTGACTGGCAGGTTTCTGACTGGCAGGTTTCTGACTGGCAGGTTTTTGACTGGCTCTAACTGGCAGGTTTCTGACTGTTTGTGACTGGGAGGTTTGTGACTGGCAGGTTTGTGACTGGCCTGTATCTGACTGGCAGGTTTGTGACTGGCAGGTTTGTGACTGACAGGTTTGTGACTAGCAGGTTTGTGACTGGCAGGTTTGTGACTGGCAGGTTTGTGACTGGCCTGTATCTGACTGACAGATTTCTGACTGGCAAGTTTCGGATTGGCAGGTTTGTGACTGGCAGGTTTCTGACTGGCAGCTTTTTGACTGGCAGGTTTCTGATTGGCAGCTTTTTGACTGGCAGGTTTCTGATTGGCAGGTTTCTGACTGGCAGGTTTTTGACTGGCAATTTTTTGACTGGCAGGTTTCTAAATGGCAGGTTTCTGACTGGCAGGTTTCTGACTGGCAGGTTTCTGACTGGCAGGTTTCTGACTGGCAGCTTTCTGACTGTTTGTGACTGCCAGGTTTGTGACCGGCAGGTTTGTGACCGGCAGGTTTGTGACTGGCAGGTTTCTGACTTTCTGACTGGCCGGTTTCTGATTGGCAGATTTTAGACTGGCAGGTTTCTGACTGGCAGGTTTTTGACTGGCAGGTTTCTGATTGGAAGGTTTCTGACTGGCAGGTTTTTGACTGGCAGGTTTCTAAATGGCAGGTTTCTGACTGGCAGGTTTTTGACTGGCAGGTTTCTAAATGGCAGGTTTGTGACTGGCAGGTTTGTGACTGGCAGGTTTGTGACTGGCAGGTTTGTGACTGGCAGGTTTGTGACTGGCAGGTTTCTGACTGTTTGTGACTGGCAGGTTTGTGACTGGCAGGTTTGTGACTGGCAGGTTTGTGACCGGCAGGTTTCTGACTGGCAGGTTTCTGACTGGCAGGTTTCTGACTTTCTGACTGGCAGGTTTCTAACTGGCAGGTTTGTGACTGGCAGGTTTGTGACTGGCCTTTATCTGACTGGCCTGTTTGTGACTGGCAGGTTTGTGACTGACAGGTTTGTGACTAGCAGGTTTGTGACTGGCAGGTTTGTGACTGGCAGGTTTGTGACTAGCAGGTTTGTGACTGGCCTGTATCTGACTGGCAGGTTTGTGACTGGCAGGTTTGTGACTGGCAGGTTTGTGACAGGCAGATTTCTGACCTGCAGGTTTCTGATTGGCAGGTTTTTGACTGGCAGGTTTCTGACTGGCAGGTTTTTGACTGGCAGGTTTCTGATTAGCAGGTTTCTGACTGGCAGGTTTTTGACTGGCAATTTTTTGACTGGCAGGTTTCTGACTGGCAGGTTTTTGACTGGCAGGTTTCTAAATGGCATGTTTCTGACTGGCAGGTTTCTGACTGGCAGGTTTCTGACTGGCAGGTTTTTGACTGGCTCTAACTGGCAGGTTTCTGACTGTTTGTGACTGGCAGGTTTGTGACCGGCAGGTTTGTGACCGGCAGGTTTGTGACTGGCAGGTTTCTGACTTTCTGACTGGCCGGTTTTCGATTGGCAGATTTTTGACTGGCAGGTTTCTGACTGGCAGGTTTTTGACTGGCAGGTTTCTGATTGGCAGGTTTCTGACTGGCAGGTTTTTGACTGGCAGGTTTCTGACTGGCAGGTTTCTGACTTTCTGACTGGCCTGTTTCTGACTGGCAGGTTTTTGTCTGGCAGGTTTCTGACTGGCCTGTTTCTGACTGGCAGGTTTTTGACTGGCCTGTTTCTGACTGGCAGGTTTGTGACTGGCAGGTTATTCGCAGGTTTGTGACTGGCAGGTTTGTGTCTAACTGTTTCTGACTGGCAGGGTTAGGCTCTCTGTCTGACCAGTCAGATGTACATGCCAATCAGACTTGTACCACTTTTGTGAGACAGAGCCATACACTGTTTTCCAACAATGGCAAGAAGAGGCTTGACTGGACCTACAACTCTATACCTTGTTTTTACATATACCATGAAACATTACATTACATTCAGAAGAACCTGATGCTTGTTTATTCTACTTATATAAGCGTACAAGCTGTACCCGCAACTCCTAACAAATCCTATTTATCCTTAGGACTACCGGTACTTTCTGGAGGTGCACTGCCATAGCGTATTGTTTCCAATGCAGACGTTAAAGCTTTCAGGGGGCCCTTTTTACTATACGCATTCGCCCGCTAGTGCAGTGCTAAGGATATACCATGTTTGGTATAAAATCAAAGCTGAGTATTCTCAGTACCAGTGTAAACTAATGCAAGTTTCTTGTTGCTCTTCAGGTGGAGAAGGCCTGCCTGGACTACCAGTACTACAAGGGAGTGTCGAGTGGGGTGGTTAACGGGGGCCTGCCCCCCCTCAGTGTGAGCCCGGTGCAGGAGGCGGGGGGGCTGGGGGGGCACGGGGGGGTGGAGGCAGCCTCCCCTGACGGCTACCGAGGGGGGACGGTGTCAGAGCTGTACCACAGTCACACACACACACACACCCCCGAGGTGACGGCCGCACCGACCATGACGCTCCCCCCGCCCGTGTCACAGCCCCAGCCCCCGTCACCCCCCGCCTCCCAGCAGACACAGGTGGCGCCACCAGCATCCGCGCCCCACCCCCAGCTCAGCGCCTCCTCCACCTTAGCCTTTGACACCAACTACATCGAGGACTACCTGAAGCTGATCGAGTCCCTGCAGGGGGGGAACGCTGAGCCCAGTCCCGGGGGGGCTCCCCCCTCCTCCTGCCCCAGTGCTGCCACCTCGGCTATCCGGTACTCGGGAGGCGGGGCGCGGGGGGAGGCCTCCCGCTCCCTCATCCAGCTCTCTGACTCCTCCCGCTACACCAACATGACCCCCTCCCTACCCGCCCCGCCCCCGCCCCCCACCAAGTCCCACCTGGGCTTCCACTCCGGCACCGGGCAGCCCGGGACCTACTCCGCAGAGGACATGCGCAAAACCATCCTCAGTGTGTTGTCACAAGAACGCTTTGATGACGAGGAGGAGGAGGAGGAGGAAGCACAGCCGCCTCCTCAACAACACCTGGATAAGTACGACGCAACCCCTCCCCACCCGCCCCCTTCCCACCAACCCCCTTCCCACCAACCCCCTCCCACAGAACAGTCCAGCTCCATGCCAGGCAGCCTGCATGGGGAGGTGGATATCGGACCCCCGACGCTAACCCCCGAACCCGCCTGTGTGTTGCCGAGTATAATAAACATTGTGCCACATCATCGTCGCAAACCGCCCGACATCACGGAGGTCATGCCTCCGTTGTCGCAGGCGGTCAGTCTGAGCGATAATAACGGCCCCCCTGCCCCCACCCTCATGCCATCCTGCGACCCCCTACAGACTTCTGAGTCGGAGCATGACGATAACGACGTCAGTTGCTATGACAACCGGACGTGTGACGCTGATTCTGACCCGACGCCAAGCGAGGACAGGCTTCCCCATCAGAACACCTGTCTAACTAACCTAGACGATACCACTAAGGATGACATTAAGGTTAAAATAAATCTGAAAGACTTTGGTGTGCCGAGGACCAACAATGACTCTTACCACTCAGTGGGGCCCGGAGTCGGGGACAGTGAATCTAATGACACTGGTGAAACCAAATCTAAATCATTGAAGAAGCAGAAACGGAAGAAAAAGACTCCTGTGAAGTTGAACCGGCAGCAGCCGACAGATACAGACGATGACGACTCAACAAAGATCCTTGTCAAGCACGAGAAACCGGGCAGTGTCTCGTCGGCCATTTTGAAAAAGCGGGGGAGGCCAAAAGAAAAGAAAGAGCAGACGAAACCTCTGAAGAAGCGTGACGTGGCAGCGAGCAGCACGAACCACGAGCGGCGTAAGATCATGTGCGACCAGTGCGGGCGTGGGTTTGGGAAGCAGGAGCTGCTCAACAAGCACAAAGAGATGCACCAGCGGGCGCTGCTCTACGCCTGCCACATCTGCGGCATGAAGTACGCCCGGCCGGCCGAGCTCACCCGGCACCAGCGCACCCACTCGGACGTCACCTTCCACTGCGCCGAGTGTAACCACATGTTCTCGGACCCCCGGGACTTCAAGAAGCACATGGAGCACCACGGGGTGGAGAAGCCCTTCTTCTGCACCTTCCCCGGCTGCACCTTCCGCTCCGCCAAACCCTCCATCGTGGAGAAGCACATGGTCATCCACTCGGGGGTCAAGATGCACCCGTGCGAGCGCTGCGACAAGATGTTTGCGCAGCCGTCGGGGCTGCGCTCCCACCTGCGGTCCTGTCTGCAGCAGCGCTCCTACCTGTGCGACTTCTGCGGCTCCAGCTTCAACCACCTGCAGAGCCTCAAGTCCCACCGCATGCTGCACACCGGCGAGAAGCCCTACTTCTGCACCGACTGCGGCGCCCGCTTCACCGACCACCGCAACTTCAAGCGGCACCGCAGGATCCACGACGGCGCCTTCCCCTACGCCTGCATGCACTGCGACAAAAACTTCCGGCACTCAAACTCGCTGAAAGCTCACTTAAAGACGCACGGCATCACCCTGTCTCCAGCCTCCCTGGAACAGATGAAGATGAACCACTTTGAGGTCAAAGAGGAAAGCGAGCACGACGAACACCACATGAACCTACTGGGTCAAGGTCACGACCCCACGCACATCGCCGGCCAGGTCATTCAGGTCAAAGGCGAAGGTCATCTCGAAAGTGAATGTCGTCGTGACGGTGAAGGTCATATTGAATGCCAAGGTCAAGGTCATACAGGTGCTGTGACAGCCAATGTTTGCTGAATAACTTGTTATTATTCCATGTTGATTATAAAAGATATCACACATTGTCTACTCATGAAATGAGTATAAAATGTAAAACCTGTGCTAAGGATTCTTTATATCATTAGGTAATTCTGTATTTGATATTAAGGCTTAAAGCCACTAGGCTCAGTTTGTGATGTACATACCAGTGTTACTCTATGTAGCTGATGATAGCTAGCCATGCCAATTTTATTTGTGATACAGATATGCACTTAAAAGTGGATATCAAGTCTTATTATTTTTGCATTCTCAACTATTTACCTTGTATTTATTGTAGCATCTTATACCCTTGTTGATGCTGGTTACAACTTGTGTGGGATGTGGCATCATGTTTCTCTTCTCTACATGACTGTACATGACTTGTACACGGTGAGTGTAACTCCCTCCCCCCCCCCACCTTCACCTGAACCCCTGTCTCCTCCCTTAGATACATAACAAACTCATCTCCCAAACCAAACAACAACATGACTAGGAAACGCTGTAGATATCGCCATAGAGAGGGAACCATGCAGAAAGCATGTAGAAATGTAGTCCATTGTCCTGTACAATTCGAGGCCATACAATTGTATAGAGACAGAAAATCATACAAGAAAACACGAATAAAGTTTCTGTTTAAATAGTACAATCGCAAGTATACAAGTTAAAATGCTACGCAAAAAATGTAAACTGCTACTAAATCGGCTTTCGGTAGTCGGCAAAGTAGAGCGCAATAAAAGGCTTGGATCGGCTCCATCTCAACCTAACCCAACAGTATTAGAACTCCTTCATAATATCATATATAGCAGCCATCTTCTAAGGTCTTTGTGTCTCGCTGTCTCTGTGGTCCGCTGTACAGTAATTAATCATTCCCAACGCTAAACCCTCCGACTACGCTGTTGACGCAATAAAAAGACAAAGTTACAATAATATCCTAATAGTCCTATCTACTCTACTACTACTATTGTATATAAGGCTGACCACTTCTGGCTACAAGGTGAACAGGAGGTAATGATTCCCATGGATGTTTATTGGGATGTTTGTAAGGTTTCTACTGTGATTTATCTTGTATTGATTTGACTTGACAGATACATCAGTTTTCATTTTTAAAACTGCTGATTAGAAAGTGTTCACCTTTTCAACCCTTTAAGGGCCGCATAGTGCTTTGATGCCCTATGCCCTTTACTCACATGGGGGCATCATGCCAGTCCTATGGGTTTGATACACTTTTGGAGGGCATCTGAACAACAAGTTACAGGGCATAGCACACTAAAGCACTACGCATCCCTCAAAGAATCCAATACTAAGGCTAAAGCCGAGTCCTATTTCTATGATGTCAGTGTTGTATCATGGACGACTAATTCTGACGCATGTCCTTTTTTTGTGATGACTGTAGACTTGTATATAGCTTAGTGCACTGAATCCAGGCATTTCTTTGAAACTCTTTCTCTACTCTTGAACTCTTGTTCCCGTTCTCTGTAGAATCAGCCGTTGGGTGGTTAGGTTGCTCGGAGCGCCAACCACCAAGTTGTAGATAGCCGCTGTACATAGTGTATATTATTTATTTGATACTAGTACGTACCGGGCTGTTCCGCTTCCAGTATTATAAGTACCATTATTATTACATAATTATTATCATACTTCTCAGATGTTCCTGCAAAGTGGCACAGAATAATAATAGTGATGATACATGAGGGAGAAGGTGACAAATGAAATGTTCAGAATGTACTTCTCATTATTAATGGGTGAAAGTCTATGTTGGGCGTGTGTGCATGTTGTTGTTATCTGTATCTGTTATCATGTTATGGTGTCTGATGAGACTGTAGAAAAGTGCACACTCCATTCCAGCGGATTACATGATTATTACGCCAACTATTTGTTAAGTTTATGATTGATAGGCAAATGCATTTCAAAAATGTTATTTCTCTTCATGGCCCATTTCATTGCTTAAAGGTTATATTATTGGTGACAATGCCATAGTTGTGATACACTTGTTTGCAGTTTTATGCATTTAAGGGCATGTAATGCCAAATTATAATTAACCCTTAGAAGCCTGCTTTTGTTAAACACTGTTTTACAAAGATGTTAACTCTAATTTACCATTGTTTTGCCATTTGGTGCTATATAAATATATGGAGTGAGTGTTAAAGGAATAAGAGACGACTGATTGTTATAGGCCAAGTTAGATTATTGAATTTCAGGAAACCTCTGATTGGACAGGAAGGCGTAGAAGAGTAGTGTACAACAAAAAAGTTGCATGTTGAATGAGGTGTGTGCACACATGGCCTTTGTATGAGCGGGTTATATCAGTGACGTGTGTGAGTATGGGAAATGTGTTTATCCCACCAAAACCAATAAAGATTCAAATGTGAATGTGAACATTGCCCCAAGTCTATGGTATGGAGGTAGGTATCAGAGAGAATCGGGGGGCGTCCCCCATGTGGTGCACATATCGTGGTAGTGTCAGTTCATTTTCCTGCCATTCACGCTAGTCCAGGATTTTGTCAAGCAAAGTAATAAAAGCATTAACTTCATCTTGTCTGTGAGTTCCTGCCTCCTCTGTTTGTCATAATACGCCCAACAACAAAATGGATGATTTAGATCTACCCAATTTTAGGTCAACAACAGAAATCAATTGGTTTCAATCCAGATTAGTGTGTAGAGCTGCAGTATAGCAGCCCATCGTTGGCCAAAGTAGATGAAGCACCTGCAGTGAGAAAATAAATCAAAAAAAATTCTGTACTCGTTAATAATGGTCTGATTTCATTTCTGAAAAAGGCTACGTGACCGCCAGAGGGTCCTGCACACACTCAGCCCTTCAGATCCGGGCTGGGACCGCTAGTAAAATCGCTAGTGGGGTCCGTAGTTGCAGGCGGGGTTATAAAAAATAGCAAATAATTTCTGCTGTCGTTAATAATGGTCCCATTTCACTTCTGAAAACGGCCACGTGACCGCCAGAGGGTCCTGCACACACTCAGCGCTTCAGATCCGGGCTGGGACCGCTAGTGAAACCGCTAGTGGGGTCCGTAGTTGCAGGCGGGGTTATAAAAAAATAGCAAATAATTTCTGCTGTCGTTAATAATGGTCCCATTTCACTTCTGAAAACGGCCACGTGACCGCCAGAGGGTCCTGCACACACTCAGCGCTTCAGATCCGGGCTGGGACCGCTAGTAAAATCGCTAGTGGGGTCCGTAGTTGCAGGCGGGGTTATAAAAAAATAGCAAATAATTTCTGCTGTCGTTAATAATGGTCCCATTTCACTTCTGAAAGAAGCCACGTGACCGCCAGAGGGTGCCGCACACACTCAGCCCTTCGGATCCGGGCTGGGACCGTTAGTAAAACCGCTAGCGGGGGCCGTAAAATGCAAAAACTCAAAAATGCTCCGATCTTAAAAATTCGACCACTCACGGAAAGCTTGAGTTACCCTGAACACTGCTGTGTCACTCAATTCCACACCAGAGGCTTAGTAAATGCCTGCGAGACGTCCGAAGGTTGCGCGCGCACAAATAGGAAGTGAATAAAAAATAAACATCCAACTCAAACTTGACCACATTCTCAACTCACACACCTCTGGGCAATAATCAAACATGCATCAAGTCCCCTCTTCACCCCCTGACAAGGTCCCTACGGCCGACATGCATTAAATCCATCACACAACATTATCCACCAACAAGAAACAACATGGCCCTTTACTGCTGAGGAGCAAGGTGAGCAATTCCACTTCCCCAGTTTCACACCAGGGGGTGCCACCCCCTATGCAGTTTCAGTGCTGTAATGCAGCAGACCGATTGCTGCGGCCACTGTAGTGCTCAGAACTACGGTGCCGCGCCGGGCGCTCCCTACGCGTCCCTCGCCTGCCGCGCGTAGCAGGCGCGTCGACCTGCCGCCCAGTGCGGGGGGAGGGGGGGGGGGGATTTATATGTCGCCAGATGTATTGAGGGGATGGGGGGGGGGGGGTGCAGTATTCAGTATAGTGCTGCGGGCTAGGGGTATAGTGCTGGGGACTACATGTGTAGTGCTGAGGACTATAGTCGTAGTGCTGAGGACTACAGTCATAGTGCTGAGGACTACAGGTGTACTCTGGTAGTGCTGAGGACTATAGTCATAGTGCTGAGGACTACAATCGTAGTGCTGAGGACTACAGTCATAGTGCTGAGGACTAAAGATGCACTCTGGTAGTGCTGAGGACTACAGGTGTAGTGCTGAGGACTACAATCATAGTGCTGAGGACTACAGGTGTCTGAGTACTGAACGATAACACCTATATAGGGGCCTAGGGTCGCCTGCATAGTCCCCAGCACTATGACTGTAGTCCCCAGCACTACGACTATAGTGCTCAGGACTACGGTTGTAGTCCCCAGCACTACGATTGTTGTGCTCAGCACTATGGTTGTAGTCCTCAGCACTACAGACTTAGTCCCCAGCACTATAAATTAGTAGACAGTTACTATGGGCCCCTTATCATATCATAAAGGGCCTACACCTCTGCATTCTAAAGGTACTGAATAATACTGCATAGTGCTGGGGACTAAATGTGTAGTCCTCAGCACTATATATGTAGTGTACTGCAGTGCTGAGCACTATGCCTGTAGTGCTGAGCACTACGCCTGTAGTGCTGAGCACTACGCCTGTAGTGCTGCGCACTACGTGGGTAATGTAGCTTAATGTACTGTAGTGCTCAGCACTACACGTGTAGTGCTGAGCACTATAGGTGTAGTGCTGAGCACTACTGTCAGATGTAGTGTACTGTAGTCTGTAGTGCGCAGTGCTGAGCACTACAGGTCTAGTGCTCAGCACTACACCCATAGCCCCCAGCACTATATATCTAAAGGCATACTCTATTAAAAGGCAAGTCTGAAAAGTCTCAAGTTCCCCCCCCCCCCCCCCCCCTTTCTCACGGTCGCAGGCGGCGCCGCCCCTGGCCCTGATGCTGACGTAGGCGCGTAAAATTACGCGGGCGGCGAGCATAGTCCTGAGCACTACAGTGGCCGCAGCAATCGGTCTGCTGCTGCTGTAATCCAGCACACAGTCACCCTCTCTACAGAGATCCCCCTCAAGCACCAGGAGCCTGGCATTTGTGTCTCATCTAGATTTACACCTTATTCATACATTGTATTTACATACATGCCTTGGAACAGGAGCAATGTGGGTTTGGGAAGCAGGAGCTGCTCAACAAGCACAAAGAGATGCACCAGCGGGCGCTGCTCTACGCCTGCCACATCTGCGGCATGAAGTACGCCCGGCCGGCCGAGCTCACCCGGCACCAGCGCCCCCACTCGGACGTCACCTTCCACTGCGCCGAGTGTAACCACATGTTCTCGGACCCCCGGGACTTCAAGAAGCACATGGAGCACCACGGGGTGGAGAAGCCCTTCTTCTGCACCTTCCCCGGCTGCACCTTCCGCTCCGCCAAACCCTCCATCGTGGAGAAGCACATGGTCATCCACTCGGGGGTCAAGATGCACCCGTGCGAGCGCTGCGACAAGATGTTTGCGCAGCCGTCGGGGCTGCGCTCCCACCTGCGGTCCTGTCTGCAGCAGCGCTCCTACCTGTGCGACTTCTGCGGCTCCAGCTTCAACCACCTGCAGAGCCTCAAGTCCCACCGCATGCTGCACACCGGCGAGAAGCCCTACTTCTGCACCGACTGCGGCGCCCGCTTCACCGACCACCGCAACTTCAAGCGGCACCGCAGGATCCACGATGGCGCCTTCCCCTACGCCTGCATGCACTGCGACAAAAACTTCCGGCACTCAAACTCGCTGAAAGCTCACTTAAAGACGCACGGCATCACCCTGTCTCCAGCCTCCCTGGAACAGATGAAGATGAACCACTTTGAGGTCAAAGAGGAAAGCGAGCACGACGAACACCACATGAACCTACTGGGTCAAGGTCACGACCCCACGCACATCGCCGGCCAGGTCATTCAGGTCAAAGGCGAAGGTCATCTCGAAAGTGAATGTCGTCGTGACGGTGAAGGTCATATTGAATGCCAAAGTCAAGGTCATACAGGTGCTGTGACAGCCAACGTTTGCTGAATAACTCGTTATTATTCCATGTTGATTATAAAAAATATCACACATTGTCTACTCATGAAATGAGTATAAAATTTAAAACCTGTGCTAAGGATTCTTTATATCATTAGGTAATTCTGTATTTGATATTAAGGCTTAAAGCCACTAGGCTCAGTTTGTGATGTATATACCAGTGTTACTCTATGTAGCTGATGATAGCTAGCCATGCCAATTTTATTTGTGATACAGATATGCACTTAAAAGTGGATATCAAGTCTTATTATTTTTGCATTCTCAAGTATTTACCTTGTATTTATTGTAGCATCTTATACCCTTTTTGATGCTGGTTACAACTTGTGTGGGATGTGGCATCATGTTTCTCTTCTCTACATGACTGTACATGACTTGTACACTGTGAGTGTAACCCCCCCCCCCCCCCCACCTTCACCTGAACCCCTGTCTCCTCCCTTAGATACATAACAAACTCATCTCCCAAACCAATCTGCAACATGACTAGGGAACGCTGTAGATATTGCCATAGAGAGGGGACCATCCAGAAAGCATGTAGAAATGTAGTCCACTGTCCTGTACAATTCGAGGCCATACAATTGTATAGAGACAGAAAATCATACAAGAAAACACGAATAAAGTTTCTGTTTAAATAGTACAATTGCATGTACACAAATCAAAATGCTACGCAAAAAATGTAAACTGCTACTAAATCGGCTTAAGGTAGTCGGCAAAGTAGAGCGCAATAAAAGGCTTGGATCGGCTCCATCTCAACCTACCCCAACAGTATTAGAACTCCTTCATAATATCATATATAGCAGCCATCTTCTAAGGTCTTTGTGTCTGGCTGTCTCTGTGGTCCGCTGTACAGTAATTAATCATTCCCAACGCTAAACCCTCCGACTACGCTGTTGACGCAATAAAAAGACAAAGTTACAATAATATCCTAATAGTCCTACCTACTCCACTACTACTATTGTATATAAGGCTGACCACTTCTGGCTACAAGGTGAACAGGAGGTGATTCCCATGGATGTTTATTGGGATGTTTGTAAGGTTTCTACTGTGATTTATCTTGTATTGATTTGACTTGACAGATACATCAGTTTTCATTTTTAAAACTGCTAATTAGAAAGTGTTCACCTTTTCAACCCTTTAAGGGCCGCATAGTGCTTTGATGCCCTATGCCCTTTACTCACATGGGGGCATCATGCCAGTCCTATGGGTTTTATACACAAGTTACAGGGCATAGCACACTAAAGCACTACGCATCCCTCAAAGAATCCAATACTAAGGCTAAAGCCGAGTCCTATTTCTATGATGTCAGTGTTGTATCATGGACGACTAATTCTGACGCATGTCCTTTTTTTGTGATGACTGTAGACTTGTATATAGCTTAGTGCACTGAATCCAGGCATTTCTTTGAAACTCTTTCTCTACTCTTGAACTCTTGTTCCCGTTCTCTGTAGAATCAGCCGTTGGGTGGTTAGGTTGCTCGGAGCGCCAACCACCAAGTTGTAGATAGCCGCTGTACATAGTGTATATTATTTATTTGATACTAGTACGTAACGGGCTGTTCCGCTTCCAGTATTATAAGTACCATTATTATTACATAATTATTATCATACTTCTCAGATGTTCCTGCAAAGTGGCACAGAATAATAATAGTGATGATACATGAGGGAGAAGGTGACAAATGAAATGTTCGGAATATACTTCTCATTATTAATGGGTGAAAGTCTATGTTGGGCGTGTGTGCATGTTGTTGTTATGTGTATCTGTTATCATGTTATGGTGTCTGATGAGACTGTAGAAAAGTGCACACTCCATTCCAGCGGATTACATGATTATTACGCCAACTATTTGTTAAGTTTATGATTGATAGGCAAATGCATTTGAAAAATGTTATTTCTCTTCATGGCCCATTTCATTGCTTAAAGGTTATATGATTGGTAACAATGCCATAGTTGTGATACACTTGTTTATAGTTTTATGCATTTAAGGGCATGTAATGCCAAATTATAATTAACCCTTAGAAGCCTGCTTTTGTTAAACACTGTTTTACAAAGATGTTAACTCTAATTTACCATTGTTTTGCCATTTGGTGCTATATAAATATATGGAGTGAGTGTTAAAGGAATAAGAGGTGACTGATTGTTATAGGCAAAGTTAGATTCTGGAATTTCAGGAAACCTCTGATTGGACAGGAAGGCGTAGAAGAATAGTGTACAACAAAAAAACTGCATGTTGAATGAGGTGTGTGCATACATGGCCTTTGTATGAGCGGGTTATATCAGTGACGTGTGTGAGTATGGGAAATGTGTTTATCCCACCAAAACCAATAAAGATTCAAATGTGAATGTGAAGATTGCCCCAAGTCTATGGTATGGAGGTAGGTATCAGAGAGAATCGGGGGGCGTCCCCCATGTGGTGCACATATCGTGGTAGTGTCAGTTCATTTTCCTGCCATTCACGCTAGTCCAGGATTTTGTCAAGCAAAGTAATAAAAGCATTAACTTCATCTTGTCTGTGAGTTGCTGCCTCCTCTGTTTGTCTTAATACACCCAACAACAAAATGGATGATTTAGATCTACCCAATTTAAGGTGAACAACAGAAATCAATTGGTTTCAATCAAGATTAGTGTGTAGAGCTGCAGTATAGCACCCCATGGTTGGCAAAAGTAGATGAAGCACCTGCAGTGAGAAAATAAATCAAAAAAAATTCTGTACTCGTTAATAATGGTCCGATTTCACTTTTGAAAAAGGCCACGTGACCGCCAGAGGGTGCCGCACACACTCAGCCCTTCAGATCTCGGCTGGGATCACTAGTAAAACCGCTAGTGGGGTCCGTAGTCGCAGGCGGGGTGATAAAAAAATAGCAAATAATTTCTGCTGTCGTTGATAATGGTCCGATTTCACTTCTGAAAACGGCGACGTGACGGCCAGAGGCTCCTGCACACACTCAGCCCCTCAAATCTGGGCTGGGATCACTAGTAAAACCGCTAGCGGAGTCCGTAGTCGCGGTTGGAGCACCGAAAAAAGGGGAAATAATTTCTGCTGTCGTTAATAATGGTCCGATTTCACTTCTGAAAGAAGCCACGTGACCGCCAGAGGCTCCTGCACACTCCCAGCCCTACAATTTCGAGCTGGGAGCACTAGTAAAACCGCTAGCGGGGGCCGTAAAATGCAAAAACTCAAAAATGCTCCGATCTTAAAAATTCGACCACTCACTGAAAGCTTGAGTTACCCTGAACACTACTGTGTCACTCAATTCCACCCCAGAGGCTTAGTAAATGCGTGCGAGACGTCCGGAGTTTGCGCGCACACAAATAGGAAGTGAATAAAAAATAAACATCCAACTCAAACTTGACCACATTCTCAACTCACACACCTCTGGGCAATAATCAAACATGCATCAAATCCCCTCCCCACCCTCTGACAAGGCCCCTAAGGCCCACATACATTTAATCCATCACACAACATTATCCACCAACAAGAAACAACATGGCCCTTCACTGCTGAGGAGCAAGGTGAGCAATTCCACTTCCCCAGTTTCACACCAGGGGGTGCCACCCCCTATGCAGTTTCAGTGCTGTAATCCAACACACAGTCACCCTCTCTACAGAGATCCCCCTCAAGCACCAGAAGCCTGGCATTTGTGTCTCATCTAGATTTACACCTTGTTCATACATTGTATTTACATACATGCCTTGGAACAGGAGCAATGTGGGTTTGGGAAGCAGGAGCTGCTCAACAAGCACAAAGAGATGCACCAGCGGGCGCTGCTCTACGCCTGCCACATCTGCGGCATGAAGTACGCCCGGCCGGCCGAGCTCACCCGGCACCAGCGCACCCACTCGGACGTCACCTTCCACTGCGCCGAGTGTAACCACATGTTCTCGGACCCCCGGGACTTCAAGAAGCACATGGAGCACCACGGGGTGGAGAAGCCCTTCTTCTGCACCTTCCCCGGCTGCACCTTCCGCTCCGCCAAACCCTCCATCGTGGAGAAGCACATGGTCATCCACTCGGGGGTCAAGATGCACCCGTGCGAGCGCTGCGACAAGATGTTTGCGCAGCCGTCGGGGCTGCGCTCCCACCTGCGGTCCTGTCTGCAGCAGCGCTCCTACCTGTGCGACTTCTGCGGCTCCAGCTTCAACCACCTGCAGAGCCTCAAGTCCCACCGCATGCTGCACACCGGCGAGAAGCCCTACTTCTGCACCGACTGCGGCGCCCGCTTCACCGACCACCGCAACTTCAAGCGGCACCGCAGGATCCACGACGGCGCCTTCCCCTACACCTGCATGCACTGCGACAAAAACTTCCGGCACTCAAACTCGCTGAAAGCTCACTTAAAGACGCACGGCATCACCCTGTCTCCAGCCTCCCTGGAACAGATGAAGATGAACCACTTTGAGGTCAAAGAGGAAAGCGAGCACGACGAACACCACATGAACCTACTGGGTCAAGGTCACGACCCCACGCACATCGCCGGCCAGGTCATTCAGGTCAAAGGCGAAGGTCATCTCGAAAGTGAATGTCGTCGTGACGGTGAAGGTCATATTGAATGCCAAGGTCAAGGTCATACAGGTGCTGTGACAGCCAATGTTTGCTGAATAACTTGTTATTATTCCATGTTGATTATAAAAGATATCACACATTGTCTACTCATGAAATGAGTATAAAATGTAAAACCTGTGCTAAGGATTCTTTATATCATTAGGTAATTCTGTATTTGATATTAAGGCTTAAAGCCACTAGGCTCAGTTTGTGATGTACATACCATTGTTACTCCATGTAGCTGATGATAGCTAGCCATGCCAATTTTATTTGTGATACAGATATGCACTTAAAAGTGGATATCAAGTCTTATTATTTTTGCATTCTCAACTATTTACCTTGTATTTATTGTAGCATCTTATACCCTTGTTGATGCTGGTTACAACTTGTGTGGGATGTGGCATCAGGTTTCTCTTCTCTACATGACTGTACATGACTTGTACACGGTGAGTGTAACTCCCTCCCCCCCCCCACCTTCACCTGAACCCCTGTCTCCTCCCTTAGATACATAACAAACTCATCTCCCAAACCAAACAACAACATGACTAGGAAACGCTGTAGATATCGCCATAGAGAGGGAACCATGCAGAAAGCATGTAGAAATGTAGTCCATTGTCCTGTACAATTCGAGGCCATACAATTGTATAGAGACAGAAAATCATACAAGAAAACACGAATAAAGTTTCTGTTTAAATAGTACAATCGCAAATATACAAGTTAAAATGCTACGCAAAAAATGTAAACTGCTACTAAATCGGCTTTCGGTAGTCGGCAAAGTAGAGCGCAATAAAAGGCTTGGATCGGCTCCATCTCAACCTAACCCAACAGTATTAGAACTCCTTCATAATATCATATATAGCAGCCATCTTCTAAGGTCTTTGTGTCTCACTGTCTCTGTGGTTCGCTGTACAGTAATTAATCATTCCCAACGCTAAACCCTCCGACTACGCTGTTGACGCAATAAAAAGACAAAGTTACAATAATATCCTAATAGTCCTATCTACTCTACTACTACTATTGTATATAAGGCTGACCACTTCTGGCTACAAGGTGAACAGGAGGTAATGATTCCCATGGATGTTTATTGGGATGTTTGTAAGGTTTCTACTGTGATTTATCTTGTATTGGTTTGACTTGACAGATACATCAGTTTTCATTTTTAAAACTGCTGATTAGAAAGTGTTCACCTTTTCAACCCTTTAAGGGCCGCATAGTGCTTTGATGCCCTATACCCTTTACTCACATGGGGGCATCATGCCAGTCCTATGGGTTTGATACACTTTTGGAGGGCATCTGAACAACAAGTTACAGGGCATAGCACACTAAAGCACTACGCATCCCTCAAAGAATCCAATACTAAGGCTAAAGCCGAGTCCTATTTCTATGATGTCAGTGTTGTATCATGGACGACTAATTCTGACGCATGTCCTTTTTTTGTGATGACTGTAGACTTGTATATAACTTAGTGCACTGAATCCAGGCATTTCTTTGAAACTCTTTCTCTACTCTTGAACTCTTGTTCCCGTTCTCTGTAGAATCAGGCGTTGGGTGGTTAGGTTGCTCGGAGCGCCAACCACCAAGTTGTAGATAGCCGCTGTACATAGTGTATATTATTTATTTGATACTAGTACGTACCGGGCTGTTCCGCTTCCAGTATTATAAGTACCATTATTATTACATAATTATTATCATACTTCTCAGATGTTCCTGCAAAGTGGCACAGAATAATAATAGTGATGATACATGAGGGAGAAGGTGACAAATGAAATGTTCAGAATGTACTTCTCATTATTAATGGGTGAAAGTCTATGTTGGGCGTGTGTGCATGTTGTTGTTATGTGTATCTGTTATCATGTTATGGTGTCTGATGAGACTGTAGAAAAGTGCACACTCCATTCCAGCGGATTACATGATTATTACGCCAACTATTTGTTAAGTTTATGATTGATAGGCAAATGCATTTCAAAAATGTTATTTCTCTTCATGGCCCATTTCATTGCTTAAAGGTTATATTATTGGTATCAATGCCATAGTTGTGATACACTTGTTTGCAGTTTTATGCATTTAAGGGCATGTAATGCCAAATTATAATTAACCCTTAGAAGCCTGCTTTTGTTAAACACTGTTTTACAAAGATGTTAACTCTAATTTACCATTGTTTTGCCATTTGGTGCTATATAAATATATGGAGTGAGTGTTAAAGGAATAAGAGATGACTGATTGTTATAGGCAAAGTTAGATTCTTGAATTTCAGGAAACCTCTGATTGGACAGGAAGGCGTAGAAGAGTAGTGTACAACAAAAAAGTTGCATGTTGAATGAGGTGTGTGCACACATGGCCTTTGTATGAGCGGGTTATATCAGTGACGTGTGTGAGTATGGGAAATGTGTTTATCCCACCAAAACCAATAAAGATTCAAATGTGAATGTGAACATTGCCCCAAGTCTATGGTATGGAGGTAGGTATCAGAGAGAATCGGGGGGCGTCCCCCATGTGGTGCACATATCGTGGTAGTGTCAGTTCATTTTCCTGCCATTCACGCTAGTCCAGGATTTTGTCAAGCAAAGTAATAAAAGCATTAACTTCATCTTGTCTGTGAGTTCCTGCCTCCTCTGTTTGTCATAATACGCCCAACAACAAAATGGATGATTTAGATCTACCCAGTTTTAGGTCAACAACAGAAATCAATTGGTTTCAATCCAGATTAGTGTGTAGAGCTGCAGTATAGCAGCCCATCGTTGGCCAAAGTAGATGAAGCACCTGCAGTGAGAAAATAAATCAAAAAAAATTCTGTACTCGTTAATAATGGTCTGATTTCATTTCTGAAAAAGGCTACGTGACCGCCAGAGGGTCCTGCACACACTCAGCGCTTCAGATCCGGGCTGGGACCGCTAGTGAAACCGCTAGTGGGGTCCGTAGTTGCAGGCGGGGTTATAAAAAAATAGCAAATAATTTCTGCTGTCGTTAATAATGGTCCCATTTCACTTCTGAAAACGGCCACGTGACCGCCAGAGGGTCCTGCACACACTCAGCCCCTCAGATCCGGGCTGGGACCACTAGTAAAACCGCTAGCAGAGTCCGTAGTCGCGGTTGGAGCACCGAAAAAATGTGAAATAATTTCTGCTGTCGTTAATAATGGTCCGATTTCACTTCTGAAAGAAGCCACGTGACCGCCAGAGGGTGCCGCACACACTCAGCCCTTCGGATCCGGGCTGGGACCGTTAGTAAAACCGCTAGCGGGGGCCGTAAAATGCAAAAACTCAAAAATGCTCCGATCTTAAAAATTCGACCACTCACGGAAAGCTTGAGTTACCCTGAACACTGCTGTGTCACTCAATTCCACACCAGAGGCTTAGTAAATACGTGCGAGACGTCCGAAGGTTGCGCGCGCACAAATAGGAAGTGAATAAAAAAATAAACATCCAACTCAAACTTGACCACATTCTCAACTCACACACCTCTGGGCAATAATCAAACATGCATCAAGTCCCCTCTTCACCCCCTGACAAGGTCCCTACGGCCGACATGCATTAAATCCATCACACAACATTATCCACCAACAAGAAACAACATGGCCCTTTACTGCTGAGGAGCAAGGTGAGCAATTCCACTTCCCCAGTTTCACACCAGGGGGTGCCACCCCCTATGCAGTTTCAGTGCTGTAATCCAACACACAGTCACCCTCTCTACAGAGATCCCCCTCAAGCACCAGAAGCCTGGCATTTGTGTCTCATCTAGATTTACACCTTGTTCATACATTGTATTTACATACATGCCTTGGAACAGGAGCAATGTGGGTTTGGGAAGCAGGAGCTGCTCAACAAGCACAAAGAGATGCACCAGCGGGCGCTGCTCTATGCCTGCCACATCTGCGGCATGAAGTACGCCCGGCCGGCCGAGCTCACCCGGCACCAGCGCACCCACTCGGACGTCACCTTCCACTGCGCCGAGTGTAACCACATGTTCTCGGACCCCCGGGACTTCAAGAAGCACATGGAGCACCACGGGGTGGAGAAGCCCTTCTTCTGCACCTTCCCCGGCTGCACCTTCCGCTCCGCCAAACCCTCCATCGTGGAGAAGCACATGGTCATCCACTCGGGGGTCAAGATGCACCCGTGCGAGCGCTGCGACAAGATGTTTGCGCAGCCGTCGGGGCTGCGCTCCCACCTGCGGTCCTGTCTGCAGCAGCGCTCCTACCTGTGCGACTTCTGCGGCTCCAGCTTCAACCACCTGCAGAGCCTCAAGTCCCACCGCATGCTGCACACCGGCGAGAAGCCCTACTTCTGCACCGACTGCGGCGCCCGCTTCACCGACCACCGCAACTTCAAGCGGCACCGCAGGATCCACGACGGCGCCTTCCCCTACACCTGCATGCACTGCGACAAAAACTTCCGGCACTCAAACTCGCTGAAAGCTCACTTAAAGACGCACGGCATCACCCTGTCTCCAGCCTCCCTGGAACAGATGAAGATGAACCACTTTGAGGTCAAAGAGGAAAGCGAGCACGACGAACACCACATGAACCTACTGGGTCAAGGTCACGACCCCACGCACATCGCCGGCCAGGTCATTCAGGTCAAAGGCGAAGGTCATCTCGAAAGTGAATGTCGTCGTGACGGTGAAGGTCATATTGAATGCCAAGGTCAAGGTCATACAGGTGCTGTGACAGCCAATGTTTGCTGAATAACTTGTTATTATTCCATGTTGATTATAAAAGATATCACACATTGTCTACTCATGAAATGAGTATAAAATGTAAAACCTGTGCTAAGGATTCTTTATATCATTAGGTAATTCTGTATTTGATATTAAGGCTTAAAGCCACTAGGCTCAGTTTGTGATGTACATACCATTGTTACTCCATGTAGCTGATGATAGCTAGCCATGCCAATTTTATTTGTGATACAGATATGCACTTAAAAGTGGATATCAAGTCTTATTATTTTTGCATTCTCAACTATTTACCTTGTATTTATTGTAGCATCTTATACCCTTGTTGATGCTGGTTACAACTTGTGTGGGATGTGGCATCAGGTTTCTCTTCTCTACATGACTGTACATGACTTGTACACGGTGAGTGTAACTCCCTCCCCCCCCCCACCTTCACCTGAACCCCTGTCTCCTCCCTTAGATACATAACAAACTCATCTCCCAAACCAAACAACAACATGACTAGGAAACGCTGTAGATATCGCCATAGAGAGGGAACCATGCAGAAAGCATGTAGAAATGTAGTCCATTGTCCTGTACAATTCGAGGCCATACAATTGTATAGAGACAGAAAATCATACAAGAAAACACGAATAAAGTTTCTGTTTAAATAGTACAATCGCAAGTATACAAGTTAAAATGCTACGCAAAAAATGTAAACTGCTACTAAATCGGCTTTCGGTAGTCGGCAAAGTAGAGCGCAATAAAAGGCTTGGATCGGCTCCATCTCAACCTAACCCAACAGTATTAGAACTCCTTCATAATATCATATATAGCAGCCATCTTCTAAGGTCTTTGTGTCTCACTGTCTCTGTGGTTCGCTGTACAGTAATTAATCATTCCCAACGCTAAACCCTCCGACTACGCTGTTGACGCAATAAAAAGACAAAGTTACAATAATATCCTAATAGTCCTATCTACTCTACTACTACTATTGTATATAAGGCTGACCACTTCTGGCTACAAGGTGAACAGGAGGTAATGATTCCCATGGATGTTTATTGGGATGTTTGTAAGGTTTCTACTGTGATTTATCTTGTATTGGTTTGACTTGACAGATACATCAGTTTTCATTTTTAAAACTGCTGATTAGAAAGTGTTCACCTTTTCAACCCTTTAAGGGCCGCATAGTGCTTTGATGCCCTATACCCTTTACTCACATGGGGGCATCATGCCAGTCCTATGGGTTTGATACACTTTTGGAGGGCATCTGAACAACAAGTTACAGGGCATAGCACACTAAAGCACTACGCATCCCTCAAAGAATCCAATACTAAGGCTAAAGCCGAGTCCTATTTCTATGATGTCAGTGTTGTATCATGGACGACTAATTCTGACGCATGTCCTTTTTTTGTGATGACTGTAGACTTGTATATAACTTAGTGCACTGAATCCAGGCATTTCTTTGAAACTCTTTCTCTACTCTTGAACTCTTGTTCCCGTTCTCTGTAGAATCAGGCGTTGGGTGGTTAGGTTGCTCGGAGCGCCAACCACCAAGTTGTAGATAGCCGCTGTACATAGTGTATATTATTTATTTGATACTAGTACGTACCGGGCTGTTCCGCTTCCAGTATTATAAGTACCATTATTATTACATAATTATTATCATACTTCTCAGATGTTCCTGCAAAGTGGCACAGAATAATAATAGTGATGATACATGAGGGAGAAGGTGACAAATGAAATGTTCAGAATGTACTTCTCATTATTAATGGGTGAAAGTCTATGTTGGGCGTGTGTGCATGTTGTTGTTATGTGTATCTGTTATCATGTTATGGTGTCTGATGAGACTGTAGAAAAGTGCACACTCCATTCCAGCGGATTACATGATTATTACGCCAACTATTTGTTAAGTTTATGATTGATAGGCAAATGCATTTCAAAAATGTTATTTCTCTTCATGGCCCATTTCATTGCTTAAAGGTTATATTATTGGTATCAATGCCATAGTTGTGATACACTTGTTTGCAGTTTTATGCATTTAAGGGCATGTAATGCCAAATTATAATTAACCCTTAGAAGCCTGCTTTTGTTAAACACTGTTTTACAAAGATGTTAACTCTAATTTACCATTGTTTTGCCATTTGGTGCTATATAAATATATGGAGTGAGTGTTAAAGGAATAAGAGATGACTGATTGTTATAGGCAAAGTTAGATTCTTGAATTTCAGGAAACCTCTGATTGGACAGGAAGGCGTAGAAGAGTAGTGTACAACAAAAAAGTTGCATGTTGAATGAGGTGTGTGCACACATGGCCTTTGTATGAGCGGGTTATATCAGTGACGTGTGTGAGTATGGGAAATGTGTTTATCCCACCAAAACCAATAAAGATTCAAATGTGAATGTGAACATTGCCCCAAGTCTATGGTATGGAGGTAGGTATCAGAGAGAATCGGGGGGCGTCCCCCATGTGGTGCACATATCGTGGTAGTGTCAGTTCATTTTCCTGCCATTCACGCTAGTCCAGGATTTTGTCAAGCAAAGTAATAAAAGCATTAACTTCATCTTGTCTGTGAGTTCCTGCCTCCTCTGTTTGTCATAATACGCCCAACAACAAAATGGATGATTTAGATCTACCCAGTTTTAGGTCAACAACAGAAATCAATTGGTTTCAATCCAGATTAGTGTGTAGAGCTGCAGTATAGCAGCCCATCGTTGGCCAAAGTAGATGAAGCACCTGCAGTGAGAAAATAAATCAAAAAAAATTCTGTACTCGTTAATAATGGTCTGATTTCATTTCTGAAAAAGGCTACGTGACCGCCAGAGGGTCCTGCACACACTCAGCGCTTCAGATCCGGGCTGGGACCGCTAGTGAAACCGCTAGTGGGGTCCGTAGTTGCAGGCGGGGTTATAAAAAAATAGCAAATAATTTCTGCTGTCGTTAATAATGGTCCCATTTCACTTCTGAAAACGGCCACGTGACCGCCAGAGGGTCCTGCACACACTCAGCCCCTCAGATCCGGGCTGGGACCACTAGTAAAACCGCTAGCAGAGTCCGTAGTCGCGGTTGGAGCACCGAAAAAATGTGAAATAATTTCTGCTGTCGTTAATAATGGTCCGATTTCACTTCTGAAAGAAGCCACGTGACCGCCAGAGGGTGCCGCACACACTCAGCCCTTCGGATCCGGGCTGGGACCGTTAGTAAAACCGCTAGCGGGGGCCGTAAAATGCAAAAACTCAAAAATGCTCCGATCTTAAAAATTCGACCACTCACGGAAAGCTTGAGTTACCCTGAACACTGCTGTGTCACTCAATTCCACACCAGAGGCTTAGTAAATACGTGCGAGACGTCCGAAGGTTGCGCGCGCACAAATAGGAAGTGAATAAAAAAATAAACATCCAACTCAAACTTGACCACATTCTCAACTCACACACCTCTGGGCAATAATCAAACATGCATCAAGTCCCCTCTTCACCCCCTGACAAGGTCCCTACGGCCGACATGCATTAAATCCATCACACAACATTATCCACCAACAAGAAACAACATGGCCCTTTACTGCTGAGGAGCAAGGTGAGCAATTCCACTTCCCCAGTTTCACACCAGGGGGTGCCACCCCCTATGCAGTTTCAGTGCTGTAATCCAACACACAGTCACCCTCTCTACAGAGATCCCCCTCAAGCACCAGAGGCCTGGCATTTGTGTCTTATCTAGATTTACACCTTATTCATACATTGTATTTACATACATGCCTTGGAACAGGACCATTGTGGGTTTGGGAAGCAGGAGCTGCTCAACAAGCACAAAGAGATGCACCAGCGGGCGCTGCTCTACGCCTGCCACATCTGCGGCATGAAGTACGCCCGGCCGGCCGAGCTCACCCGGCACCAGCGCACCCACTCGGACGTCACCTTCCACTGCGCCGAGTGTAACCACATGTTCTCGGACCCCCGGGACTTCAAGAAGCACATGGAGCACCACGGGGTGGAGAAGCCCTTCTTCTGCACCTTCCCCGGCTGCACCTTCCGCTCCGCCAAACCCTCCATCGTGGAGAAGCACATGGTCATCCACTCGGGGGTCAAGATGCACCCGTGTGAGCGCTGCGACAAGATGTTTGCGCAGCCGTCGGGGCTGCGCTCCCACCTGCGGTCCTGTCTGCAGCAGCGCTCCTACCTGTGCGACTTCTGCGGCTCCAGCTTCAACCACCTGCAGAGCCTCAAGTCCCACCGCATGCTGCACACCGGCGAGAAGCCCTACTTCTGCACCGACTGCGGCGCCCGCTTCACCGACCACCGCAACTTCAAGCGGCACCGCAGGATCCACGACGGCGCCTTCCCCTACGCCTGCATGCACTGCGACAAAAACTTCCGGCACTCAAACTCGCTGAAAGCTCACTTAAAGACGCACGGCATCACCCTGTCTCCAGCCTCCCTGGAACAGATGAAGATGAACCACTTTGAGGTCAAAGAGGAAAGCGAGCATGACGAACACCACATGAACCTACTGGGTCAAGGTCACGACCCCACGCACATCGCCGGCCAGGTCATTCAGGTCAAAGGCGAAGGTCATCTCGAAAGTGAATGTCGTCGTGACGGTGAAGGTCATATTGAATGCCAAAGTCAAGGTCATACAGGTGCTGTGACAGCCAATGTTTGCTGAATAACTCGTTATTATTCCATGTTGATTATAAAAAATATCACACATTGTCTACTCATGAAATGAGTATAAAATGTAAAACCTGTGCTAAGGATTCTTTATATCATTAGGTAATTCTGTATTTGATATTAAGGCTTAAAGCCACTAGGCTCAGTTTGTGATGTACATACCATTGTTAATCTATGTAGCTGATGATAGCTAGACATGCCAATTTTATTTGTGATACAGATATGCACTTAAAAGTGGATATCAAGTCTTATTATTTTTGCATTCTCAACTATTTACCTTGTATTTATTGTAGCATCTTATACCCTTGTTGATGCTGGTTACAACTTGTGTGGGATGTGGCATCATGTTTCTCTTCTCTACATGACTGTACATGACTTGTACACTGTGAGTGTAACTCCCCCCCCCCCACCTTCACCTGAACCCCTGTCTCCTCCCTTAGATACATAACAAACTCATCTCCCAAACCAATCTGCAACATGACTAGGGAACGCTGTAGATATTGCCATAGAGAGGGGACCATCCAGAAAGCATGTAGAAATGTAGTCCACTGTCCTGTACAATTCGAGGCCATACAATTGTATAGAGACAGAAAATCATACAAGAAAACATGAATAAAGTTTCTGTTTAAATAGTACAATTGCATGTACACAAGTCAAAATGCTACGCAAAAAATGTAAACTGCTACTAAATCGGCTTAAGGTAGTCGGCAAAGTAGAGCGCAATAAAAGGCTTGGATCGGCTCCATCTCAACCTAACCCAACAGTATTAGAACTCCTTCATAATATCATATATAGCAGCCATCTTCTAAGGTCTTTGTGTCTCGCCGTCTCTGTGGTCCGCTGGACAGTAATTAATCATTCCCAACGCTAAACCCTCCGACTACGCTGTTGGCGCAATAAAAAGACAAAGTTACAATAATATCCTAATAGTCCTATCTACTCTACTACTACTATTGTATATAAGGCTGACCACTTCTGGCTACAAGGTGAACAGGAGGTAATGATTCCCATGGATGTTTATTGGGATGTTTGTAAGGTTTCTACTGTGATTTATCTTGTATTGATTTGACTTGACAGATACATCAGTTTTCATTTTTAAAACTGCTGATTAGAAAGTGTTCACCTTTTCAACCCTTTAAGGGCCGCATAGTGCTTTGATGCCCTATGCCCTTTACTCACATGGGGGCATCATGCCAGTCCTATGGGTTTGATACACTTTTGGAGGGCATCTGAACAACAAGTTACAGGGCATAGCACACTAAAGCACTACGCATCCCTCAAAGAATCCAATACTAAGGCTAAAGCCAAGTCCTATTTCTATGATGTCAGTGTTGTATCATGGACGACTAATTCTGACGCATGTCCTTTTTTTGTGATGACTGTAGACTTGTATATAGCTTAGTGCACTGAATCCAGGCATTTCTTTGAAACTTTTTCTCTACTCTTGAACTCTTGTTCCCGTTCTCTGTAGAATCAGCCGTTGGGTGGTTAGGTTGCTCGGAGCGCCAACCACCAAGTTGTAGATAGCCGCTGTACATAGTGTATATTATTTATTTGATACTAGTACGTACCGGGCTGTTCCGCTTCCAGTATTATAAGTACCATTATTATTACATAATTATTATCATACTTCTCAGATGTTCCTGCAAAGTGGCACAGAATAATAATAGTGATGATACATGAGGGAGAAGGTGACAAATGAAATGTTCAGAATGTACTTCTCATTATTAATGGGTGAAAGTCTATGTTGGGCGTGTGTGCATGTTGTTGTTATGTGTATCTGTTATCATGTTATGGTGTCTGATGAGACTGTAGAAAAGTGCACACTCCATTCCAGCGGATTACATGATTATTACGCCAACTATTTGTTAAGTTTATGATTGATAGGCAAATGCATTTCAAAAATGTTATTTCTCTTCATGGCCCATTTCATTGCTTAAAGGTTATATTATTGGTATCAATGCCATAGTTGTGATACACTTGTTTGCAGTTTTATGCATTTAAGGGCATGTAATGCCAAATTATAATTAACCCTTAGAAGCCTGCTTTTGTTAAACACTGTTTTACAAAGATGTTAACTCTAATTTACCATTGTTTTGCCATTTGGTGCTATATAAATATATGGAGTGAGTGTTAAAGGAATAAGAGATGACTGATTGTTATAGGCAAAGTTAGATTCTTGAATTTCAGGAAACCTCTGATTGGACAGGAAGGCGTAGAAGAGTAGTGTACAACAAAAAAGTTGCATGTTGAATGAGGTGTGTGCATACATGGCCTTTGTATGAGCGGGTTATATCAGTGACGTGTGTGAGTATGGGAAATGTGTTTATCCCACCAAAACCAATAAAGATTCAAATGTGAATGTGAACATTGCCCCAAGTCTATGGTATGGAGGTAGGTATCAGAGAGAATCGGGGGGCGTCCCCCATGTGGTGCACATATCGTGGTAGTGTCAGTTCATTTTCCTGCCATTCACGCTAGTCCAGGATTTTGTCAAGCAAAGTAATAAAAGCATTAACTTCATCTTGTCTGTGAGTTCCTGCCTCCTCTGTTTGTCATAATACGCCCAACAACAAAATGGATGATTTAGATCTACCCAATTTTAGGTCAACAACAGAAATCAATTGGTTTCAATCCAGATTAGTGTGTAGAGCTGCAGTATAGCAGCCCATCGTTGGCCAAAGTAGATGAAGCACCTGCAGTGAGAAAATAAATCAAAAAAAATTCTGTACTCGTTAATAATGGTCTGATTTCATTTCTGAAAAAGGCTACGTGACCGCCAGAGGGTCCTGCACACACTCAGCACTTCAGATCCGGGCTGGGACCGCTAGTGAAACCGCTAGTGGGGTCCGTAGTTGCAGGCGGGGTTATAAAAAAATAGCAAATAATTTCTGCTGTCGTTAATAATGGTCCCATTTCACTTCTGAAAACGGCCACGTGACCGCCAGAGGGTCCTGCACACACTCAGCCCCTCAGATCCGGGCTGGGACCACTAGTAAAACCGCTAGCAGAGTCCGTAGTCGAGGTTGGAGCACCGAAAAAATGTGAAATAATTTCTGCTGTCGTTAATAATGGTCCGATTTCACTTCTGAAAGAAGCCACGTGACCGCCAGAGGGTGCCGCACACACTCAGCCCTTCGGATCCGGGCTGGGACCGTTAGTAAAACCGCTAGCGGGGGCCGTAAAATGCAAAAACTCAAAAATGCTCCGATCTTAAAAATTCGACCACTCACGGAAAGCTTGAGTTACCCTGAACACTGCTGTGTCACTCAATTCCACACCAGAGGCTTAGTAAATACGTGCGAGACGTCCGAAGGTTGCGCGCGCACAAATAGGAAGTGAATAAAAAATAAACATCCAACTCAAACTTGACCACATTCTCAACTCACACACCTCTGGGCAATAATCAAACATGCATCAAGTCCCCTCTTCACCCCCTGACAAGGTCCCTACGGCCGACATGCATTAAATCCATCACACAACATTATCCACCAACAAGAAACAACATGGCCCTTTACTGCTGAGGAGCAAGGTGAGCAATTCCACTTCCCCAGTTTCACACCAGGGGGTGCCACCCCCTATGCAGTTTCAGTGCTGTAATCCAACACACAGTCACCCTCTCTACAGAGATCCCCCTCAAGCACCAGGAGCCTGGCATTTGTGTCCTATGGGTTTGATACACTTTTGGAGGGCATCTGAACAACAAGTTACAGGGCATAGCACACTAAAGCACTACGCATCCCTCAAAGAATCCAATACTAAGGCTAAAGCCGAGTCCTATTTCTATGATGTCAGTGTTGTATCATGGACGACTAATTCTGACGCATGTCCTTTTTTTGTGATGACTGTAGACTTGTATATAGCTTAGTGCACTGAATCCAGGCATTTCTTTGAAACTCTTTCTCTACTCTTGAACTCTTGTTCCCGTTCTCTGTAGAATCAGCCGTTGGGTGGTTAGGTTGCTCGGAGCGCCAACCACCAAGTTGTAGATAGCCGCTGTACATAGTGTATATTATTTATTTGATACTAGTACGTAACGGGCTGTTCCGCTTCCAGTATTATAAGTACCATTATTATTACATAATTATTATCATACTTCTCAGATGTTCCTGCAAAGTGGCACAGAATAATAATAGTGATGATACATGAGGGAGAAGGTGACAAATGAAATGTTCAGAATGTACTTCTCATTATTAATGGGTGAAAGTCTATGTTGGGCGTGTGTGCATGTTGTTGTTATGTGTATCTGTTATCATGTTATGGTGTCTGATGAGACTGTAGAAAAGTGCACACTCCATTCCAGCGGATTACATGATTATTACGCCAACTATTTGTTAAGTTTATGATTGATAGGCAAATGCATTTCAAAAATGTTATTTCTCTTCATGGCCCATTTCATTGCTTAAAGGTTATATTATTGGTATCAATGCCATAGTTGTGATACACTTGTTTGCAGTTTTATGCATTTAAGGGCATGTAATGCCAAATTATAATTAACCCTTAGAAGCCTGCTTTTGTTAAACACTGTTTTACAAAGATGTTAACTCTAATTTACCATTGTTTTGCCATTTGGTGCTATATAAATATATGGAGTGAGTGTTAAAGGAATAAGAGATGACTGATTGTTATAGGCAAAGTTAGATTCTTGAATTTCAGGAAACCTCTGATTGGACAGGAAGGCGTAGAAGAGTAGTGTACAACAAAAAAGTTGCATGTTGAATGAGGTGTGTGCATACATGGCCTTTGTATGAGCGGGTTATATCAGTGACGTGTGTGAGTATGGGAAATGTGTTTATCCCACCAAAACCAATAAAGATTCAAATGTGAATGTGAACATTGCCCCAAGTCTATGGTATGGAGGTAGGTATCAGAGAGAATCGGGGGGCGTCCCCCATGTGGTGCACATATCGTGGTAGTGTCAGTTCATTTTCCTGCCATTCACGCTAGTCCAGGATTTTGTCAAGCAAAGTAATAAAAGCATTAACTTCATCTTGTCTGTGAGTTCCTGCCTCCTCTGTTTGTCATAATACGCCCAACAACAAAATGGATGATTTAGATCTACCCAATTTTAGGTCAACAACAGAAATCAATTGGTTTCAATCCAGATTAGTGTGTAGAGCTGCAGTATAGCAGCCCATCGTTGGCCAAAGTAGATGAAGCACCTGCAGTGAGAAAATAAATCAAAAAAAATTCTGTACTCGTTAATAATGGTCTGATTTCATTTCTGAAAAAGGCTACGTGACCGCCAGAGGGTCCTGCACACACTCAGCACTTCAGATCCGGGCTGGGACCGCTAGTGAAACCGCTAGTGGGGTCCGTAGTTGCAGGCGGGGTTATAAAAAAATAGCAAATAATTTCTGCTGTCGTTAATAATGGTCCCATTTCACTTCTGAAAACGGCCACGTGACCGCCAGAGGGTCCTGCACACACTCAGCCCCTCAGATCCGGGCTGGGACCACTAGTAAAACCGCTAGCAGAGTCCGTAGTCGAGGTTGGAGCACCGAAAAAATGTGAAATAATTTCTGCTGTCGTTAATAATGGTCCGATTTCACTTCTGAAAGAAGCCACGTGACCGCCAGAGGGTGCCGCACACACTCAGCCCTTCGGATCCGGGCTGGGACCGTTAGTAAAACCGCTAGCGGGGGCCGTAAAATGCAAAAACTCAAAAATGCTCCGATCTTAAAAATTCGACCACTCACGGAAAGCTTGAGTTACCCTGAACACTGCTGTGTCACTCAATTCCACACCAGAGGCTTAGTAAATACGTGCGAGACGTCCGAAGGTTGCGCGCGCACAAATAGGAAGTGAATAAAAAATAAACATCCAACTCAAACTTGACCACATTCTCAACTCACACACCTCTGGGCAATAATCAAACATGCATCAAGTCCCCTCTTCACCCCCTGACAAGGTCCCTACGGCCGACATGCATTAAATCCATCACACAACATTATCCACCAACAAGAAACAACATGGCCCTTTACTGCTGAGGAGCAAGGTGAGCAATTCCACTTCCCCAGTTTCACACCAGGGGGTGCCACCCCCTATGCAGTTTCAGTGCTGTAATCCAACACACAGTCACCCTCTCTACAGAGATCCCCCTCAAGCACCAGGAGCCTGGCATTTGTGTCCTATGGGTTTGATACACTTTTGGAGGGCATCTGAACAACAAGTTACAGGGCATAGCACACTAAAGCACTACGCATCCCTCAAAGAATCCAATACTAAGGCTAAAGCCGAGTCCTATTTCTATGATGTCAGTGTTGTATCATGGACGACTAATTCTGACGCATGTCCTTTTTTTGTGATGACTGTAGACTTGTATATAGCTTAGTGCACTGAATCCAGGCATTTCTTTGAAACTCTTTCTCTACTCTTGAACTCTTGTTCCCGTTCTCTGTAGAATCAGCCGTTGGGTGGTTAGGTTGCTCGGAGCGCCAACCACCAAGTTGTAGATAGCCGCTGTACATAGTGTATATTATTTATTTGATACTAGTACGTAACGGGCTGTTCCGCTTCCAGTATTATAAGTACCATTATTATTACATAATTATTATCATACTTCTCAGATGTTCCTGCAAAGTGGCACAGAATAATAATAGTGATGATACATGAGGGAGAAGGTGACAAATGAAATGTTCAGAATGTACTTCTCATTATTAATGGGTGAAAGTCTATGTTGGGCGTGTGTGCATGTTGTTGTTATGTGTATCTGTTATCATGTTATGGTGTCTGATGAGACTGTAGAAAAGTGCACACTCCATTCCAGCGGATTACATGATTATTACGCCAACTATTTGTTAAGTTTATGATTGATAGGCAAATGCATTTCAAAAATGTTATTTCTCTTCATGGCCCATTTCATTGCTTAAAGGTTATATTATTGGTATCAATGCCATAGTTGTGATACACTTGTTTGCAGTTTTATGCATTTAAGGGCATGTAATGCCAAATTATAATTAACCCTTAGAAGCCTGCTTTTGTTAAACACTGTTTTACAAAGATGTTAACTCTAATTTACCATTGTTTTGCCATTTGGTGCTATATAAATATATGGAGTGAGTGTTAAAGGAATAAGAGATGACTGATTGTTATAGGCAAAGTTAGATTCTTGAATTTCAGGAAACCTCTGATTGGACAGGAAGGCGTAGAAGAGTAGTGTACAACAAAAAAGTTGCATGTTGAATGAGGTGTGTGCATACATGGCCTTTGTATGAGCGGGTTATATCAGTGACGTGTGTGAGTATGGGAAATGTGTTTATCCCACCAAAACCAATAAAGATTCAAATGTGAATGTGAACATTGCCCCAAGTCTATGGTATGGAGGTAGGTATCAGAGAGAATCGGGGGGCGTCCCCCATGTGGTGCACATATCGTGGTAGTGTCAGTTCATTTTCCTGCCATTCACGCTAGTCCAGGATTTTGTCAAGCAAAGTAATAAAAGCATTAACTTCATCTTGTCTGTGAGTTCCTGCCTCCTCTGTTTGTCATAATACGCCCAACAACAAAATGGATGATTTAGATCTACCCAATTTTAGGTCAACAACAGAAATCAATTGGTTTCAATCCAGATTAGTGTGTAGAGCTGCAGTATAGCAGCCCATCGTTGGCCAAAGTAGATGAAGCACCTGCAGTGAGAAAATAAATCAAAAAAAATTCTGTACTCGTTAATAATGGTCTGATTTCATTTCTGAAAAAGGCTACGTGACCGCCAGAGGGTCCTGCACACACTCAGCACTTCAGATCCGGGCTGGGACCGCTAGTGAAACCGCTAGTGGGGTCCGTAGTTGCAGGCGGGGTTATAAAAAAATAGCAAATAATTTCTGCTGTCGTTAATAATGGTCCCATTTCACTTCTGAAAACGGCCACGTGACCGCCAGAGGGTCCTGCACACACTCAGCCCCTCAGATCCGGGCTGGGACCACTAGTAAAACCGCTAGCAGAGTCCGTAGTCGAGGTTGGAGCACCGAAAAAATGTGAAATAATTTCTGCTGTCGTTAATAATGGTCCGATTTCACTTCTGAAAGAAGCCACGTGACCGCCAGAGGGTGCCGCACACACTCAGCCCTTCGGATCCGGGCTGGGACCGTTAGTAAAACCGCTAGCGGGGGCCGTAAAATGCAAAAACTCAAAAATGCTCCGATCTTAAAAATTCGACCACTCACGGAAAGCTTGAGTTACCCTGAACACTGCTGTGTCACTCAATTCCACACCAGAGGCTTAGTAAATACGTGCGAGACGTCCGAAGGTTGCGCGCGCACAAATAGGAAGTGAATAAAAAATAAACATCCAACTCAAACTTGACCACATTCTCAACTCACACACCTCTGGGCAATAATCAAACATGCATCAAGTCCCCTCTTCACCCCCTGACAAGGTCCCTACGGCCGACATGCATTAAATCCATCACACAACATTATCCACCAACAAGAAACAACATGGCCCTTTACTGCTGAGGAGCAAGGTGAGCAATTCCACTTCCCCAGTTTCACACCAGGGGGTGCCACCCCCTATGCAGTTTCAGTGCTGTAATCCAACACACAGTCACCCTCTCTACAGAGATCCCCCTCAAGCACCAGGAGCCTGGCATTTGTGTCCTATGGGTTTGATACACTTTTGGAGGGCATCTGAACAACAAGTTACAGGGCATAGCACACTAAAGCACTACGCATCCCTCAAAGAATCCAATACTAAGGCTAAAGCCGAGTCCTATTTCTATGATGTCAGTGTTGTATCATGGACGACTAATTCTGACGCATGTCCTTTTTTTGTGATGACTGTAGACTTGTATATAGCTTAGTGCACTGAATCCAGGCATTTCTTTGAAACTCTTTCTCTACTCTTGAACTCTTGTTCCCGTTCTCTGTAGAATCAGCCGTTGGGTGGTTAGGTTGCTCGGAGCGCCAACCACCAAGTTGTAGATAGCCGCTGTACATAGTGTATATTATTTATTTGATACTAGTACGTACCGGGCTGTTCCGCTTCCAGTATTATAAGTACCATTATTATTACATAATTATTATCATACTTCTCAGATGTTCCTGCAAAGTGGCACAGAATAATAATAGTGATGATACATGAGGGAGAAGGTGACAAATGAAATGTTCAGAATGTACTTCTCATTATTAATGGGTGAAAGTCTATGTTGGGCGTGTGTGCATGTTGTTGTTATGTGTATCTGTTATCATGTTATGGTGTCTGATGAGACTGTAGAAAAGTGCACACTCCATTCCAGCGGATTACATGATTATTACGCCAACTATTTGTTAAGTTTATGATTGATAGGCAAATGCATTTCAAAAATGTTATTTCTCTTCATGGCCCATTTCATTGCTTAAAGGTTATATTATTGGTATCAATGCCATAGTTGTGATACACTTGTTTGCAGTTTTATGCATTTAAGGGCATGTAATGCCAAATTATAATTAACCCTTAGAAGCCTGCTTTTGTTAAACACTGTTTTACAAAGATGTTAACTCTAATTTACCATTGTTTTGCCATTTGGTGCTATATAAATATATGGAGTGAGTGTTAAAGGAATAAGAGATGACTGATTGTTATAGGCAAAGTTAGATTCTTGAATTTCAGGAAACCTCTGATTGGACAGGAAGGCGTAGAAGAGTAGTGTACAACAAAAAAGTTGCATGTTGAATGAGGTGTGTGCACACATGGCCTTTGTATGAGCGGGTTATATCAGTGACGTGTGTGAGTATGGGAAATGTGTTTATCCCACCAAAACCAATAAAGATTCAAATGTGAATGTGAACATTGCCCCAAGTCTATGGTATGGAGGTAGGTATCAGAGAGAATCGGGGGGCGTCCCCCATGTGGTGCACATATCGTGGTAGTGTCAGTTCATTTTCCTGCCATTCACGCTAGTCCAGGATTTTGTCAAGCAAAGTAATAAAAGCATTAACTTCATCTTGTCTGTGAGTTCCTGCCTCCTCTGTTTGTCATAATACGCCCAACAACAAAATGGATGATTTAGATCTACCCAATTTTAGGTCAACAACAGAAATCAATTGGTTTCAATCCAGATTAGTGTGTAGAGCTGCAGTATAGCAGCCCATCGTTGGCCAAAGTAGATGAAGCACCTGCAGTGAGAAAATAAATCAAAAAAAATTCTGTACTCGTTAATAATGGTCTGATTTCATTTCTGAAAAAGGCTACGTGACCGCCAGAGGGTCCTGCACACACTCAGCGCTTCAGATCCGGGCTGGGACCGCTAGTGAAACCGCTAGTGGGGTCCGTAGTTGCAGGCGGGGTTATAAAAAAATAGCAAATAATTTCTGCTGTCGTTAATAATGGTCCCATTTCACTTCTGAAAACGGCCACGTGACCGCCAGAGGGTGCCGCACACACTCAGCCCTTCGGATCCGGGCTGGGACCGTTAGTAAAACCGCTAGCGGGGGCCGTAAAATGCAAAAACTCAAAAATGCTCCGATCTTAAAAATTCGACCACTCACGGAAAGCTTGAGTTACCCTGAACACTGCTGTGTCACTCAATTCCACACCAGAGGCTTAGTAAATACGTGCGAGACGTCCGAAGGTTGCGCGCGCACAAATAGGAAGTGAATAAAAAATAAACATCCAACTCAAACTTGACCACATTCTCAACTCACACACCTCTGGGCAATAATCAAACATGCATCAAGTCCCCTCTTCACCCCCTGACAAGGTCCCTACGGCCGACATGCATTAAATCCATCACACAACATTATCCACCAACAAGAAACAACATGGCCCTTTACTGCTGAGGAGCAAGGTGAGCAATTCCACTTCCCCAGTTTCACACCAGGGGGTGCCACCCCCTATGCAGTTTCAGTGCTGTAATCCAACACACAGTCACCCTCTCTACAGAGATCCCCCTCAAGCACCAGGAGCCTGGCATTTGTGTCCTATGGGTTTGATACACTTTTGGAGGGCATCTGAACAACAAGTTACAGGGCATAGCACACTAAAGCACTACGCATCCCTCAAAGAATCCAATACTAAGGCTAAAGCCGAGTCCTATTTCTATGATGTCAGTGTTGTATCATGGACGACTAATTCTGACGCATGTCCTTTTTTTGTGATGACTGTAGACTTGTATATAGCTTAGTGCACTGAATCCAGGCATTTCTTTGAAACTCTTTCTCTACTCTTGAACTCTTGTTCCCGTTCTCTGTAGAATCAGCCGTTGGGTGGTTAGGTTGCTCGGAGCGCCAACCACCAAGTTGTAGATAGCCGCTGTACATAGTGTATATTATTTATTTGATACTAGTACGTAACGGGCTGTTCCGCTTCCAGTATTATAAGTACCATTATTATTACATAATTATTATCATACTTCTCAGATGTTCCTGCAAAGTGGCACAGAATAATAATAGTGATGATACATGAGGGAGACAAATGAAATGTTCAGAATGTACTTCTTCTCATTATTAATGGGTGAAAGTCTATGTTGGGCGTGTGTGCATGTTGTTGTTATGTGTATCTGTTATCATGTTATGGTGTCTGATGAGACTGTAGAAAAGTGCACACTCCATTCCAGCGGATTACATGATTATTACGCCAACTATTTGTTAAGTTTATGATTGATAGGCAAATGCATTTCAAAAATGTTATTTCTCTTCATGGCCCATTTCATTGCTTAAAGGTTATATTATTGGTATCAATGCCATAGTTGTGATACACTTGTTTGCAGTTTTATGCATTTAAGGGCATGTAATGCCAAATTATAATTAACCCTTAGAAGCCTGCTTTTGTTAAACACTGTTTTACAAAGATGTTAACTCTAATTTACCATTGTTTTGCCATTTGGTGCTATATAAATATATGGAGTGAGTGTTAAAGGAATAAGAGATGACTGATTGTTATAGGCAAAGTTAGATTCTTGAATTTCAGGAAACCTCTGATTGGACAGGAAGGCGTAGAAGAGTAGTGTACAACAAAAAAGTTGCATGTTGAATGAGGTGTGTGCACACATGGCCTTTGTATGAGCGGGTTATATCAGTGACGTGTGTGAGTATGGGAAATGTGTTTATCCCACCAAAACCAATAAAGATTCAAATGTGAATGTGAACATTGCCCCAAGTCTATGGTATGGAGGTAGGTATCAGAGAGAATCGGGGGGCGTCCCCCATGTGGTGCACATATCGTGGTAGTGTCAGTTCATTTTCCTGCCATTCACGCTAGTCCAGGATTTTGTCAAGCAAAGTAATAAAAGCATTAACTTCATCTTGTCTGTGAGTTCCTGCCTCCTCTGTTTGTCATAATACGCCCAACAACAAAATGGATGATTTAGATCTACCCAATTTTAGGTCAACAACAGAAATCAATTGGTTTCAATCCAGATTAGTGTGTAGAGCTGCAGTATAGCAGCCCATCGTTGGCCAAAGTAGATGAAGCACCTGCAGTGAGAAAATAAATCAAAAAAAATTCTGTACTCGTTAATAATGGTCTGATTTCATTTCTGAAAAAGGCTACGTGACCGCCAGAGGGTCCTGCACACACTCAGCACTTCAGATCCGGGCTGGGACCGCTAGTGAAACCGCTAGTGGGGTCCGTAGTTGCAGGCGGGGTTATAAAAAAATAGCAAATAATTTCTGCTGTCGTTAATAATGGTCCCATTTCACTTCTGAAAACGGCCACGTGACCGCCAGAGGGTCCTGCACACACTCAGCCCCTCAGATCCGGGCTGGGACCACTAGTAAAACCGCTAGCAGAGTCCGTAGTCGAGGTTGGAGCACCGAAAAAATGTGAAATAATTTCTGCTGTCGTTAATAATGGTCCGATTTCACTTCTGAAAGAAGCCACGTGACCGCCAGAGGGTGCCGCACACACTCAGCCCTTCGGATCCGGGCTGGGACCGTTAGTAAAACCGCTAGCGGGGGCCGTAAAATGCAAAAACTCAAAAATGCTCCGATCTTAAAAATTCGACCACTCACGGAAAGCTTGAGTTACCCTGAACACTGCTGTGTCACTCAATTCCACACCAGAGGCTTAGTAAATACGTGCGAGACGTCCGAAGGTTGCGCGCGCACAAATAGGAAGTGAATAAAAAATAAACATCCAACTCAAACTTGACCACATTCTCAACTCACACACCTCTGGGCAATAATCAAACATGCATCAAGTCCCCTCTTCACCCCCTGACAAGGTCCCTACGGCCGACATGCATTAAATCCATCACACAACATTATCCACCAACAAGAAACAACATGGCCCTTTACTGCTGAGGAGCAAGGTGAGCAATTCCACTTCCCCAGTTTCACACCAGGGGGTGCCACCCCCTATGCAGTTTCAGTGCTGTAATCCAACACACAGTCACCCTCTCTACAGAGATCCCCCTCAAGCACCAGGAGCCTGGCATTTGTGTCCTATGGGTTTGATACACTTTTGGAGGGCATCTGAACAACAAGTTACAGGGCATAGCACACTAAAGCACTACGCATCCCTCAAAGAATCCAATACTAAGGCTAAAGCCGAGTCCTATTTCTATGATGTCAGTGTTGTATCATGGACGACTAATTCTGACGCATGTCCTTTTTTTGTGATGACTGTAGACTTGTATATAGCTTAGTGCACTGAATCCAGGCATTTCTTTGAAACTCTTTCTCTACTCTTGAACTCTTGTTCCCGTTCTCTGTAGAATCAGCCGTTGGGTGGTTAGGTTGCTCGGAGCGCCAACCACCAAGTTGTAGATAGCCGCTGTACATAGTGTATATTATTTATTTGATACTAGTACGTAACGGGCTGTTCCGCTTCCAGTATTATAAGTACCATTATTATTACATAATTATTATCATACTTCTCAGATGTTCCTGCAAAGTGGCACAGAATAATAATAGTGATGATACATGAGGGAGAAGGTGACAAATGAAATGTTCGGAATATACTTCTCATTATTAATGGGTGAAAGTCTATGTTTGGCGTGTGTGCATGCTGTTGTTATGTGTATCTGTTATCATGTTATGGTGTCTGATGAGACTGTAGAAAAGTGCACACTCCATTCCAGCGGATTACATGATTATTACGCCAACTATTTGTTAAGTTTATGATTGATAGGCAAATGCATTTGAAAAATGTTATTTCTCTTCATGGCCCATTTCATTGCTTAAAGGTTATATGATTGGTAACAATGCCATAGTTGTGATACACTTGTTTATAGTTTTATGCATTTAAGGGCATGTAATGCCAAATTATAATTAACCCTTAGAAGCCTGCTTTTGTTAAACACTGTTTTACAAAGATGTTAACTCTAATTTACCATTGTTTTGCCATTTGGTGCTATATAAATATATGGAGTGAGTGTTAAAGGAATAAGAGGTGACTGATTGTTATAGGCAAAGTTAGATTCTGGAATTTCAGGAAACCTCTGATTGGACAGGAAGGCGTAGAAGAATAGTGTACAACAAAAAAACTGCATGTTGAATGTGGTGTGTGCATACATGGCCTTTGTATGAGCGGGTTATATCAGTGACGTGTGTGAGTATGGGAAATGTGTTTATCCCACCAAAACCAATAAAGATTCAAATGTGAATGTGAAGATTGCCCCAAGTCTATGGTATGGAGGTAGGTATCAGAGAGAATCGGGGGGCGTCCCCCATGTGGTGCACATATCGTGGTAGTGTCAGTTCATTTTCCTGCCATTCACGCTAGTCCAGGATTTTGTCAAGCAAAGTAATAAAAGCATTAACTTCATCTTGTCTGTGAGTTGCTGCCTCCTCTGTTTGTCTTAATACACCCAACAACAAAATGGATGATTTAGATCTACCCAATTTTAGGTGAACAACAGAAATCAATTGGTTTCAATCAAGATTAGTGTGTAGAGCTGCAGTATAGCACCCCATGGTTGGCAAAAGTAGATGAAGCACCTGCAGTGAGAAAATAAATCAAAAAAAATTCTGTACTCGTTAATAATGGTCCGATTTCACTTTTGAAAAAGGCCACGTGACCGCCAGAGGGTGCCGCACACACTCAGCACTTCAGATCTGGGCTGGGATCACTAGTAAAACCGCTAGTGGGGTCCGTAGTCGCAGGCGGGGTGATAAAAAAATAGCAAATAATTTCTGCTGTCGTTGATAATGGTCCGATTTCACTTCTGAAAACGGCGACGTGACGGCCAGAGTATCCTGCACACACTCAGCCCCTCAAATCTGGGCTGGGATCACTAGTAAAACCGCTAGCAGAGTCCGTAGTCGCGGTTGGAGCACCGAAAAAATGTGAAATAATTTCTGCTGTCGTTAATAATGGTCCGATTTCACTTCTGAAAGAAGCCACGTGACCGCCAGAGGGTGCCGCACACACTCAGCCCTTCGGATCCGGGCTGGGACCGTTAGTAAAACCGCTAGCGGGGGCCGTAAAATGCAAAAACTCAAAAATGCTCCGATCTTAGAAATTCGACCACTCACGGAAAGCTTGAGTTACCCTGAACACTGCTGTGTCACTCAATTCCACACCAGAGGCTTAGTAAATGCGTGCGAGACGTCCGGAGTTTGCGCGCACACAAATAGGAAGTGAATAAAAAATAAACATCCAACTCAAACTTGACCACATTCTCAACTCACACACCTCTGGGCAATAATCAAACATGCATCAAGTCCCCTCTTCACCCCCTGACAAGGTCCCTACGGCCGACATGCATTAAATCCATCACACAACATTATCCACCAACAAGAAACAACATGGCCCTTTACTGCTGAGGAGCAAGGTGAGCAATTCCACTTCCCCAGTTTCACACCAGGGGGTGCCACCCCCTATGCAGTTTCAGTGCTGTAATCCAACACACAGTCACCCTCTCTACAGAGATCCCCCTCAAGCACCAGGAGCCTGGCATTTGTGTCCTATGGGTTTGATACACTTTTGGAGGGCATCTGAACAACAAGTTACAGGGCATAGCACACTAAAGCACTACGCATCCCTCAAAGAATCCAATACTAAGGCTAAAGCCGAGTCCTATTTCTATGATGTCAGTGTTGTATCATGGACGACTAATTCTGACGCATGTCCTTTTTTTGTGATGACTGTAGACTTGTATATAGCTTAGTGCACTGAATCCAGGCATTTCTTTGAAACTCTTTCTCTACTCTTGAACTCTTGTTCCCGTTCTCTGTAGAATCAGCCGTTGGGTGGTTAGGTTGCTCGGAGCGCCAACCACCAAGTTGTAGATAGCCGCTGTACATAGTGTATATTATTTATTTGATACTAGTACGTAACGGGCTGTTCCGCTTCCAGTATTATAAGTACCATTATTATTACATAATTATTATCATACTTCTCAGATGTTCCTGCAAAGTGGCACAGAATAATAATAGTGATGATACATGAGGGAGAAGGTGACAAATGAAATGTTCGGAATATACTTCTCATTATTAATGGGTGAAAGTCTATGTTTGGCGTGTGTGCATGCTGTTGTTATGTGTATCTGTTATCATGTTATGGTGTCTGATGAGACTGTAGAAAAGTGCACACTCCATTCCAGCGGATTACATGATTATTACGCCAACTATTTGTTAAGTTTATGATTGATAGGCAAATGCATTTGAAAAATGTTATTTCTCTTCATGGCCCATTTCATTGCTTAAAGGTTATATGATTGGTAACAATGCCATAGTTGTGATACACTTGTTTATAGTTTTATGCATTTAAGGGCATGTAATGCCAAATTATAATTAACCCTTAGAAGCCTGCTTTTGTTAAACACTGTTTTACAAAGATGTTAACTCTAATTTACCATTGTTTTGCCATTTGGTGCTATATAAATATATGGAGTGAGTGTTAAAGGAATAAGAGGTGACTGATTGTTATAGGCAAAGTTAGATTCTGGAATTTCAGGAAACCTCTGATTGGACAGGAAGGCGTAGAAGAATAGTGTACAACAAAAAAACTGCATGTTGAATGTGGTGTGTGCATACATGGCCTTTGTATGAGCGGGTTATATCAGTGACGTGTGTGAGTATGGGAAATGTGTTTATCCCACCAAAACCAATAAAGATTCAAATGTGAATGTGAAGATTGCCCCAAGTCTATGGTATGGAGGTAGGTATCAGAGAGAATCGGGGGGCGTCCCCCATGTGGTGCACATATCGTGGTAGTGTCAGTTCATTTTCCTGCCATTCACGCTAGTCCAGGATTTTGTCAAGCAAAGTAATAAAAGCATTAACTTCATCTTGTCTGTGAGTTGCTGCCTCCTCTGTTTGTCTTAATACACCCAACAACAAAATGGATGATTTAGATCTACCCAATTTTAGGTGAACAACAGAAATCAATTGGTTTCAATCAAGATTAGTGTGTAGAGCTGCAGTATAGCACCCCATGGTTGGCAAAAGTAGATGAAGCACCTGCAGTGAGAAAATAAATCAAAAAAAATTCTGTACTCGTTAATAATGGTCCGATTTCACTTTTGAAAAAGGCCACGTGACCGCCAGAGGGTGCCGCACACACTCAGCACTTCAGATCTGGGCTGGGATCACTAGTAAAACCGCTAGTGGGGTCCGTAGTCGCAGGCGGGGTGATAAAAAAATAGCAAATAATTTCTGCTGTCGTTGATAATGGTCCGATTTCACTTCTGAAAACGGCCACGTGACCGCCAGAGGGTCCTGCACACACTCAGCCCCTCAAATCTGGGCTGGGATCACTAGTAAAACCGCTAGCGGAGTCCGTAGTCGCGGTTGGAGCACCGAAAAAAGGGGAAATAATTTCTGCTGTCGTTAATAATGGTCCGATTTCACTTCTGAAAGAAGCCACGTGACCGCCAGAGGCTCCTGCACACTCCCAGCCCTACAATTTCGAGCTGGGAGCACTAGTAAAACCGCTAGCGGGGGCCGTAAAATGCAAAAACTCAAAAATGCTCCGATCTTAAAAATTCGACCACTCACTGAAAGCTTGAGTTACCCTGAACACTACTGTGTCACTCAATTCCACCCCAGAGGCTTAGTAAATGCGTGCGAGACGTCCGGAGTTTGCGCGCACACAAATAGGAAGTGAATAAAAAATAAACATCCAACTCAAACTTGACCACATTCTCAACTCACACACCTCTGGGCAATAATCAAACATGCATCAAATCCCCTCCCCACCCTCTGACAAGGCCCCTAAGGCCCACATACATTTAATCCATCACACAACATTATCCACCAACAAGAAACAACATGGCCCTTCACTGCTGAGGAGCAAGGTGAGCAATTCCACTTCCCCAGTTTCACACCAGGGGGTGCCACCCCCTATGCAGTTTCAGTGCTGTAATCCAACACACAGTCACCCTCTCTACAGAGATCCCCCTCAAGCACCAGAAGCCTGGCATTTGTGTCTCATCTAGATTTACACCTTGTTCATACATTGTATTTACATACATGCCTTGGAACAGGAGCAATGTGGGTTTGGGAAGCAGGAGCTGCTCAACAAGCACAAAGAGATGCACCAGCGGGCGCTGCTCTACGCCTGCCACATCTGCGGCATGAAGTACGCCCGGCCGGCCGAGCTCACCCGGCACCAGCGCACCCACTCGGACGTCACCTTCCACTGCGCCGAGTGTAACCACATGTTCTCGGACCCCCGGGACTTCAAGAAGCACATGGAGCACCACGGGGTGGAGAAGCCCTTCTTCTGCACCTTCCCCGGCTGCACCTTCCGCTCTGCCAAACCCTCCATCGTGGAGAAGCACATGGTCATCCACTCGGGGGTCAAGATGCACCCGTGTGAGCGCTGCGACAAGATGTTTGCGCAGCCGTCGGGGCTGCGCTCCCACCTGCGGTCCTGTCTGCAGCAGCGCTCCTACCTGTGCGACTTCTGCGGCTCCAGCTTCAACCACCTGCAGAGCCTCAAGTCCCACCGCATGCTGCACACCGGCGAGAAGCCCTACTTCTGCACCGACTGTGGCGCCCGCTTCACCGACCACCGCAACTTCAAGCGGCACCGCAGGATCCACGACGGCGCCTTCCCCTACGCCTGCATGCACTGCGACAAAAACTTCCGGCACTCAATCTCGCTGAAAGCTCACTTAAAGACGCACGGCATCACCCTGTCTCCAGCCTCCCTGGAACAGATGAAGATGAACCACTTTGAGGTCAAAGAGGAAAGCGAGCACGACGAACACCACATGAACCTACTGGGTCAAGGTCACGACCCCACGCACATCGCCGGCCAGGTCATTCAGGTCAAAGGCGAAGGTCATCTCGAAAGTGAATGTCGTCGTGACGGTGAAGGTCATATTGAATGCCAAGGTCAAGGTCATACAGGTGCTGTGACAGCCAATGTTTGCTGAATAACTTGTTATTATTCCATGTTGATTATAAAAGATATCACACATTGTCTACTCATGAAATGAGTATAAAATGTAAAACCTGTGCTAAGGATTCTTTATATCATTAGGTAATTCTGTATTTGATATTAAGGCTTAAAGCCACTAGGCTCAGTTTGTGATGTACATACCATTGTTACTCCATGTAGCTGATGATAGCTAGCCATGCCAATTTTATTTGTGATACAGATATGCACTTAAAAGTGGATATCAAGTCTTATTATTTTTGCATTCTCAACTATTTACCTTGTATTTATTGTAGCATCTTATACCCTTGTTGATGCTGGTTACAACTTGTGTGGGATGTGGCATCATGTTTCTCTTCTCTACATGACTGTACATGACTTGTACACGGTGAGTGTAACTCCCTCCCCCCCCCCCACCTTCACCTGAACCCCTGTCTCCTCCCTTAGATACATAACAAACTCATCTCCCAAACCAAACAACAACATGACTAGGAAACGCTGTAGATATCGCCATAGAGAGGGAACCATGCAGAAAGCATGTAGAAATGTAGTCCATTGTCCTGTACAATTCGAGGCCATACAATTGTATAGAGACAGAAAATCATACAAGAAAACACGAGTAAAGTTTCTGTTTAAATAGTACAATCGCAAGTATACAAGTTAAAATGCTACGCAAAAAATGTAAACTGCTACTAAATCGGCTTTCGGTAGTCGGCAAAGTAGAGCGCAATAAAAGGCTTGGATCGGCTCCATCTCAACCTAACCCAACAGTATTAGAACTCCTTCATAATATCATATATAGCAGCCATCTTCTAAGGTCTTTGTGTCTCGCTGTCTCTGTGGTCCGCTGTACAGTAATTAATCATTCCCAACGCTAAACCCTCCGACTACGCTGTTGACGCAATAAAAAGACAAAGTTACAATAATATCCTAATAGTCCTATCTACTCTACTACTACTATTGTATATAAGGCTGACCACTTCTGGCTACAAGGTGAACAGGAGGTAATGATTCCCATGGATGTTTATTGGGATGTTTGTAAGGTTTCTACTGTGATTTATCTTGTATTGATTTGACTTGACAGATACATCAGTTTTCATTTTTAAAACTGCTGATTAGAAAGTGTTCACCTTTTCAACCCTTTAAGGGCCGCATAGTGCTTTGATGCCCTATGCCCTTTACTCACATGGGGGCATCATGCCAGTCCTATGGGTTTGATACACTTTTGGAGGGCATCTGAACAACAAGTTACAGGGCATAGCACACTAAAGCACTACGCATCCCTCAAAGAATCCAATACTAAGGCTAAAGCCGAGTCCTATTTCTATGATGTCAGTGTTGTATCATGGACGACTAATTCTGACGCATGTCCTTTTTTTGTGATGACTGTAGACTTGTATATAGCTTAGTGCACTGAATCCAGGCATTTCTTTGAAACTCTTTCTCTACTCTTGAACTCTTGTTCCCGTTCTCTGTAGAATCAGCCGTTGGGTGGTTAGGTTGCTCGGAGCGCCAACCACCAAGTTGTAGATAGCCGCTGTACATAGTGTATATTATTTATTTGATACTAGTACGTAACGGGCTGTTCCGCTTCCAGTATTATAAGTACCATTATTATTACATAATTATTATCATACTTCTCAGATGTTCCTGCAAAGTGGCACAGAATAATAATAGTGATGATACATGAGGGAGAAGGTGACAAATGAAATGTTCAGAATGTACTTCTCATTATTAATGGGTGAAAGTCTATGTTGGGCGTGTGTGCATGTTGTTGTTATGTGTATCTGTTATCATGTTATGGTGTCTGATGAGACTGTAGAAAAGTGCACACTCCATTCCAGCGGATTACATGATTATTACGCTTAAGTTTATGATTGATAGGCAAATGCATTTGAAAAATGTTATTTCTCTTCATGGCCCATTTCATTGCTTAAAGGTTATATTATTGGTATCAATGCCATAGTTGTGATACACTTGTTTGCAGTTTTATGCATTAAAGGGCATGTAATGCCAAATTATAATTAACCCTTAGAAGCCTGCTTTTGTTAAACACTGTTTTACAAAGATGTTAACTCTAATTTACCATTGTTTTGCCATTTGGTGCTATATAAGTATATGGAGTGAGTGTTAAAGGAATAAGAGATGACTGATTGTTATAGGCAAAGTTAGATTCTTGAATTTCAGGAAACTTCAGATTGGACAGGAAGGCGTTGAAGAATAGTGTACAACAATAAAGTTGCATGGTGAATGAGGTGTGTGCACACATGGCCTTTGTATGAGCAGGTTATATCAGTGACGTGTGTGAGTATGGGAAATGTGTTTATCCCACCAAAACCAATAAAGATTCAAATGTGAATGTGAAGATTGCCCCAAGTCTATGGTATGGAGGTAGGTATCAGAGAGAATCGGGGGGCGTCCCCCATGTGGTGCACATATCGTGGTAGTGTCAGTTCATTTTCCTGCCATTCACGCTAGTCCAGGATTTTGTCAAGCAAAGTAATAAAAGCATTAACTTCATCTTGTCTGTGAGTTGCTGCCTCCTCTGTTTGTCTTAATACACCCAACAACAAAATGGATGATTTAGATCTACCCAATTTTAGGTGAACAACAGAAATCAATTGGTTTCAATCAAGATTAGTGTGTAGAGCTGCAGTATAGCACCCCATGGTTGGCAAAAGTAGATGAAGCACCTGCAGTGAGAAAATAAATCAAAAAAAATTCTGTACTCGTTAATAATGGTCCGATTTCACTTTTGAAAAAGGCCACGTGACCGCCAGAGGGTGCCGCACACACTCAGCACTTCAGATCTGGGCTGGGATCACTAGTAAAACCGCTAGTGGGGTCCGTAGTCGCAGGCGGGGTGATAAAAAAATAGCAAATAATTTCTGCTGTCGTTGATAATGGTCCGATTTCACTTCTGAAAACGGCCACGTGACCGCCAGAGGGTCCTGCACACACTCAGCCCCTCAAATCTGGGCTGGGATCACTAGTAAAACCGCTAGCGGAGTCCGTAGTCGCGGTTGGAGCACCGAAAAAAGGGGAAATAATTTCTGCTGTCGTTAATAATGGTCCGATTTCACTTCTGAAAGAAGCCACGTGACCGCCAGAGGCTCCTGCACACTCCCAGCCCTACAATTTTGAGCTGGGAGCACTAGTAAAACCGCTAGCGGGGGCCGTAAAATGCAAAAACTCAAAAATGCTCCGATCTTAAAAATTCGACCACTCACTGAAAGCTTGAGTTACCCTGAACACTACTGTGTCACTCAATTCCACCCCAGAGGCTTAGTAAATGCGTGCGAGACGTCCGGAGTTTGCGCGCACACAAATAGGAAGTGAATAAAAAATAAACATCCAACTCAAACTTGACCACATTCTCAACTCACACACCTCTGGGCAATAATCAAACATGCATCAAATCCCCTCCCCACCCTCTGACAAGGCCCCTAAGGCCCACATACATTTAATCCATCACACAACATTATCCACCAACAAGAAACAACATGGCCCTTCACTGCTGAGGAGCAAGGTGAGCAATTCCACTTCCCCAGTTTCACACCAGGGGGTGCCACCCCCTATGCAGTTTCAGTGCTGTAATCCAACACACAGTCACCCTCTCTACAGAGATCCCCCTCAAGCACCAGAAGCCTGGCATTTGTGTCTCATCTAGATTTACACCTTGTTCATACATTGTATTTACATACATGCCTTGGAACAGGAGCAATGTGGGTTTGGGAAGCAGGAGCTGCTCAACAAGCACAAAGAGATGCACCAGCGGGCGCTGCTCTACGCCTGCCACATCTGCGGCATGAAGTACGCCCGGCCGGCCGAGCTCACCCGGCACCAGCGCACCCACTCGGACGTCACCTTCCACTGCGCCGAGTGTAACCACATGTTCTCGGACCCCCGGGACTTCAAGAAGCACATGGAGCACCACGGGGTGGAGAAGCCCTTCTTCTGCACCTTCCCCGGCTGCACCTTCCGCTCTGCCAAACCCTCCATCGTGGAGAAGCACATGGTCATCCACTCGGGGGTCAAGATGCACCCGTGCGAGCGCTGCGACAAGATGTTTGCGCAGCCGTCGGGGCTGCGCTCCCACCTGCGGTCCTGTCTGCAGCAGCGCTCCTACCTGTGCGACTTCTGCGGCTCCAGCTTCAACCACCTGCAGAGCCTCAAGTCCCACCGCATGCTGCACACCGGCGAGAAGCCCTACTTCTGCACCGACTGCGGCGCCCGCTTCACCGACCACCGCAACTTCAAGCGGCACCGCAGGATCCACGACGGCGCCTTCCCCTACGCCTGCATGCACTGCGACAAAAACTTCCGGCACTCAAACTCGCTGAAAGCTCACTTAAAGACGCACGGCATCACCCTGTCTCCAGCCTCCCTGGAACAGATGAAGATGAACCACTTTGAGGTCAAAGAGGAAAGCGAGCACGACGAACACCACATGAACCTACTGGGTCAAGGTCACGACCCCACGCACATCGCCGGCCAGGTCATTCAGGTCAAAGGCGAAGGTCATCTCGAAAGTGAATGTCGTCGTGACGGTGAAGGTCATATTGAATGCCAAAGTCAAGGTCATACAGGTGCTGTGACAGCCAACGTTTGCTGAATAACTCGTTATTATTCCATGTTGATTATAAAAAATATCACACATTGTCTACTCATGAAATGAGTATAAAATGTAAAACCTGTGCTAAGGATTCTTTATATCATTAGGTAATTCTGTATTTGATATTAAGGCTTAAAGCCACTAGGCTCAGTTTGTGATGTACATACCAGTGTTACTCTATGTAGCTGATGATAGCTAGCCATGCCAATTTTATTTGTGATACAGATATGCACTTAAAAGTGGATATCAAGTCTTATTATTTTTGCATTCTCAAGTATTTACCTTGTATCTATTGTAGCATCTTATACCCTTGTTGATGCTGGTTACAACTTGTGTGGGATGTGGCATCATGTTTCTCTTCTCTACATGACTGTACATGACTTGTACACTGTGAGTGTAACTCCCCCCCCCCCCCACCTTCACCTGAACCCCTGTCTCCTCCCTTAGATACATAACAAACTCATCTCCCAAACCAATCTGCAACATGACTAGGGAACGCTGTAGATATTGCCATAGAGAGGGGACCATCCAGAAAGCATGTAGAAATGTAGTCCACTGTCCTGTACAATTCGAGGCCATACAATTGTATAGAGACAGAAAATCATACAAGAAAACATGAATAAAGTTTCTGTTTAAATAGTACAATTGCATGTACACAAGTCAAAATGCTACGCAAAAAATGTAAACTGCTACTAAATCGGCTTAAGGTAGTCGGCAAAGTAGAGCGCAATAAAAGGCTTGGATCGGCTCCATCTCAACCTAACCCAACAGTATTAGAACTCCTTTATAATATCATATATAGCAGCCATCTTCTAAGGTCTTTGTGTCTCGCCGTCTCTGTGGTCCGCTGGACAGTAATTAATCATTTCCAACGCTAAACCCTCCGACTACGCTGTTGGCGCAATAAAAAGACAAAGTTACAATAATATCCTAATAGTCCTATCTACTCTACTACTACTATTGTATATAAGGTTGACCACTTCTGGCTACAAGGTGAACAGGAGGTAATGATTCCCATGGATGTTTATTGGGATGTTTGTAAGGTTTCTACTGTGATTTATCTTGTATTGATTTGACTTGACAGATACATCAGTTTTCATTTTTAAAACTGCTGATTAGAAAGTGTTCACCTTTTCAACCCTTTAAGGGCCGCATAGTGCTTTGATGCCCTATGCCCTTTACTCACATGGGGGCATCATGCCAGTCCTATGGGTTTGATACACAAGTTACAGGGCATAGCACACTAAAGCACTATGCATCCCTCAAAGAATCCAATACTAAGGCTAAAGCCGAGTCCTATTTCTATGATGTCAGTGTTGTATCATGGACGACTAATTCTGACGCATGTCCTTTTTTTGTGATGACTGTAGACTTGTATATAGCTTAGTGCACTGAATCCAGGCATTTCTTTGAAACTCTTTCTCTACTCTTGAACTCTTGTTCCCGTTCTCTGTAGAATCAGCCGTTGGGTGGTTAGGTTGCTCGGAGCGCCAACCACCAAGTTGTAGATAGCCGCTGTACATAGTGTATATTATTTATTTGATACTAGTACGTAACGGGCTGTTCCGCTTCCAGTATTATAAGTACCATTATTATTACATAATTATTATCATACTTCTCAGATGTTCCTGCAAAGTGGCACAGAATAATAATAGTGATGATACATGAGGGAGAAGGTGACAAATGAAATGTTCGGAATATACTTCTCATTATTAATGGGTGAAAGTCTATGTTGGGCGTGTGTGCATGTTGTTGTTATGTGTATCTGTTATCATGTTATGGTGTCTGATGAGACTGTAGAAAAGTGCACACTCCATTCCAGCGGATTACATGATTATTACGCCAACTATTTGTTAAGTTTATGATTGATAGGCAAATGCATTTGAAAAATGTTATTTCTCTTCATGGCCCATTTCATTGCTTAAAGGTTATATGATTGGTAACAATGCCATAGTTGTGATACACTTGTTTATAGTTTTATGCATTTAAGGGCATGTAATGCCAAATTATAATTAACCCTTAGAAGCCTGCTTTTGTTAAACACTGTTTTACAAAGATGTTAACTCTAATTTACCATTGTTTTGCCATTTGGTGCTATATAAATATATGGAGTGAGTGTTAAAGGAATAAGAGGTGACTGATTGTTATAGGCAAAGTTAGATTCTGGAATTTCAGGAAACCTCTGATTGGACAGGAAGGCGTAGAAGAATAGTGTACAACAAAAAAACTGCATGTTGAATGTGGTGTGTGCATACATGGCCTTTGTATGAGCGGGTTATATCAGTGACGTGTGTGAGTATGGGAAATGTGTTTATCCCACCAAAACCAATAAAGATTCAAATGTGAATGTGAAGATTGCCCCAAGTCTATGGTATGGAGGTAGGTATCAGAGAGAATCGGGGGGCGTCCCCCATGTGGTGCACATATCGTGGTAGTGTCAGTTCATTTTCCTGCCATTCACGCTAGTCCAGGATTTTGTCAAGCAAAGTAATAAAAGCATTAACTTCATCTTGTCTGTGAGTTGCTGCCTCCTCTGTTTGTCTTAATACACCCAACAACAAAATGGATGATTTAGATCTACCCAATTTTAGGTGAACAACAGAAATCAATTGGTTTCAATCAAGATTAGTGTGTAGAGCTGCAGTATAGCACCCCATGGTTGGCAAAAGTAGATGAAGCACCTGCAGTGAGAAAATAAATCAAAAAAAATTCTGTACTCGTTAATAATGGTCCGATTTCACTTTTGAAAAAGGCCACGTGACCGCCAGAGGGTGCCGCACACACTCAGCCCTTCAGATCCGGGCTGGGACCGCTAGTAAAACCGCTAGTGGGGTCCGTAGTCGCAGGCGGGGTGATAAAAAAATAGCAAATAATTTCTGCTGTCGTTGATAATGGTCCGATTTCACTTCTGAAAACGGCCACGTGACCGCCAGAGGGTCCTGCACACACTCAGCCCCTCAGATCCGGGCTGGGATCACTAGTAAAACCGCTAGCGGAGTCCGTAGTCGCGGTTGGAGCACCGAAAAAAGGGGAAATAATTTCTGCTGTCGTTAATAATGGTCCGATTTCACTTCTGAAAGAAGCCACGTGACCGCCAGAGGCTCCTGCACACTCCCAGCCCTACAATTTTGAGCTGGGAGCACTAGTAAAACCGCTAGCGGGGGCCGTAAAATGCAAAAACTCAAAAATGCTCCGATCTTAAAAATTCGACCACTCACTGAAAGCTTGAGTTACCCTGAACACTACTGTGTCACTCAATTCCACCCCAGAGGCTTAGTAAATGCGTGCGAGACGTCCGGAGTTTGCGCGCACACAAATAGGAAGTGAATAAAAAATAAACATCCAACTCAAACTTGACCACATTCTCAACTCACACACCTCTGGGCAATAATCAAACATGCATCAAATCCCCTCCCCACCCTCTGACAAGGCCCCTAAGGCCCACATACATTTAATCCATCACACAACATTATCCACCAACAAGAAACAACATGGCCCTTCACTGCTGAGGAGCAAGGTGAGCAATTCCACTTCCCCAGTTTCACACCAGGGGGTGCCACCCCCTATGCAGTTTCAGTGCTGTAATCCAACACACAGTCACCCTCTCTACAGAGATCCCCCTCAAGCACCAGAAGCCTGGCATTTGTGTCTCATCTAGATTTACACCTTGTTCATACATTGTATTTACATACATGCCTTGGAACAGGACCATTGTGGGTTTGGGAAGCAGGAGCTGCTCAACAAGCACAAAGAGATGCACCAGCGGGCGCTGCTCTACGCCTGCCACATCTGCGGCATGAAGTACGCCCGGCCGGCCGAGCTCACCCGGCACCAGCGCACCCACTCGGACGTCACCTTCCACTGCGCCGAGTGTAACCACATGTTCTCGGACCCCCGGGACTTCAAGAAGCACATGGAGCACCACGGGGTGGAGAAGCCCTTCTTCTGCACCTTCCCCGGCTGCACCTTCCGCTCTGCCAAACCCTCCATCGTGGAGAAGCACATGGTCATCCACTCGGGGGTCAAGATGCACCCGTGCGAGCGCTGCGACAAGATGTTTGCGCAGCCGTCGGGGCTGCGCTCCCACCTGCGGTCCTGTCTGCAGCAGCGCTCCTACCTGTGCGACTTCTGCGGCTCCAGCTTCAACCACCTGCAGAGCCTCAAGTCCCACCGCATGCTGCACACCGGCGAGAAGCCCTACTTCTGCACCGACTGCGGCGCCCGCTTCACCGACCACCGCAACTTCAAGCGGCACCGCAGGATCCACGACGGCGCCTTCCCCTACGCCTGCATGCACTGCGACAAAAACTTCCGGCACTCAAACTCGCTGAAAGCTCACTTAAAGACGCACGGCATCACCCTGTCTCCAGCCTCCCTGGAACAGATGAAGATGAACCACTTTGAGGTCAAAGAGGAAAGCGAGCACGACGAACACCACATGAACCTACTGGGTCAAGGTCACGACCCCACGCACATCGCCGGCCAGGTCATTCAGGTCAAAGGCGAAGGTCATCTCGAAAGTGAATGTCGTCGTGACGGTGAAGGTCATATTGAATGCCAAAGTCAAGGTCATACAGGTGCTGTGACAGCCAACGTTTGCTGAATAACTCGTTATTATTCCATGTTGATTATAAAAAATATCACACATTGTCTACTCATGAAATGAGTATAAAATGTAAAACCTGTGCTAAGGATTCTTTATATCATTAGGTAATTCTGTATTTGATATTAAGGCTTAAAGCCACTAGGCTCAGTTTGTGATGTACATACCAGTGTTACTCTATGTAGCTGATGATAGCTAGCCATGCCAATTTTATTTGTGATACAGATATGCACTTAAAAGTGGATATCAAGTCTTATTATTTTTGCATTCTCAAGTATTTACCTTGTATCTATTGTAGCATCTTATACCCTTGTTGATGCTGGTTACAACTTGTGTGGGATGTGGCATCATGTTTCTCTTCTCTACATGACTGTACATGACTTGTACACTGTGAGTGTAACTCCCCCCCCCCCCCACCTTCACCTGAACCCCTGTCTCCTCCCTTAGATACATAACAAACTCATCTCCCAAACCAATCTGCAACATGACTAGGGAACGCTGTAGATATTGCCATAGAGAGGGGACCATCCAGAAAGCATGTAGAAATGTAGTCCACTGTCCTGTACAATTCGAGGCCATACAATTGTATAGAGACAGAAAATCATACAAGAAAACATGAATAAAGTTTCTGTTTAAATAGTACAATTGCATGTACACAAGTCAAAATGCTACGCAAAAAATGTAAACTGCTACTAAATCGGCTTAAGGTAGTCGGCAAAGTAGAGCGCAATAAAAGGCTTGGATCGGCTCCATCTCAACCTAACCCAACAGTATTAGAACTCCTTTATAATATCATATATAGCAGCCATCTTCTAAGGTCTTTGTGTCTCGCCGTCTCTGTGGTCCGCTGGACAGTAATTAATCATTTCCAACGCTAAACCCTCCGACTACGCTGTTGGCGCAATAAAAAGACAAAGTTACAATAATATCCTAATAGTCCTATCTACTCTACTACTACTATTGTATATAAGGTTGACCACTTCTGGCTACAAGGTGAACAGGAGGTAATGATTCCCATGGATGTTTATTGGGATGTTTGTAAGGTTTCTACTGTGATTTATCTTGTATTGATTTGACTTGACAGATACATCAGTTTTCATTTTTAAAACTGCTGATTAGAAAGTGTTCACCTTTTCAACCCTTTAAGGGCCGCATAGTGCTTTGATGCCCTATGCCCTTTACTCACATGGGGGCATCATGCCAGTCCTATGGGTTTGATACACAAGTTACAGGGCATAGCACACTAAAGCACTACGCATCCCTCAAAGAATCCAATACTAAGGCTAAAGCCGAGTCCTATTTCTATGATGTCAGTGTTGTATCATGGACGACTAATTCTGACGCATGTCCTTTTTTTGTGATGACTGTAGACTTGTATATAGCTTAGTGCACTGAATCCAGGCATTTCTTTGAAACTCTTTCTCTACTCTTGAACTCTTGTTCCCGTTCTCTGTAGAATCAGCCGTTGGGTGGTTAGGTTGCTCGGAGCGCCAACCACCAAGTTGTAGATAGCCGCTGTACATAGTGTATATTATTTATTTGATACTAGTACGTAACGGGCTGTTCCGCTTCCAGTATTATAAGTACCATTATTATTACATAATTATTATCATACTTCTCAGATGTTCCTGCAAAGTGGCACAGAATAATAATAGTGATGATACATGAGGGAGAAGGTGACAAATGAAATGTTCGGAATATACTTCTCATTATTAATGGGTGAAAGTCTATGTTGGGCGTGTGTGCATGTTGTTGTTATGTGTATCTGTTATCATGTTATGGTGTCTGATGAGACTGTAGAAAAGTGCACACTCCATTCCAGCGGATTACATGATTATTACGCCAACTATTTGTTAAGTTTATGATTGATAGGCAAATGCATTTGAAAAATGTTATTTCTCTTCATGGCCCATTTCATTGCTTAAAGGTTATATGATTGGTAACAATGCCATAGTTGTGATACACTTGTTTATAGTTTTATGCATTTAAGGGCATGTAATGCCAAATTATAATTAACCCTTAGAAGCCTGCTTTTGTTAAACACTGTTTTACAAAGATGTTAACTCTAATTTACCATTGTTTTGCCATTTGGTGCTATATAAATATATGGAGTGAGTGTTAAAGGAATAAGAGGTGACTGATTGTTATAGGCAAAGTTAGATTCTGGAATTTCAGGAAACCTCTGATTGGACAGGAAGGCGTAGAAGAATAGTGTACAACAAAAAAACTGCATGTTGAATGTGGTGTGTGCATACATGGCCTTTGTATGAGCGGGTTATATCAGTGACGTGTGTGAGTATGGGAAATGTGTTTATCCCACCAAAACCAATAAAGATTCAAATGTGAATGTGAAGATTGCCCCAAGTCTATGGTATGGAGGTAGGTATCAGAGAGAATCGGGGGGCGTCCCCCATGTGGTGCACATATCGTGGTAGTGTCAGTTCATTTTCCTGCCATTCACGCTAGTCCAGGATTTTGTCAAGCAAAGTAATAAAAGCATTAACTTCATCTTGTCTGTGAGTTGCTGCCTCCTCTGTTTGTCTTAATACACCCAACAACAAAATGGATGATTTAGATCTACCCAATTTTAGGTGAACAACAGAAATCAATTGGTTTCAATCAAGATTAGTGTGTAGAGCTGCAGTATAGCACCCCATGGTTGGCAAAAGTAGATGAAGCACCTGCAGTGAGAAAATAAATCAAAAAAAATTCTGTACTCGTTAATAATGGTCCGATTTCACTTTTGAAAAAGGCTACGTGACCGCCAGAGGGTGCCGCACACACTCAGCCCTTCAGATCCGGGCTGGGACCGCTAGTAAAACCGCTAGTGGGGTCCGTAGTCGCAGGCGGGGTGATAAAAAAATAGCAAATAATTTCTGCTGTCGTTGATAATGGTCCGATTTCACTTCTGAAAACGGCCACGTGACCGCCAGAGGGTCCTGCACACACTCAGCCCCTCAGATCCGGGCTGGGATCACTAGTAAAACCGCTAGCGGAGTCCGTAGTCGCGGTTGGAGCACCGAAAAAAGGGGAAATAATTTCTGCTGTCGTTAATAATGGTCCGATTTCACTTCTGAAAGAAGCCACGTGACCGCCAGAGGCTCCTGCACACTCCCAGCCCTACAATTTTGAGCTGGGAGCACTAGTAAAACCGCTAGCGGGGGCCGTAAAATGCAAAAACTCAAAAATGCTCCGATCTTAAAAATTCGACCACTCACTGAAAGCTTGAGTTACCCTGAACACTACTGTGTCACTCAATTCCACCCCAGAGGCTTAGTAAATGCGTGCGAGACGTCCGGAGTTTGCGCGCACACAAATAGGAAGTGAATAAAAAATAAACATCCAACTCAAACTTGACCACATTCTCAACTCACACACCTCTGGGCAATAATCAAACATGCATCAAATCCCCTCCCCACCCTCTGACAAGGCCCCTAAGGCCCACATACATTTAATCCATCACACAACATTATCCACCAACAAGAAACAACATGGCCCTTCACTGCTGAGGAGCAAGGTGAGCAATTCCACTTCCCCAGTTTCACACCAGGGGGTGCCACCCCCTATGCAGTTTCAGTGCTGTAATCCAACACACAGTCACCCTCTCTACAGAGATCCCCCTCAAGCACCAGAAGCCTGGCATTTGTGTCTCATCTAGATTTACACCTTGTTCATACATTGTATTTACATACATGCCTTGGAACAGGACCATTGTGGGTTTGGGAAGCAGGAGCTGCTCAACAAGCACAAAGAGATGCACCAGCGGGCGCTGCTCTACGCCTGCCACATCTGCGGCATGAAGTACGCCCGGCCGGCCGAGCTCACCCGGCACCAGCGCACCCACTCGGACGTCACCTTCCACTGCGCCGAGTGTAACCACATGTTCTCGGACCCCCGGGACTTCAAGAAGCACATGGAGCACCACGGGGTGGAGAAGCCCTTCTTCTGCACCTTCCCCGGCTGCACCTTCCGCTCTGCCAAACCCTCCATCGTGGAGAAGCACATGGTCATCCACTCGGGGGTCAAGATGCACCCGTGCGAGCGCTGCGACAAGATGTTTGCGCAGCCGTCGGGGCTGCGCTCCCACCTGCGGTCCTGTCTGCAGCAGCGCTCCTACCTGTGCGACTTCTGCGGCTCCAGCTTCAACCACCTGCAGAGCCTCAAGTCCCACCGCATGCTGCACACCGGCGAGAAGCCCTACTTCTGCACCGACTGCGGCGCCCGCTTCACCGACCACCGCAACTTCAAGCGGCACCGCAGGATCCACGACGGCGCCTTCCCCTACGCCTGCATGCACTGCGACAAAAACTTCCGGCACTCAAACTCGCTGAAAGCTCACTTAAAGACGCACGGCATCACCCTGTCTCCAGCCTCCCTGGAACAGATGAAGATGAACCACTTTGAGGTCAAAGAGGAAAGCGAGCACGACGAACACCACATGAACCTACTGGGTCAAGGTCACGACCCCACGCACATCGCCGGCCAGGTCATTCAGGTCAAAGGCGAAGGTCATCTCGAAAGTGAATGTCGTCGTGACGGTGAAGGTCATATTGAATGCCAAAGTCAAGGTCATACAGGTGCTGTGACAGCCAACGTTTGCTGAATAACTCGTTATTATTCCATGTTGATTATAAAAAATATCACACATTGTCTACTCATGAAATGAGTATAAAATGTAAAACCTGTGCTAAGGATTCTTTATATCATTAGGTAATTCTGTATTTGATATTAAGGCTTAAAGCCACTAGGCTCAGTTTGTGATGTACATACCAGTGTTACTCTATGTAGCTGATGATAGCTAGCCATGCCAATTTTATTTGTGATACAGATATGCACTTAAAAGTGGATATCAAGTCTTATTATTTTTGCATTCTCAAGTATTTACCTTGTATCTATTGTAGCATCTTATACCCTTGTTGATGCTGGTTACAACTTGTGTGGGATGTGGCATCATGTTTCTCTTCTCTACATGACTGTACATGACTTGTACACTGTGAGTGTAACTCCCCCCCCCCCCACCTTCACCTGAACCCCTGTCTCCTCCCTTAGATACATAACAAACTCATCTCCCAAACCAATCTGCAACATGACTAGGGAACGCTGTAGATATTGCCATAGAGAGGGGACCATCCAGAAAGCATGTAGAAATGTAGTCCACTGTCCTGTACAATTCGAGGCCATACAATTGTATAGAGACAGAAAATCATACAAGAAAACATGAATAAAGTTTCTGTTTAAATAGTACAATTGCATGTACACAAGTCAAAATGCTACGCAAAAAATGTAAACTGCTACTAAATCGGCTTAAGGTAGTCGGCAAAGTAGAGCGCAATAAAAGGCTTGGATCGGCTCCATCTCAACCTAACCCAACAGTATTAGAACTCCTTTATAATATCATATATAGCAGCCATCTTCTAAGGTCTTTGTGTCTCGCCGTCTCTGTGGTCCGCTGGACAGTAATTAATCATTTCCAACGCTAAACCCTCCGACTACGCTGTTGGCGCAATAAAAAGACAAAGTTACAATAATATCCTAATAGTCCTATCTACTCTACTACTACTATTGTATATAAGGTTGACCACTTCTGGCTACAAGGTGAACAGGAGGTAATGATTCCCATGGATGTTTATTGGGATGTTTGTAAGGTTTCTACTGTGATTTATCTTGTATTGATTTGACTTGACAGATACATCAGTTTTCATTTTTAAAACTGCTGATTAGAAAGTGTTCACCTTTTCAACCCTTTAAGGGCCGCATAGTGCTTTGATGCCCTATGCCCTTTACTCACATGGGGGCATCATGCCAGTCCTATGGGTTTGATACACAAGTTACAGGGCATAGCACACTAAAGCACTACGCATCCCTCAAAGAATCCAATACTAAGGCTAAAGCCGAGTCCTATTTCTATGATGTCAGTGTTGTATCATGGACGACTAATTCTGACGCATGTCCTTTTTTTGTGATGACTGTAGACTTGTATATAGCTTAGTGCACTGAATCCAGGCATTTCTTTGAAACTCTTTCTCTACTCTTGAACTCTTGTTCCCGTTCTCTGTAGAATCAGCCGTTGGGTGGTTAGGTTGCTCGGAGCGCCAACCACCAAGTTGTAGATAGCCGCTGTACATAGTGTATATTATTTATTTGATACTAGTACGTAACGGGCTGTTCCGCTTCCAGTATTATAAGTACCATTATTATTACATAATTATTATCATACTTCTCAGATGTTCCTGCAAAGTGGCACAGAATAATAATAGTGATGATACATGAGGGAGAAGGTGACAAATGAAATGTTCGGAATATACTTCTCATTATTAATGGGTGAAAGTCTATGTTGGGCGTGTGTGCATGTTGTTGTTATGTGTATCTGTTATCATGTTATGGTGTCTGATGAGACTGTAGAAAAGTGCACACTCCATTCCAGCGGATTACATGATTATTACGCCAACTATTTGTTAAGTTTATGATTGATAGGCAAATGCATTTGAAAAATGTTATTTCTCTTCATGGCCCATTTCATTGCTTAAAGGTTATATGATTGGTAACAATGCCATAGTTGTGATACACTTGTTTATAGTTTTATGCATTTAAGGGCATGTAATGCCAAATTATAATTAACCCTTAGAAGCCTGCTTTTGTTAAACACTGTTTTACAAAGATGTTAACTCTAATTTACCATTGTTTTGCCATTTGGTGCTATATAAATATATGGAGTGAGTGTTAAAGGAATAAGAGGTGACTGATTGTTATAGGCAAAGTTAGATTCTGGAATTTCAGGAAACCTCTGATTGGACAGGAAGGCGTAGAAGAATAGTGTACAACAAAAAAACTGCATGTTGAATGTGGTGTGTGCATACATGGCCTTTGTATGAGCGGGTTATATCAGTGACGTGTGTGAGTATGGGAAATGTGTTTATCCCACCAAAACCAATAAAGATTCAAATGTGAATGTGAAGATTGCCCCAAGTCTATGGTATGGAGGTAGGTATCAGAGAGAATCGGGGGGCGTCCCCCATGTGGTGCACATATCGTGGTAGTGTCAGTTCATTTTCCTGCCATTCACGCTAGTCCAGGATTTTGTCAAGCAAAGTAATAAAAGCATTAACTTCATCTTGTCTGTGAGTTGCTGCCTCCTCTGTTTGTCTTAATACACCCAACAACAAAATGGATGATTTAGATCTACCCAATTTTAGGTGAACAACAGAAATCAATTGGTTTCAATCAAGATTAGTGTGTAGAGCTGCAGTATAGCACCCCATGGTTGGCAAAAGTAGATGAAGCACCTGCAGTGAGAAAATAAATCAAAAAAAATTCTGTACTCGTTAATAATGGTCCGATTTCACTTTTGAAAAAGGCTACGTGACCGCCAGAGGGTGCCGCACACACTCAGCCCTTCAGATCCGGGCTGGGACCGCTAGTAAAACCGCTAGTGGGGTCCGTAGTCGCAGGCGGGGTGATAAAAAAATAGCAAATAATTTCTGCTGTCGTTGATAATGGTCCGATTTCACTTCTGAAAACGGCCACGTGACCGCCAGAGGGTCCTGCACACACTTAGCCCCTCAGATCCGGGCTGGGATCACTAGTAAAACCGCTAGCGGAGTCCGTAGTCGCGGTTGGAGCACCGAAAAAAGGGGAAATAATTTCTGCTGTCGTTAATAATGGTCCGATTTCACTTCTGAAAGAAGCCACGTGACCGCCAGAGGCTCCTGCACACTCCCAGCCCTACAATTTTGAGCTGGGAGCACTAGTAAAACCGCTAGCGGGGGCCGTAAAATGCAAAAACTCAAAAATGCTCCGATCTTAAAAATTCGACCACTCACTGAAAGCTTGAGTTACCCTGAACACTACTGTGTCACTCAATTCCACCCCAGAGGCTTAGTAAATGCGTGCGAGACGTCCGGAGTTTGCGCGCACACAAATAGGAAGTGAATAAAAAATAAACATCCAACTCAAACTTGACCACATTCTCAACTCACACACCTCTGGGCAATAATCAAACATGCATCAAATCCCCTCCCCACCCTCTGACAAGGCCCCTAAGGCCCACATACATTTAATCCATCACACAACATTATCCACCAACAAGAAACAACATGGCCCTTCACTGCTGAGGAGCAAGGTGAGCAATTCCACTTCCCCAGTTTCACACCAGGGGGTGCCACCCCCTATGCAGTTTCAGTGCTGTAATCCAACACACAGTCACCCTCTCTACAGAGATCCCCCTCAAGCACCAGAAGCCTGGCATTTGTGTCTCATCTAGATTTACACCTTGTTCATACATTGTATTTACATATATATGCCTTGGAACAGGACCATTGTGGGTTTGGGAAGCAGGAGCTGCTCAACAAGCACAAAGAGATGCACCAGCGGGCGCTGCTCTACGCCTGCCACATCTGCGGCATGAAGTACGCCCGGCCGGCCGAGCTCACCCGGCACCAGCGCACCCACTCGGACGTCACCTTCCACTGCGCCGAGTGTAACCACATGTTCTCGGACCCCCGGGACTTCAAGAAGCACATGGAGCACCACGGGGTGGAGAAGCCCTTCTTCTGCACCTTCCCCGGCTGCACCTTCCGCTCTGCCAAACCCTCCATCGTGGAGAAGCACATGGTCATCCACTCGGGGGTCAAGATGCACCCGTGCGAGCGCTGCGACAAGATGTTTGCGCAGCCGTCGGGGCTGCGCTCCCACCTGCGGTCCTGTCTGCAGCAGCGCTCCTACCTGTGCGACTTCTGCGGCTCCAGCTTCAACCACCTGCAGAGCCTCAAGTCCCACCGCATGCTGCACACCGGCGAGAAGCCCTACTTCTGCACCGACTGCGGCGCCCGCTTCACCGACCACCGCAACTTCAAGCGGCACCGCAGGATCCACGACGGCGCCTTCCCCTACGCCTGCATGCACTGCGACAAAAACTTCCGGCACTCAAACTCGCTGAAAGCTCACTTAAAGACGCACGGCATCACCCTGTCTCCAGCCTCCCTGGAACAGATGAAGATGAACCACTTTGAGGTCAAAGAGGAAAGCGAGCACGACGAACACCACATGAACCTACTGGGTCAAGGTCACGACCCCACGCACATCGCCGGCCAGGTCATTCAGGTCAAAGGCGAAGGTCATCTCGAAAGTGAATGTCGTCGTGACGGTGAAGGTCATATTGAATGCCAAAGTCAAGGTCATACAGGTGCTGTGACAGCCAACGTTTGCTGAATAACTCGTTATTATTCCATGTTGATTATAAAAAATATCACACATTGTCTACTCATGAAATGAGTATAAAATGTAAAACCTGTGCTAAGGATTCTTTATATCATTAGGTAATTCTGTATTTGATATTAAGGCTTAAAGCCACTAGGCTCAGTTTGTGATGTACATACCAGTGTTACTCTATGTAGCTGATGATAGCTAGCCATGCCAATTTTATTTGTGATACAGATATGCACTTAAAAGTGGATATCAAGTCTTATTATTTTTGCATTCTCAAGTATTTACCTTGTATCTATTGTAGCATCTTATACCCTTGTTGATGCTGGTTACAACTTGTGTGGGATGTGGCATCATGTTTCTCTTCTCTACATGACTGTACATGACTTGTACACTGTGAGTGTAACTCCCCCCCCCCACCTTCACCTGAACCCCTGTCTCCTCCCTTAGATACATAACAAACTCATCTCCCAAACCAATCTGCAACATGACTAGGGAACGCTGTAGATATTGCCATAGAGAGGGGACCATCCAGAAAGCATGTAGAAATGTAGTCCACTGTCCTGTACAATTCGAGGCCATACAATTGTATAGAGACAGAAAATCATACAAGAAAACATGAATAAAGTTTCTGTTTAAATAGTACAATTGCATGTACACAAGTCAAAATGCTACGCAAAAAATGTAAACTGCTACTAAATCGGCTTAAGGTAGTCGGCAAAGTAGAGCGCAATAAAAGGCTTGGATCGGCTCCATCTCAACCTAACCCAACAGTATTAGAACTCCTTTATAATATCATATATAGCAGCCATCTTCTAAGGTCTTTGTGTCTCGCCGTCTCTGTGGTCCGCTGGACAGTAATTAATCATTTCCAACGCTAAACCCTCCGACTACGCTGTTGGCGCAATAAAAAGACAAAGTTACAATAATATCCTAATAGTCCTATCTACTCTACTACTACTATTGTATATAAGGTTGACCACTTCTGGCTACAAGGTGAACAGGAGGTAATGATTCCCATGGATGTTTATTGGGATGTTTGTAAGGTTTCTACTGTGATTTATCTTGTATTGATTTGACTTGACAGATACATCAGTTTTCATTTTTAAAACTGCTGATTAGAAAGTGTTCACCTTTTCAACCCTTTAAGGGCCGCATAGTGCTTTGATGCCCTATGCCCTTTACTCACATGGGGGCATCATGCCAGTCCTATGGGTTTGATACACAAGTTACAGGGCATAGCACACTAAAGCACTACGCATCCCTCAAAGAATCCAATACTAAGGCTAAAGCCGAGTCCTATTTCTATGATGTCAGTGTTGTATCATGGACGACTAATTCTGACGCATGTCCTTTTTTTGTGATGACTGTAGACTTGTATATAGCTTAGTGCACTGAATCCAGGCATTTCTTTGAAACTCTTTCTCTACTCTTGAACTCTTGTTCCCGTTCTCTGTAGAATCAGCCGTTGGGTGGTTAGGTTGCTCGGAGCGCCAACCACCAAGTTGTAGATAGCCGCTGTACATAGTGTATATTATTTATTTGATACTAGTACGTAACGGGCTGTTCCGCTTCCAGTATTATAAGTACCATTATTATTACATAATTATTATCATACTTCTCAGATGTTCCTGCAAAGTGGCACAGAATAATAATAGTGATGATACATGAGGGAGAAGGTGACAAATGAAATGTTCGGAATATACTTCTCATTATTAATGGGTGAAAGTCTATGTTGGGCGTGTGTGCATGTTGTTGTTATGTGTATCTGTTATCATGTTATGGTGTCTGATGAGACTGTAGAAAAGTGCACACTCCATTCCAGCGGATTACATGATTATTACGCCAACTATTTGTTAAGTTTATGATTGATAGGCAAATGCATTTGAAAAATGTTATTTCTCTTCATGGCCCATTTCATTGCTTAAAGGTTATATGATTGGTAACAATGCCATAGTTGTGATACACTTGTTTATAGTTTTATGCATTTAAGGGCATGTAATGCCAAATTATAATTAACCCTTAGAAGCCTGCTTTTGTTAAACACTGTTTTACAAAGATGTTAACTCTAATTTACCATTGTTTTGCCATTTGGTGCTATATAAATATATGGAGTGAGTGTTAAAGGAATAAGAGGTGACTGATTGTTATAGGCAAAGTTAGATTCTGGAATTTCAGGAAACCTCTGATTGGACAGGAAGGCGTAGAAGAATAGTGTACAACAAAAAAACTGCATGTTGAATGTGGTGTGTGCATACATGGCCTTTGTATGAGCGGGTTATATCAGTGACGTGTGTGAGTATGGGAAATGTGTTTATCCCACCAAAACCAATAAAGATTCAAATGTGAATGTGAAGATTGCCCCAAGTCTATGGTATGGAGGTAGGTATCAGAGAGAATCGGGGGGCGTCCCCCATGTGGTGCACATATCGTGGTAGTGTCAGTTCATTTTCCTGCCATTCACGCTAGTCCAGGATTTTGTCAAGCAAAGTAATAAAAGCATTAACTTCATCTTGTCTGTGAGTTGCTGCCTCCTCTGTTTGTCTTAATACACCCAACAACAAAATGGATGATTTAGATCTACCCAATTTTAGGTGAACAACAGAAATCAATTGGTTTCAATCAAGATTAGTGTGTAGAGCTGCAGTATAGCACCCCATGGTTGGCAAAAGTAGATGAAGCACCTGCAGTGAGAAAATAAATCAAAAAAAATTCTGTACTCGTTAATAATGGTCCGATTTCACTTTTGAAAAAGGCTACGTGACCGCCAGAGGGTGCCGCACACACTCAGCCCTTCAGATCCGGGCTGGGACCGCTAGTAAAACCGCTAGTGGGGTCCGTAGTCGCAGGCGGGGTGATAAAAAAATAGCAAATAATTTCTGCTGTCGTTGATAATGGTCCGATTTCACTTCTGAAAACGGCCACGTGACCGCCAGAGGGTCCTGCACACACTCAGCCCCTCAGATCCGGGCTGGGATCACTAGTAAAACCGCTAGCAGAGTCCGTAGTCGCGGTTGGAGCACCGAAAAAAGGGGAAATAATTTCTGCTGTCGTTAATAATGGTCCGATTTCACTTCTGAAAGAAGCCACGTGACCGCCAGAGGCTCCTGCACACTCCCAGCCCTACAATTTTGAGCTGGGAGCACTAGTAAAACCGCTAGCGGGGGCCGTAAAATGCAAAAACTCAAAAATGCTCCGATCTTAAAAATTCGACCACTCACTGAAAGCTTGAGTTACCCTGAACACTACTGTGTCACTCAATTCCACCCCAGAGGCTTAGTAAATGCGTGCGAGACGTCCGGAGTTTGCGCGCACACAAATAGGAAGTGAATAAAAAATAAACATCCAACTCAAACTTGACCACATTCTCAACTCACACACCTCTGGGCAATAATCAAACATGCATCAAATCCCCTCCCCACCCTCTGACAAGGCCCCTAAGGCCCACATACATTTAATCCATCACACAACATTATCCACCAACAAGAAACAACATGGCCCTTCACTGCTGAGGAGCAAGGTGAGCAATTCCACTTCCCCAGTTTCACACCAGGGGGTGCCACCCCCTATGCAGTTTCAGTGCTGTAATCCAACACACAGTCACCCTCTCTACAGAGATCCCCCTCAAGCACCAGAAGCCTGGCATTTGTGTCTCATCTAGATTTACACCTTGTTCATACATTGTATTTACATATATATGCCTTGGAACAGGACCATTGTGGGTTTGGGAAGCAGGAGCTGCTCAACAAGCACAAAGAGATGCACCAGCGGGCGCTGCTCTACGCCTGCCACATCTGCGGCATGAAGTACGCCCGGCCGGCCGAGCTCACCCGGCACCAGCGCACCCACTCGGACGTCACCTTCCACTGCGCCGAGTGTAACCACATGTTCTCGGACCCCCGGGACTTCAAGAAGCACATGGAGCACCACGGGGTGGAGAAGCCCTTCTTCTGCACCTTCCCCGGCTGCACCTTCCGCTCTGCCAAACCCTCCATCGTGGAGAAGCACATGGTCATCCACTCGGGGGTCAAGATGCACCCGTGCGAGCGCTGCGACAAGATGTTTGCGCAGCCGTCGGGGCTGCGCTCCCACCTGCGGTCCTGTCTGCAGCAGCGCTCCTACCTGTGCGACTTCTGCGGCTCCAGCTTCAACCACCTGCAGAGCCTCAAGTCCCACCGCATGCTGCACACCGGCGAGAAGCCCTACTTCTGCACCGACTGCGGCGCCCGCTTCACCGACCACCGCAACTTCAAGCGGCACCGCAGGATCCACGACGGCGCCTTCCCCTACGCCTGCATGCACTGCGACAAAAACTTCCGGCACTCAAACTCGCTGAAAGCTCACTTAAAGACGCACGGCATCACCCTGTCTCCAGCCTCCCTGGAACAGATGAAGATGAACCACTTTGAGGTCAAAGAGGAAAGCGAGCACGACGAACACCACATGAACCTACTGGGTCAAGGTCACGACCCCACGCACATCGCCGGCCAGGTCATTCAGGTCAAAGGCGAAGGTCATCTCGAAAGTGAATGTCGTCGTGACGGTGAAGGTCATATTGAATGCCAAAGTCAAGGTCATACAGGTGCTGTGACAGCCAACGTTTGCTGAATAACTCGTTATTATTCCATGTTGATTATAAAAAATATCACACATTGTCTACTCATGAAATGAGTATAAAATGTAAAACCTGTGCTAAGGATTCTTTATATCATTAGGTAATTCTGTATTTGATATTAAGGCTTAAAGCCACTAGGCTCAGTTTGTGATGTACATACCAGTGTTACTCTATGTAGCTGATGATAGCTAGCCATGCCAATTTTATTTGTGATACAGATATGCACTTAAAAGTGGATATCAAGTCTTATTATTTTTGCATTCTCAAGTATTTACCTTGTATCTATTGTAGCATCTTATACCCTTGTTGATGCTGGTTACAACTTGTGTGGGATGTGGCATCATGTTTCTCTTCTCTACATGACTGTACATGACTTGTACACTGTGAGTGTAACTCCCCCCCCCCCACCTTCACCTGAACCCCTGTCTCCTCCCTTAGATACATAACAAACTCATCTCCCAAACCAATCTGCAACATGACTAGGGAACGCTGTAGATATTGCCATAGAGAGGGGACCATCCAGAAAGCATGTAGAAATGTAGTCCACTGTCCTGTACAATTCGAGGCCATACAATTGTATAGAGACAGAAAATCATACAAGAAAACATGAATAAAGTTTCTGTTTAAATAGTACAATTGCATGTACACAAGTCAAAATGCTACGCAAAAAATGTAAACTGCTACTAAATCGGCTTAAGGTAGTCGGCAAAGTAGAGCGCAATAAAAGGCTTGGATCGGCTCCATCTCAACCTAACCCAACAGTATTAGAACTCCTTTATAATATCATATATAGCAGCCATCTTCTAAGGTCTTTGTGTCTCGCCGTCTCTGTGGTCCGCTGGACAGTAATTAATCATTTCCAACGCTAAACCCTCCGACTACGCTGTTGGCGCAATAAAAAGACAAAGTTACAATAATATCCTAATAGTCCTATCTACTCTACTACTACTATTGTATATAAGGTTGACCACTTCTGGCTACAAGGTGAACAGGAGGTAATGATTCCCATGGATGTTTATTGGGATGTTTGTAAGGTTTCTACTGTGATTTATCTTGTATTGATTTGACTTGACAGATACATCAGTTTTCATTTTTAAAACTGCTGATTAGAAAGTGTTCACCTTTTCAACCCTTTAAGGGCCGCATAGTGCTTTGATGCCCTATGCCCTTTACTCACATGGGGGCATCATGCCAGTCCTATGGGTTTGATACACAAGTTACAGGGCATAGCACACTAAAGCACTACGCATCCCTCAAAGAATCCAATACTAAGGCTAAAGCCGAGTCCTATTTCTATGATGTCAGTGTTGTATCATGGACGACTAATTCTGACGCATGTCCTTTTTTTGTGATGACTGTAGACTTGTATATAGCTTAGTGCACTGAATCCAGGCATTTCTTTGAAACTCTTTCTCTACTCTTGAACTCTTGTTCCCGTTCTCTGTAGAATCAGCCGTTGGGTGGTTAGGTTGCTCGGAGCGCCAACCACCAAGTTGTAGATAGCCGCTGTACATAGTGTATATTATTTATTTGATACTAGTACGTAACGGGCTGTTCCGCTTCCAGTATTATAAGTACCATTATTATTACATAATTATTATCATACTTCTCAGATGTTCCTGCAAAGTGGCACAGAATAATAATAGTGATGATACATGAGGGAGAAGGTGACAAATGAAATGTTCGGAATATACTTCTCATTATTAATGGGTGAAAGTCTATGTTGGGCGTGTGTGCATGTTGTTGTTATGTGTATCTGTTATCATGTTATGGTGTCTGATGAGACTGTAGAAAAGTGCACACTCCATTCCAGCGGATTACATGATTATTACGCCAACTATTTGTTAAGTTTATGATTGATAGGCAAATGCATTTGAAAAATGTTATTTCTCTTCATGGCCCATTTCATTGCTTAAAGGTTATATGATTGGTAACAATGCCATAGTTGTGATACACTTGTTTATAGTTTTATGCATTTAAGGGCATGTAATGCCAAATTATAATTAACCCTTAGAAGCCTGCTTTTGTTAAACACTGTTTTACAAAGATGTTAACTCTAATTTACCATTGTTTTGCCATTTGGTGCTATATAAATATATGGAGTGAGTGTTAAAGGAATAAGAGGTGACTGATTGTTATAGGCAAAGTTAGATTCTGGAATTTCAGGAAACCTCTGATTGGACAGGAAGGCGTAGAAGAATAGTGTACAACAAAAAAACTGCATGTTGAATGTGGTGTGTGCATACATGGCCTTTGTATGAGCGGGTTATATCAGTGACGTGTGTGAGTATGGGAAATGTGTTTATCCCACCAAAACCAATAAAGATTCAAATGTGAATGTGAAGATTGCCCCAAGTCTATGGTATGGAGGTAGGTATCAGAGAGAATCGGGGGGCGTCCCCCATGTGGTGCACATATCGTGGTAGTGTCAGTTCATTTTCCTGCCATTCACGCTAGTCCAGGATTTTGTCAAGCAAAGTAATAAAAGCATTAACTTCATCTTGTCTGTGAGTTGCTGCCTCCTCTGTTTGTCTTAATACACCCAACAACAAAATGGATGATTTAGATCTACCCAATTTTAGGTGAACAACAGAAATCAATTGGTTTCAATCAAGATTAGTGTGTAGAGCTGCAGTATAGCACCCCATGGTTGGCAAAAGTAGATGAAGCACCTGCAGTGAGAAAATAAATCAAAAAAAATTCTGTACTCGTTAATAATGGTCCGATTTCACTTTTGAAAAAGGCTACGTGACCGCCAGAGGGTGCCGCACACACTCAGCCCTTCAGATCCGGGCTGGGACCGCTAGTGAAACCGCTAGTGGGGTCCGTAGTCGCAGGCGGGGTGATAAAAAAATAGCAAATAATTTCTGCTGTCGTTGATAATGGTCCGATTTCACTTCTGAAAACGGCCACGTGACCGCCAGAGGGTCCTGCACACACTCAGCCCCTCAGATCCGGGCTGGGATCACTAGTAAAACCGCTAGCAGAGTCCGTAGTCGCGGTTGGAGCACCGAAAAAAGGGGAAATAATTTCTGCTGTCGTTAATAATGGTCCGATTTCACTTCTGAAAGAAGCCACGTGACCGCCAGAGGCTCCTGCACACTCCCAGCCCTACAATTTTGAGCTGGGAGCACTAGTAAAACCGCTAGCGGGGGCCGTAAAATGCAAAAACTCAAAAATGCTCCGATCTTAAAAATTCGACCACTCACTGAAAGCTTGAGTTACCCTGAACACTACTGTGTCACTCAATTCCACCCCAGAGGCTTAGTAAATGCGTGCGAGACGTCCGGAGTTTGCGCGCACACAAATAGGAAGTGAATAAAAAATAAACATCCAACTCAAACTTGACCACATTCTTAACTCACACACCTCTGGGCAATAATCAAACATGCATCAAATCCCCTCCCCACCCTCTGACAAGGCCCCTAAGGCCCACATACATTTAATCCATCACACAACATTATCCACCAACAAGAAACAACATGGCCCTTCACTGCTGAGGAGCAAGGTGAGCAATTCCACTTCCCCAGTTTCACACCAGGGGGTGCCACCCCCTATGCAGTTTCAGTGCTGTAATCCAACACACAGTCACCCTCTCTACAGAGATCCCCCTCAAGCACCAGAAGCCTGGCATTTGTGTCTCATCTAGATTTACACCTTGTTCATACATTGTATTTACATACATGCCTTGGAACAGGAGCAATGTGGGTTTGGGAAGCAGGAGCTGCTCAACAAGCACAAAGAGATGCACCAGCGGGCGCTGCTCTACGCCTGCCACATCTGCGGCATGAAGTACGCCCGGCCGGCCGAGCTCACCCGGCACCAGCGCACCCACTCGGACGTCACCTTCCACTGCGCCGAGTGTAACCACATGTTCTCGGACCCCCGGGACTTCAAGAAGCACATGGAGCACCACGGGGTGGAGAAGCCCTTCTTCTGCACCTTCCCCGGCTGCACCTTCCGCTCTGCCAAACCCTCCATCGTGGAGAAGCACATGGTCATCCACTCGGGGGTCAAGATGCACCCGTGCGAGCGCTGCGACAAGATGTTTGCGCAGCCGTCGGGGCTGCGCTCCCACCTGCGGTCCTGTCTGCAGCAGCGCTCCTACCTGTGCGACTTCTGCGGCTCCAGCTTCAACCACCTGCAGAGCCTCAAGTCCCACCGCATGCTGCACACCGGCGAGAAGCCCTACTTCTGCACCGACTGCGGCGCCCGCTTCACCGACCACCGCAACTTCAAGCGGCACCGCAGGATCCACGACGGCGCCTTCCCCTACGCCTGCATGCACTGCGACAAAAACTTCCGGCACTCAAACTCGCTGAAAGCTCACTTAAAGACGCACGGCATCACCCTGTCTCCAGCCTCCCTGGAACAGATGAAGATGAACCACTTTGAGGTCAAAGAGGAAAGCGAGCACGACGAACACCACATGAACCTACTGGGTCAAGGTCACGACCCCACGCACATCGCCGGCCAGGTCATTCAGGTCAAAGGCGAAGGTCATCTCGAAAGTGAATGTCGTCGTGACGGTGAAGGTCATATTGAATGCCAAAGTCAAGGTCATACAGGTGCTGTGACAGCCAACGTTTGCTGAATAACTCGTTATTATTCCATGTTGATTATAAAAAATATCACACATTGTCTACTCATGAAATGAGTATAAAATGTAAAACCTGTGCTAAGGATTCTTTATATCATTAGGTAATTCTGTATTTGATATTAAGGCTTAAAGCCACTAGGCTCAGTTTGTGATGTACATACCAGTGTTACTCTATGTAGCTGATGATAGCTAGCCATGCCAATTTTATTTGTGATACAGATATGCACTTAAAAGTGGATATCAAGTCTTATTATTTTTGCATTCTCAAGTATTTACCTTGTATCTATTGTAGCATCTTATACCCTTGTTGATGCTGGTTACAACTTGTGTGGGATGTGGCATCATGTTTCTCTTCTCTACATGACTGTACATGACTTGTACACTGTGAGTGTAACTCCCCCCCCCCCACCTTCACCTGAACCCCTGTCTCCTCCCTTAGATACATAACAAACTCATCTCCCAAACCAATCTGCAACATGACTAGGGAACGCTGTAGATATTGCCATAGAGAGGGGACCATCCAGAAAGCATGTAGAAATGTAGTCCACTGTCCTGTACAATTCGAGGCCATACAATTGTATAGAGACAGAAAATCATACAAGAAAACATGAATAAAGTTTCTGTTTAAATAGTACAATTGCATGTACACAAGTCAAAATGCTACGCAAAAAATGTAAACTGCTACTAAATCGGCTTAAGGTAGTCGGCAAAGTAGAGCGCAATAAAAGGCTTGGATCGGCTCCATCTCAACCTAACCCAACAGTATTAGAACTCCTTTATAATATCATATATAGCAGCCATCTTCTAAGGTCTTTGTGTCTCGCCGTCTCTGTGGTCCGCTGGACAGTAATTAATCATTTCCAACGCTAAACCCTCCGACTACGCTGTTGGCGCAATAAAAAGACAAAGTTACAATAATATCCTAATAGTCCTATCTACTCTACTACTACTATTGTATATAAGGTTGACCACTTCTGGCTACAAGGTGAACAGGAGGTAATGATTCCCATGGATGTTTATTGGGATGTTTGTAAGGTTTCTACTGTGATTTATCTTGTATTGATTTGACTTGACAGATACATCAGTTTTCATTTTTAAAACTGCTGATTAGAAAGTGTTCACCTTTTCAACCCTTTAAGGGCCGCATAGTGCTTTGATGCCCTATGCCCTTTACTCACATGGGGGCATCATGCCAGTCCTATGGGTTTGATACACAAGTTACAGGGCATAGCACACTAAAGCACTACGCATCCCTCAAAGAATCCAATACTAAGGCTAAAGCCGAGTCCTATTTCTATGATGTCAGTGTTGTATCATGGACGACTAATTCTGACGCATGTCCTTTTTTTGTGATGACTGTAGACTTGTATATAGCTTAGTGCACTGAATCCAGGCATTTCTTTGAAACTCTTTCTCTACTCTTGAACTCTTGTTCCCGTTCTCTGTAGAATCAGCCGTTGGGTGGTTAGGTTGCTCGGAGCGCCAACCACCAAGTTGTAGATAGCCGCTGTACATAGTGTATATTATTTATTTGATACTAGTACGTAACGGGCTGTTCCGCTTCCAGTATTATAAGTACCATTATTATTACATAATTATTATCATACTTCTCAGATGTTCCTGCAAAGTGGCACAGAATAATAATAGTGATGATACATGAGGGAGAAGGTGACAAATGAAATGTTCGGAATATACTTCTCATTATTAATGGGTGAAAGTCTATGTTGGGCGTGTGTGCATGTTGTTGTTATGTGTATCTGTTATCATGTTATGGTGTCTGATGAGACTGTAGAAAAGTGCACACTCCATTCCAGCGGATTACATGATTATTACGCCAACTATTTGTTAAGTTTATGATTGATAGGCAAATGCATTTGAAAAATGTTATTTCTCTTCATGGCCCATTTCATTGCTTAAAGGTTATATGATTGGTAACAATGCCATAGTTGTGATACACTTGTTTATAGTTTTATGCATTTAAGGGCATGTAATGCCAAATTATAATTAACCCTTAGAAGCCTGCTTTTGTTAAACACTGTTTTACAAAGATGTTAACTCTAATTTACCATTGTTTTGCCATTTGGTGCTATATAAATATATGGAGTGAGTGTTAAAGGAATAAGAGGTGACTGATTGTTATAGGCAAAGTTAGATTCTGGAATTTCAGGAAACCTCTGATTGGACAGGAAGGCGTAGAAGAATAGTGTACAACAAAAAAACTGCATGTTGAATGTGGTGTGTGCATACATGGCCTTTGTATGAGCGGGTTATATCAGTGACGTGTGTGAGTATGGGAAATGTGTTTATCCCACCAAAACCAATAAAGATTCAAATGTGAATGTGAAGATTGCCCCAAGTCTATGGTATGGAGGTAGGTATCAGAGAGAATCGGGGGGCGTCCCCCATGTGGTGCACATATCGTGGTAGTGTCAGTTCATTTTCCTGCCATTCACGCTAGTCCAGGATTTTGTCAAGCAAAGTAATAAAAGCATTAACTTCATCTTGTCTGTGAGTTGCTGCCTCCTCTGTTTGTCTTAATACACCCAACAACAAAATGGATGATTTAGATCTACCCAATTTTAGGTGAACAACAGAAATCAATTGGTTTCAATCAAGATTAGTGTGTAGAGCTGCAGTATAGCACCCCATGGTTGGCAAAAGTAGATGAAGCACCTGCAGTGAGAAAATAAATCAAAAAAAATTCTGTACTCGTTAATAATGGTCCGATTTCACTTTTGAAAAAGGCTACGTGACCGCCAGAGGGTGCCGCACACACTCAGCCCTTCAGATCCGGGCTGGGACCGCTAGTAAAACCGCTAGTGGGGTCCGTAGTCGCAGGCGGGGTGATAAAAAAATAGCAAATAATTTCTGCTGTCGTTGATAATGGTCCGATTTCACTTCTGAAAACGGCCACGTGACCGCCAGAGGGTCCTGCACACACTCAGCCCCTCAGATCCGGGCTGGGATCACTAGTAAAACCGCTAGCGGAGTCCGTAGTCGCGGTTGGAGCACCGAAAAAAGGGGAAATAATTTCTGCTGTCGTTAATAATGGTCCGATTTCACTTCTGAAAGAAGCCACGTGACCGCCAGAGGCTCCTGCACACTCCCAGCCCTACAATTTTGAGCTGGGAGCACTAGTAAAACCGCTAGCGGGGGCCGTAAAATGCAAAAACTCAAAAATGCTCCGATCTTAAAAATTCGACCACTCACTGAAAGCTTGAGTTACCCTGAACACTACTGTGTCACTCAATTCCACCCCAGAGGCTTAGTAAATGCGTGCGAGACGTCCGGAGTTTGCGCGCACACAAATAGGAAGTGAATAAAAAATAAACATCCAACTCAAACTTGACCACATTCTCAACTCACACACCTCTGGGCAATAATCAAACATGCATCAAATCCCCTCCCCACCCTCTGACAAGGCCCCTAAGGCCCACATACATTTAATCCATCACACAACATTATCCACCAACAAGAAACAACATGGCCCTTCACTGCTGAGGAGCAAGGTGAGCAATTCCACTTCCCCAGTTTCACACCAGGGGGTGCCACCCCCTATGCAGTTTCAGTGCTGTAATCCAACACACAGTCACCCTCTCTACAGAGATCCCCCTCAAGCACCAGAAGCCTGGCATTTGTGTCTCATCTAGATTTACACCTTGTTCATACATTGTATTTACATACATGCCTTGGAACAGGAGCAATGTGGGTTTGGGAAGCAGGAGCTGCTCAACAAGCACAAAGAGATGCACCAGCGGGCGCTGCTCTACGCCTGCCACATCTGCGGCATGAAGTACGCCCGGCCGGCCGAGCTCACCCGGCACCAGCGCACCCACTCGGACGTCACCTTCCACTGCGCCGAGTGTAACCACATGTTCTCGGACCCCCGGGACTTCAAGAAGCACATGGAGCACCACGGGGTGGAGAAGCCCTTCTTCTGCACCTTCCCCGGCTGCACCTTCCGCTCCGCCAAACCCTCCATCGTGGAGAAGCACATGGTCATCCACTCGGGGGTCAAGATGCACCCGTGCGAGCGCTGCGACAAGATGTTTGCGCAGCCGTCGGGGCTGCGCTCCCACCTGCGGTCCTGTCTGCAGCAGCGCTCCTACCTGTGCGACTTCTGCGGCTCCAGCTTCAACCACCTGCAGAGCCTCAAGTCCCACCGCATGCTGCACACCGGCGAGAAGCCCTACTTCTGCACCGACTGTGGCGCCCGCTTCACCGACCACCGCAACTTCAAGCGGCACCGCAGGATCCACGACGGCGCCTTCCCCTACGCCTGCATGCACTGCGACAAAAACTTCCGGCACTCAAACTCGCTGAAAGCTCACTTAAAGACGCACGGCATCACCCTGTCTCCAGCCTCCCTGGAACAGATGAAGATGAACCACTTTGAGGTCAAAGAGGAAAGCGAGCACGACGAACACCACATGAACCTACTGGGTCAAGGTCACGACCCCACGCACATCGCCGGCCAGGTCATTCAGGTCAAAGGCGAAGGTCATCTCGAAAGTGAATGTCGTCGTGACGGTGAAGGTCATATTGAATGCCAAAGTCAAGGTCATACAGGTGCTGTGACAGCCAATGTTTGCTGAATAACTCGTTATTATTCCATGTTGATTATAAAAAATATCACACATCGTCTACTCATGAAATGAGTATAAAATGTAAAACCTGTGCTAAGGATTCTTTATATCATTAGGTAATTCTGTATTTGATATTAAGGCTTAAAGCCACGAGGCTCAGTTTGTGATGTACATACCATTGTTACTCTATGTAGCTGATGATAGCTAGACATGCCAATTTTATTTGTGATACAGATATGCACTTAAAAGTGGATATCAAGTCTTATTATTTTTGCATTCTCAAGTATTTACCTTGTATTTATTGTAGCATCTTATACCCTTGTTGATGCTGGTTACAACTTGTGTGGGATGTGGCATCATGTTTCTCTTCTCTACATGACTGTACATGACTTGTACACGGTGAGTGTAACTCCCTCCCCCCCCCCCCCCACCTTCACCTGAACCCCTGTCTCCTCCCTTAGATACATAACAAACTCATCTCCCAAACCAATCTGCAACATGACTAGGGAACGCTGTAGATATTGCCATAGAGAGGGGACCATCCAGAAAGCATGTAGAAATGTAGTCCACTGTCCTGTACAATTCGAGGCCATACAATTGTTTAGAGACAGAAAATCATACAAGAAAACACGAATAAAGTTTCTGTTTAAATAGTACAATTGCATGTACACAAGTCAAAATGCTACGCAAAAAATGTAAACTGCTACTAAATCGGCTTAAGGTAGTCGGCAAAGTAGAGTGCAATAAAAGGCTTGGATCGGCTCCATCTCAACCTAACCCAACAGTATTAGAACTCCTTCATAATATCATATATAGCAGCCATCTTCTAAGGTCTTTGTGTCTCGCCGTCTCTGTGGTCCGCTGTACAGTAATTAATCATTTCCAACGCTAAACCCTCCGACTACGCTGTTGGCGCAATAAAAAGACAAAGTTACAATAATATCCTAATAGTCCTATCTACTCTACTACTACTATTGTATATAAGGCTGACCACTTCTGGCTACAAGGTGAACAGGAGGTAATGATTCCCATGGATGTTTATTGGGATGTTTGTAAGGTTTCTACTGTGATTTATCTTGTATTGATTTGACTTTACAGATACATCAGTTTTCATTTTTAAAACTGCTGATTAGAAAGTGTTCACCTTTTCAACCCTTTAAGGGCCGCATAGTGCTTTGATGCCCTATGCCCTTTACTCACATGGGGGCATCATGCCAGTCCTATGGGTTTGATACACAAGTTACAGGGCATAGCACACTAAAGCACTACGCATCCCTCAAAGAATCCAATACTAAGGCTAAAGCCGAGTCCTATTTCTATGATGTCAGTGTTGTATCATGGACGACTAATTCTGACGCATGTCCTTTTTTTGTGATGACTGTAGACTTGTATATAGCTTAGTGCACTGAATCCAGACATTTCTTTGAAACTTTTTCTCTACTCTTGAACTCTTGTTCCCGTTCTCTGTAGAATCAGCCGTTGGGTGGTTAGGTTGCTCGGAGCGCCAACCACCAAGTTGTAGATAGCCGCTGTACATAGTGTATATTATTTATTTGATACTAGTACGTAACGGGCTGTTCCGCTTCCAGTATTATAAGTACCATTATTATTACATAATTATTATCATACTTCTCAGATGTTCCTGCAAAGTGGCACAGAATAATAATAGTGATGATACATGAGGGAGAAGGTGACAAATGAAATGTTCAGAATGTACTTCTTATTATTAATGGGTGAAAGTCTATGTTGGGCGTGTGTGCATGTTGTTGTTATGTGTATCTGTTATCATGTTATGGTGTCTGATGAGACTAGAAAAGTGCACACTCCATTCCAGGGGATTACATGATTATTACGCCAACTATTTGTTAAGTTTATGATTGATAGGTAAATGCATTTGAAAAATGTTATTTCTCTTCATGGCCCATTTCATTGCTTAAAGGTTATATTGTTGGTAACAATGCCATAGTTGTGATACACTTGTTTGCAGTTTTATGCATTTAAGGGCATGTAATGCCAAATTATAATTAACCCTTAGAAGCCTGCTTTTGTTAAACACTGTTTTACAAAGATGTTAACTCTAATTTACCATCGTTTTGCCATTTGGTGCTATATAAATATATGGAGTGAGTGTTAAAGGAATAAGAGATGACTGATTGTTATAGGCAAAGTTAGATTCTTGAATTTCAGGAAACCTCTGATTGGACAGGAAGGCGTAGAAGAATAGTGTATAACAATAATGTTGAATGAGGTGTGTGCATACATGGCCTTTGTACGAGCGGGTTATATCAGTGACGTGTGTGAGTATGGGAAATGTGTTTATCCCACCAAAACCAATAAAGATTCAAATGTGCATGTGAAGATTGCCCCAAGTCTATGGTATGGAGGTAGGTATCAGAGAGAATCGGGGCGCGTGCCCCATGTGGTGCACATATCGTGGTAGTGTCAGTTCATTTTCCTGCCATTCACGCTAGTCCAGGATTTTGTCAAGCAAAGTAATAAAAGCATTAACTTCATCTTGTCTGTGAGTTCCTGCCTCCTCTGTTTGTCTTAATACGCCCAACAACAAAATGGATGATTTAGATCTACCCAATTTTAGGTGAACAACAGAAATCAATTGGTTTCAACCAAGATAAGTGTGTAGAGCTGCAGTATAGCAGCCCATCATTGGCCAAAGTAGATGAAGCATGTGGAGTGAGAAAATAAATCAAAAAAAATTCTGTACTCGTTAATAATGGTCCGATTTCACTTCTGAAAACGGCCACGTGACCGCCAGAGGGTCTTGCACACACTCGGCCCTTCAGATCTGGGCTGGGACCGCTAGTAAAACCGCTAGTGGGGTCTGTAGTCGCAGGCGAGGTTATAAAAAAATAGCAAATAATTTCTGCTGTCGTTAATAATGGTCCGATTTCACTTCTGAAAAATGCCACGTGACGGCCAGAGGCTCCTGCACACACCCAGCCCTTCAGATCCGGGCTGGGACCACTAGTAAAACCGCTAGTGGGGTCCGTAGTCGCGGTTGGAGCACCGAAAAAAGGTGAAATAATTTCTGCTGTCATTAATAATGGTCCGATTTCACTTCTGAAAGAAGCCACGTGACCGCCAGAGGCTCCTGCACACGCCCAGCCCTACAGTACCGAGCTGGAACCACTAGTAAAACCGCTAGCGGGGGCCGTAAAATGCAAAAACTCAAAAATGCTCCGATCTTAAAAATTCGACCACTCACGGAAAGCTTGAGTTACCCTGAACACTGCTGTGTCACTCAATTCCACACCAGAGGCTTAGTAAATACGTGCGAGACGTCCGAAGGTTGCGCGCGCACAAATAGGAAGTGAATAAAAGATAAACATCCAACTCAAACTTGACCACATTCTCAACTCACACACCTCTGGGCAATAATCAAACATGCATCAAGTCCCCTCTTCACCCCCTGACAAGGTCCCTAAGGCCGACATGCATTAAATCCATCACACAACATTATCCACCAACAAGAAACAACATGGCCCTTTACTGCTGAGGAGCAAGGTGGGCAATTCCATTTTCCCAGTTTCACACCAGGGGGTGCCACCCCCTATGCAGTTTCAGTGCTGTAATCCAACACACAGCCACCCTCTCTACAGAGATCCCCCTCAAGCACCAGAAGCCTTGCATTTGTGTCTCATCTAGATTTACACCTTATTCATACATTGTATTTACATATACATGCCTTGGAACAGGACCGTTGTGGGTTTGGGAAGCAGGAGCTGCTCAACAAGCACCTCCTCCTGCCCCAGTGCTGCCACCTCGGCTATCCGGTACTCGGGAGGCGGGGCGCGGGGGGAGGCCTCCCGCTCCCTCATCCAGCTCTCTGACTCCTCCCGCTACACCAACATGACCCCCTCGCTACCCGCCCCGCCCCCGCCCCCCACCAAGTCCCACCTGGGCTTCCACTCCGGCACCGGGCAGCCCGGGACCTACTCCGCCGAGGACATGCGCAAAACCATCCTCAGTGTGTTGTCACAAGAACGCTTCGATGACGAGGAGGAGGAGGAGGAGGAGGAAGCACAGCCGCCTCCTCAACAACACCTCGATAAGTACGACGCACCTCCACCCCACCCGCCCCCTTCCCACCAACCCCCGCCCACAGAACAGTCCAGCGCCATGCCAGGCAGCCTGCACGGGGAGGTGGATATCGGACCCCCAACGCTAACCCCCGAACCCGCCTGTGTGTTGCCGAGTATAATAAACATTGTGCCACATCACCGCCGTAAACCGCCCGACATCACGGAGGTCATGCCTCCGTTGTCACAGGCGGTCAGTCTCAGCGATAATAACGGCCCCCCTGCCCCCACCCTCATGCCATCCTGCGACCCCCTACAGACTTCTGAGTCGGAGCATGATGATAACGATGTCAGTTGCTATGACAACAGGACGTGTGACGCTGATTCTGACCCGACGCCAAGCGAGGACAGGCTTCCCCATCAGAACACCTGTCTAACCAATCTAGACGATACCACCAAGGATGACATTAAGGTTAAAATAAATCTGAAAGACTTTGGTGTGCCGAGGACCAACAATGACTCTTACCACTCAGTGGTGCCTGGGGACAGTGAATCTAATGACACTGGTGAAACCAAATCTAAATCATTGAAGAAGCAGAAACGGAAGAAAAAGACTCCTGTGAAGTTGAACCGGCAGCAGCCGACAGATACAGACGATGACGACTCAACAAAGATCCTCGTCAAGCACGAGAAACCGGGCAGTGTCTCGTCGGCCATTTTGAAAAAGCGGGGGAGGCCAAAAGAAAAGAAAGAGCAGACGAAACCTCTCAAGAAGCGTGACGTGGCAGCGAGCAGCACGAACCACGAGCGGCGTAAGATCATGTGCGACCAGTGCGGGCGTGGGTTTGGGAAGCAGGAGCTGCTCAACAAGCACAAAGAGATGCACCAGCGGGCGCTGCTCTACGCCTGCCACATCTGCGGCATGAAGTACGCCCGGCCGGCCGAGCTCACCCGGCACCAGCGCACCCACTCGGACGTCACCTTCCACTGCGCCGAGTGTAACCACATGTTCTCGGACCCCCGGGACTTCAAGAAGCACATGGAGCACCACGGGGTGGAGAAGCCCTTCTTCTGCACCTTCCCCGGCTGCACCTTCCGCTCCGCCAAACCCTCCATCGTGGAGAAGCACATGGTCATCCACTCGGGGGTCAAGATGCACCCGTGCGAGCGCTGCGACAAGATGTTTGCGCAGCCGTCGGGGCTGCGCTCCCACCTGCGGTCCTGTCTGCAGCAGCGCTCCTACCTGTGTGACTTCTGCGGCTCCAGCTTCAACCACCTGCAGAGCCTCAAGTCCCACCGCATGCTGCACACCGGCGAGAAGCCCTACTTCTGCACCGACTGCGGCGCCCGCTTCACCGACCACCGCAACTTCAAGCGGCACCGCAGGATCCACGACGGGGCCTTCCCCTACGCCTGCATGCACTGCGACAAAAACTTCCGGCACTCAAACTCGCTGAAAGCTCACTTAAAGACGCACGGCATCACCCTGTCTCCAGCCTCCCTGGAACAGATGAAGATGAACCACTTTGAGGTCAAAGAGGAAAGCGAGCACGACGAACACCACATGAACCTACTGGGTCAAGGTCACGACCCCACGCACATCGCCGGCCAGGTCATTCAGGTCAAAGGCGAAGGTCATCTCGAAAGTGAATGTCGTCGTGACGGTGAAGGTCATATTGAATGCCAAAGTCAAGGTCATACAGGTGCTGTGACAGCCAATGTTTGCTGAATAACTCGTTATTATTCCATGTTGATTATAAAAAATATCATACATTGTCTACTCATGAAATGAGTATAAAATGTAAAACCTGTGCTAAGGATTCTTTATATCATTAGGTAATTCTGTATTTGATATTAAGGCTTAAAGCCACTAGGCTCAGTTTGTGATGTACATACCATTGTTACTCTATGTAGCTGATGATAGCTAGACATGCCAATTTTATTTGTGATACAGATATGCACTTAAAAGTGGATATCAAGTCTTATTATTTTTGCATTCTCAACTATTTACCTTGTATTTTTTGTAGCATCTTACACCCTTGTTGATGCTGGTTACAACTTGTGTGGGATGTGGCATCATGTTTCTCTTCTCTACATGACTGTACATGACTTGTACACTGTGAGTGTAACTCCCCCCCCCCCCCACCTTCACCTGAACCCCTGTCTCCTCCCTTAGATACATAACAAACTCATCTCCCAAACCAATCTGCAACATGACTAGGGAACGCTGTAGATATTGCCATAGAGAGGGGACCATCCAGAAAGCATGTAGAAATGTAGTCCACTGTCCTGTACAATTCGAGGCCATACAATTGTATAGAGACAGAAAATCATACAAGAAAACACGAATAAAGTTTCTGTTTAAATAGTACAATTGCATGTACACAAGTCAAAATGCTACGCAAAAAATGTAAACTGCTACTAAATCGGCTTAAGGTAGTCGGCAAAGTAGAGCGCAATGAAAGGCTCGGCTCGGCTCCATCTCAACCTACCCCAACAGTTTTAGAACTCCTTCATAATATCATATATAGCAGCCATCTTCTAAGGTCTTTGTGTCTCGCCGTCTCTGTGGTCCGCTGTACAGTAATTAATCATTTCCAACGCTAAACCCTCCGACTACGCTGTTGGCGCAATAAAAAGACAAAGTTACAATAATATCCTAATAGTCCTATCTACTCTACTACTACTATTGTATATAAGGGTGACCACTTCTGGCTACAAGGTGAACAGGAGGTGATTCCCATGGATGTTTATTGGGATGTTTGTAAGGTTTCTACTGTGATTTATCTTGTATTGATTTGACTTGACAGATACATCAGTTTTCATTTTTAAAACTGCTGATTAGAAAGTGTTCACCTTTTCAACCCTTTAAGGGCCGCATAGTGCTTTGATGCCCTATGCCCTTTACTCACATGGGGGCATCATGCCAGTCCTATGGGTTTGATACACAAGTTACAGGGCATAGCACACTAAAGCACTACGCATCCCTCAAAGAATCCAATACTAAGGCTAAAGCCGAGTCCTATTTCTATGATGTCAGTGTTGTATCATGGACGACTAATTCTGACGCATGTCCTTTTTTTGTGATGACTGTAGACTTGTATATAGCTTAGTGCACTGAATCCAGGCATTTCTTTGAAACTCTTTCTCTACTCTTGAACTCTTGTTCCCGTTCTCTGTAGAATCAGCCGTTGGGTGGTTAGGTTGCTCGGAGCGCCAACCACCAAGTTGTAGATAGCCGCTGTACATAGTGTATATTATTTATTTGATACTAGTACGTAACGGGCTGTTCCGCTTCCAGTATTATAAGTACCATTATTATTACATAATTATTATCATACTTCTCAGATGTTCCTGCAAAGTGGCACAGAATAATAATAGTGATGATATATGAGGGAGAAGGTGACAAATGAAATGTTCAGAATGTACTTCTCATTATTAATGGATGAAAGTCTATGTTGGGCGTGTGTGCATGTTGTTGTTATGTGTATCTGTTATCATGTTATGGTGTCTGATGAGAATAGAAAAGTGCACACTCCATTCCAGCGGATTACATGATTATTACGCCAACTATTTGTTAAGTTTATGATTGATAGGCAAATGCATTTCAAAAATGTTATATTTCTTCATGGCCCATTTCATTGCTTAAAGGTTATATTATTGGTAACAATGCCATAGTTGTGATACACTTGTTTTCAGTTTTATGCATTTAAGGGCATGTAATGCCAAATTATAATTAACCCTTAGAAGCCTGCTTTTGTTAAACACTGTTTTACAAAGATGTTTACTCTAATTTACCATTGTTTTGCCATTTGGTGCTATATAAGTATATGGAGTGAGTGTTAAAGGAATAAGAGATGACTGATTGTTATAGGCAAAGTTAGATTCTTGAATTTCAGGAAACTTCTGATTGGACAGGAAGGCGTTGAAGAATAGTGTACAACAAAAAAGTTGCATGTTGAATGAGGTGTGTGCACACATGGCCTTTGTATGAGCGGGTTATATCAGTGACGTGTGTGAGTATGGGAAATGTGTTTATCCCACCAAAACCAATAAAGATTCAAATGTGAATGTGAACATTGCCCCAAGTCTATGGTATGGAGGTAGGTATCAGAGAGAATCGGGGGGCGTCCCCCATGTGGTGCACATATCGTGGTAGTGTCAGTTCATTTTCCTGCCATTCACGCTAGTCCAGGATTTTGTCAAGCAAAGTAATAAAAGCATTAACTTCATCTTGTCTGTGAGTTCCTGCCTCCTCTGTTTGTCATAATACGCCCAACAACAAAATGGATGATTTAGATCTACCCAATTTTAGGTCAACAACAGAAATCAATTGGTTTCAATCCAGATTAGTGTGTAGAGCTGCAGTATAGCAGCCCATCGTTGGCCAAAGTAGATGAAGCACCTGCAGTGAGAAAATAAATCAAAAAAAATTCTGTACTCGTTAATAATGGTCTGATTTCATTTCTGAAAAAGGCTACGTGACCGCCAGAGGGTCCTGCACACACTCAGCGCTTCAGATCCGGGCTGGGACCGCTAGTGAAACCGCTAGTGGGGTCCGTAGTTGCAGGCGGGGTTATAAAAAAATAGCAAATAATTTCTGCTGTCGTTAATAATGGTCCCATTTCACTTCTGAAAACGGCCACGTGACCGCCAGAGGGTCCTGCACACACTCAGCCCCTCAGATCCGGGCTGGGACCACTAGTAAAACCGCTAGCAGAGTCCGTAGTCGCGGTTGGAGCACCGAAAAAATGTGAAATAATTTCTGCTGTCGTTAATAATGGTCCGATTTCACTTCTGAAAGAAGCCACGTGACCGCCAGAGGGTGCCGCACACACTCAGCCCTTCGGATCCGGGCTGGGACCGTTAGTAAAACCGCTAGCGGGGGCCGTAAAATGCAAAAACTCAAAAATGCTCCGATCTTAAAAATTCGACCACTCACGGAAAGCTTGAGTTACCCTGAACACTGCTGTGTCACTCAATTCCACACCAGAGGCTTAGTAAATACGTGCGAGACGTCCGAAGGTTGCGCGCGCACAAATAGGAAGTGAATAAAAAATAAACATCCAACTCAAACTTGACCACATTCTCAACTCACACACCTCTGGGCAATAATCAAACATGCATCAAGTCCCCTCTTCACCCCCTGACAAGGTCCCTACGGCCGACATGCATTAAATCCATCACACAACATTATCCACCAACAAGAAACAACATGGCCCTTTACTGCTGAGGAGCAAGGTGAGCAATTCCACTTCCCCAGTTTCACACCAGGGGGTGCCACCCCCTATGCAGTTTCAGTGCTGTAATCCAACACACAGTCACCCTCTCTACAGAGATCCCCCTCAAGCACCAGGAGCCTGGAATTTGTGTCTCATCTAGATTTACACCTTATTCATACATTGTATTTACATATATATGCCTTGGAACAGGACCATTGTGGGTTTGGGAAGCAGGAGCTGCTCAACAAGCACCTCCTCCTGCCCCAGTGCTGCCACCTCGGCTATCCGGTACTCGGGGGGCGGGGCGCGGGGGGAGGCCTCCCGCTCCCTCATCCAGCTCTCTGACTCCTCCCGCTACACCAACATGACCCCCTCGCTGCCCGCCCCGCCCCCGCCCCCCACCAAGTCCCACCTGGGCTTCCACTCCGGCACCGGGCAGCCCGGGACCTACTCCGCCGAGGACATGCGCAAAACCATCCTCAGTGTGTTGTCACAAGAACGCTTCGATGACGAGGAGGAGGAGGAGGAGGAAGCACAGCCGCCTCCGCAACAACACCTCGATAAGTACGACGCACCCCCTCCCCACCCGCCCCCTTCCCACCAACCCCCTTCCCACCAACCCCCTCCCACAGAACAGTCCAGCGCCATGCCAGGCAGCCTGCACGGGGAGGTGGATATCGGACCCCCGACGCTAACCCCCGAACCCGCCTGTGTGTTGCCGAGTATAATAAACATTGTGCCACATCATCGCCGCAAACCGCCCGACATCACGGAGGTCATGCCTCCGTTGTCGCAGGCGGTCAGTCTGAGCGACAATAACGGCCCCCCTGCCCCCACCCTCATGCCATCCTGCGACCCCCTACAGACTTCTGAGTCGGAGCATGACGATAACGACGTCAGTTGCTATGACAACCGGACGTGTGACGCTGATTCTGACCCGACGCCAAGCGAGGACAGGCTTCCCCATCAGAACACCTGTCTAACCAATCTAGACGATACCACCAAGGATGACATTAAGGTTAAGATAAATCTGAAAGACTTTGGTGTGCCGAGGACCAACAATGACTCTTACCACTCAGTGGTGCCTGGGGACAGTGAATCTAATGACACTGGTGAAACCAAATCTAAATCATTGAAGAAGCAGAAACGGAAGAAAAAGACTCCTGTGAAGTTGAACCGGCAGCAGCCGACGGATACAGACGATGACGACTCAACAAAGGTCCTCGTCAAGCACGAGAAACCGGGCAGTGTCTCGTCCGCCATTTTGAAAAAGCGGGGGAGGCCAAAAGAAAAGAAAGAGCAGACGAAACCTCTCAAGAAGCGTGACGTGGCAGCGAGCAGCACGAACCACGAGCGGCGTAAGATCATGTGCGACCAGTGCGGGCGTGGGTTTGGGAAGCAGGAGCTGCTCAACAAGCACAAAGAGATGCACCAGCGGGCGCTGCTCTACGCCTGCCACATCTGCGGCATGAAGTACGCCCGGCCGGCCGAGCTCACCCGGCACCAGCGCACCCACTCAGACGTCACCTTCCACTGCGCCGAGTGTAACCACATGTTCTCGGACCCCCGGGACTTCAAGAAGCACATGGAGCACCACGGGGTGGAGAAGCCCTTCTTCTGCACCTTCCCCGGCTGCACCTTCCGCTCCGCCAAACCCTCCATCGTGGAGAAGCACATGGTCATCCACTCGGGGGTCAAGATGCACCCGTGCGAGCGCTGCGACAAGATGTTTGCGCAGCCGTCGGGGCTGCGCTCCCACCTGCGGTCCTGTCTGCAGCAGCGCTCCTACCTGTGCGACTTCTGCGGCTCCAGCTTCAACCACCTGCAGAGCCTCAAGTCCCACCGCATGCTGCACACCGGCGAGAAGCCCTACTTCTGCACCGACTGCGGCGCCCGCTTCACCGACCACCGCAACTTCAAGCGGCACCGCAGGATCCACGACGGCGCCTTCCCCTACGCCTGCATGCACTGCGACAAAAACTTCAGGCACTCAAACTCGCTGAAAGCTCACTTAAAGACGCACGGCATCACCCTGTCTCCAGCCTCCCTGGAACAGATGAAGATGAACCACTTTGAGGTCAAAGAGGAAAGCGAGCACGACGAACACCACATGAACCTACTGGGTCAAGGTCACGACCCCACGCACATCGCCGGCCAGGTCATTCAGGTCAAAGGAGAAGGTCATCTCGAAAGTGAATGTCGTCGTGACGGTGAAGGTCATATTGAATGCCAAAGTCAAGGTCATACAGGTGCTGTGACAGCCAATGTTTGCTGAATAACTCGTTATTATTCCATGTTGATTATAAAAAATATCACACATTGTCTACTCATGAAATGAGTATAAAATGTAAAACCTGTGCTAAGGATTCTTTATATCATTAGGTAATTCTGTATTTGATATTAAGGCTTAAAGCCACTAGGCTCAGTTTGTGATGTACATACCATTGTTACTCTATGTAGCTGATGATAGCTAGACATGCCAATTTTATTTGTGATACAGATATGCACTTAAAAGTGGATATCAAGTCTTATTATTTTTGCATTCTCAAGTATTTACCTTGTATTTATTGTAGCATCTTATACCCTTGTTGATGCTGGTTACAACTTGTGTGGGATGTGGCATCATGTTTCTCTTCTCTACATGACTGTACATGACTTGTACACTGTGAGTGTAACTCCCCTCCCCCCCCCCCCCACCTTCACCTGAACCCCTGTCTCCTCCCTTAGATACATAACAAACTCATCTCCCAAACCAATCTGCAACATGACTAGGGAACGCTGTAGATATTGCCATAGAGAGGGGACCATCCAGAAAGCATGTAGAAATGTAGTCCACTGTCCTGTACAATTCGAGGCCATACAATTGTATAGAGACAGAAAATCATACAAGAAAACATGAATAAAGTTTCTGTTTAAATAGTACAATTGCATGTACACAAGTCAAAATGCTACGCAAAAAATGTAAACTGCTACTAAATCGGCTTAAGGTAGTCGGCAAAGTAGAGCGCAATAAAAGGCTTGGATCGGCTCCATCTCAACCTAACCCAACAGTATTAGAACTCCTTCATAATATCATATATAGCAGCCATCTTCTAAGGTCTTTGTGTCTCGCCGTCTCTGTGGTCCGCTGGACAGTAATTAATCATTCCCAACGCTAAACCCTCCGACTACGCTGTTGGCGCAATAAAAAGACAAAGTTACAATAATATCCTAATAGTCCTATCTACTCTACTACTACTATTGTATATAAGGCTGACCACTTCTGGCTACAAGCTTAAGGTGAACAGGAGGTAATGATTCCCATGGATGTTTATTGGGATGTTTGTAAGGTTTCTACTGTGATTTATCTTGTATTAATTTGACTTGACAGATACATCAGTTTTCATTTTTAAAACTGCTGATTAGAAAGTGTTCACCTTTTCAACCCTTTAAGGGCCGCATAGTGCTTTCATGCCCTATGCCCTTTACTCACATTGGGGCATCATGCCAGTCCTATGGGTTTGATACACTCTTGGAGGGCATCTGAACAACAAGTTACAGGGCATAGCACACTAAAGCACTACGCATCCCTCAAAGAATCCAATACTAAGGCTAAAGCCGAGTCCTATTTCTATGATGTCAGTGTTGTATCATGGACGACTAATTCTGACGCATGTCCTTTTTTTGTGATGACTGTAGACTTGTATATAGCTTAGTGCACTGAATCCAGGCATTTCTTTGAAACTCTTTCTCTACTCTTGAACTCTTGTTCCCGTTCTCTGTAGAATCAGCCGTTGGGTGGTTAGGTTGCTCGGAGCGCCAACCACCAAGTTGTAGATAGCCGCTGTACATAGTGTATATTATTTATTTGATACTAGTACGTAACGGGCTGTTCCGCTTCCAGTATTATAAGTACCATTATTATTACATAATTATTATCATACTTCTCAGATGTTCCTGCAAAGTGGCACAGAATAATAATAGTGATGATACATGAGGGAGAAGGTGACAAATGAAATGTTCAGAATGTACTTCTCATTATTAATGGGTGAAAGTCTATGTTGGGCGTGTGTGCATGTTGTTGTTATGTGTATCTGTTATCATGTTATGGTGTCTGATGAGACTGTAGAAAAGTGCACACTCCATTCCAGCGGATTACATGATTATTACGCCAACTATTTGTTAAGTTTATGATTGATAGGCAAATGCATTTCAAAAATGTTATTTCTCTTCATGGCCCATTTCATTGCTTAAAGGTTATATTATTGGTAACAATGCCATAGTTGTGATACACTTGTTTTCAGTTTTATGCATTTAAGGGCATGTAATGCCAATTATAATTAACCCTTAGAAGCCTGCTTTTGTTAAACACTGTTTTACAAAGATGTTAACTCTAATTTACCATTGTTTTGCCATTTGGTGCTATATAAATATATGGAGTGAGTGTTAAAGGAATAAGAGATGACTGATTGTTATAGGCAAAGTTAGATTATTGAATTTCAGGAAACTTCTGATTGGACAGGAAGGCGTTGAAGAATAGTGTACAACAAAAAAGTTGCATGTTGAATGAGGTGTGTGCACACATGGCCTTTGTATGAGCAGGTTATATCAGTGACGTGTATGAGTATGGGAAATGTGTTTATCCCACCAAAACCAATAAAGATTCAAATGTGAATGTGGACATTGCCCCAAGTCTATGGTATGGAGGTAGGTATCAGAGAGAATCGGGGGGCATCCCCCATGTGGTGCACATATCGTGGTAGTGTCAGTTCATTTTCCTGCCATTCACGCTAGTCCAGGATTTTGTCAAGCAAGGTAATAAAAGCATTAACTTCATCTTGTCTGTGAGTTCCTGCCTCCTCTGTTTGTCTTAATACGCCCAACAACAAAATGGATGATTTAGATCTACCCAATTTTAGGTGAACAACAGAAATCAATTGGTTTCAATCCAGATTAGTGTGTAGAGCTGCAGTATAGCAGCCCATCGTTGGCCAAAGTAGATGAAGCATGTAAAGTGAGAAAATAAATCAAAAAAAATTCTGTACTCGTTAATAATGGTCCGATTTCACTTCTAAAAAAGGCCACGTGACCGCCAGAGGGTCCTGCACACACTCAGCCCTTCAGATCCGGGCTGGGACCGCTAGTAAAATCGCTAGTGGGATCCGTAGTCGCAGGGGGGTTATAAAAAAATAGCAAATAATTTCTGCTGTCGTTAATAATGGTCCGATTTCACTTCTGAAAACGGCCACGTGACCGCCAGAGGGTCCTGCACACACTCAGCCCATCAAATCTAAGCTGCGCCTGCTAGTAAAACCTCTAGCAGAGTCCGTAGTCGCGGTTGGAGCACCGAAAAAAGGGGAAATAATTTCTGCTGTCGTTAATAATGGTCCGATTTCAATTCTGAAAGAAGCCACGTGACCGCCAGAGGGTCCTGCACACTCCCAGCCCTACAGCTTCGAGCTGGGACCACTAGTAAAACCGCTAGCGGTGGCCGTAAAATGCAAAAACTCAAAAATGCTCCGATCTTAAAAATTTGACCACCCACGGAAAGCTTGAGTCACCCTGAACCTTGCTGTGTCACTCAATTCCACCCCAGAGGCTTAGAAAATACGTGCGAGACGTCCGAAGTTTGCGCGCGCACAAATAGGAAGTGAATAAAAAATAAACATCCAACTCAAACTTGACCACATTCTCAACTCACACACCTCTGGGCAATAATCAAACATGCATCAAATCCCCTCCCCACCCTCTGACAAGGCCCTAAAGGCCCACATACATTTAATCCATCACACAACATTATCCACCAACAAGAAACAACATGGCCCTTTACTGCTGAGGAGCAAGGTCCGCAATTCCACTTCCCCAGTTTCACACCAGGGGGAGGCACCCCCTATGCAGTTTCAGTGCTGTGAACCTACACACAGTCACCCTCTCTACAGAGATCCCCCTCAAGCACCAGAAGCCTGGCATTTGTGTCTCATCTAGATTTACACCTTATTCATACATTGTATTTACATATATATGCCTTGGAACAGGACCATTGTGGGTTTGGGAAGCAGGAGCTGCTCAACAAGCACAAAGAGATGCACCAGCGGGCGCTGCTCTACGCCTGCCACATCTGCGGCATGAAGTACGCCCGGCCGGCCGAGCTCACCCGGCACCAGCGCACCCACTCGGACGTCACCTTCCACTGCGCCGAGTGTAACCACATGTTCTCAGACCCCCGGGACTTCAAGAAGCACATGGAGCACCACGGGGTGGAGAAGCCCTTCTTCTGCACCTTCCCCGGCTGCACCTTCCGCTCCGCCAAACCCTCCATCGTGGAGAAGCACATGGTCATCCACTCGGGGGTCAAGATGCACCCGTGCGAGCGCTGCGACAAGATGTTTGCGCAGCCGTCGGGGCTGCGCTCCCACCTGCGGTCCTGTCTGCAGCAGCGCTCCTACCTGTGCGACTTCTGCGGCTCCAGCTTCAACCACCTGCAGAGCCTCAAGTCCCACCGCATGCTGCACACCGGCGAGAAGCCCTACTTCTGCACCGACTGTGGCGCCCGCTTCACCGACCACCGCAACTTCAAGCGGCACCGCAGGATCCACGACGGCGCCTTCCCCTACGCCTGCATGCACTGCGACAAAAACTTCCGGCACTCAAACTCGCTGAAAGCTCACTTAAAGACGCACGGCATCACCCTGTCTCCAGCCTCCCTGGAACAGATGAAGATGAACCACTTTGAGGTCAAAGAGGAAAGCGAGCACGACGAACACCACATGAACCTACTGGGTCAAGGTCACGACCCCACGCACATCGCCGGCCAGGTCATTCAGGTCAAAGGCGAAGGTCATCTCGAAAGTGAATGTCGTCGTGACGGTGAAGGTCATATTGAATGCCAAAGTCAAGGTCATACAGGTGCTGTGACAGCCAATGTTTGCTGAATGACTCGTTATTATTCCATGTTGATTATAAAAAATATCACACATCGTCTACTCATGAAATGAGTATAAAATGTAAAACCTGTGCTAAGGATTCTTTATATCATTAGGTAATTCTGTATTTGATATTAAGGCTTAAAGCCACGAGGCTCAGTTTGTGATGTACATACCATTGTTACTCTATGTAGCTGATGATAGCTAGACATGCCAATTTTATTTGTGATACAGATATGCACTTAAAAGTGGATATCAAGTCTTATTATTTTTGCATTCTCAAGTATTTACCTTGTATTTATTGTAGCATCTTATACCCTTGTTGATGCTGGTTACAACTTGTGTGGGATGTGGCATCATGTTTCTCTTCTCTACATGACTGTACATGACTTGTACAGTCTGTGAGTGTAACTCCCTCCCCCCCCCCCCCCACCTTCACTTGTAGCCCTGTCTCCTCCCTTAGATACATAACAAACTCATCTCCCAAACCAATCTGCAACATGACTAGGGAACGCTGTAGATATTGCCATAGAGAGGGGACCATCCAGAAAGCATGTAGAAATGTAGTCCACTGTCCTGTACAATTCGAGGCCATACAATTGTATAGAGACAGAAAATCATACAAGAAAACACGAAAAAAGTTTCTGTTTAAATAGTACAATCGCAAGTATACAAGTTAAAATGCTACGCAAAAAATGTAAACTGCTACTAAATCGGCTTAAGGTAGTCGGCAAAGTAGAGCGCAATAAAAGGCTCGGATCGGCTCCATCTCAACCTACCCCAACAGTATTAGAACTCCTTAATAATATCATATATAGCAGCCATCTTCTAAGGTCTTTGTGTCTCGCCGTCTCTGTGGTCCGCTGTACAGTAATTAATCATTTCCAACGCTAAACCCTCCGACTACGCTGTTGACGCAATAAAAAGACAAAGTTACAATAATATCCTGATAGTCCTATCTACTCTACTACTACTATTGTATATAAGGCTGACCACTTCTGGCTACAAGGTGAACAGGAGGTAATGATTCCCATGGATGTTTATTGGGATGTTTGTAAGGTTTCTACTGTGATTTATCTTGTATTGATTTGACTTGACAGATACATCAGTTTTCATTTTTAAAACTGCTGATTAGAAAGTGTTCACCTTTTCAACCCTTTAAGGGCCGCATAGTGCTTTGATGCCCTATGCCCTTTACTCACATTGGGGCATCATGCCAGTCCTATGGGTTTGATACACTTTTGGAGGGCATCTGAACAACAAGTTACAGGGCATAGCACACTAAAGCACTACGCATCCCTCAAAGAATCCAATACTAAGGCTAAAGCCGAGTCCTATTTCTATGATGTCAGTGTTGTATCATGGACGACTAATTCTGACGCATGTCCTTTTTTTGTGATGACTGTAGACTTGTATATAGCTTAGTGCACTGAATCCAGGCATTTCTTTGAAACTCTTTCTCTACTCTTGAACTCTTGTTCCCGTTCTCTGTAGAATCAGCCGTTGGGTGGTTAGGTTGCTCGGAGCGCCAACCACCAAGTTGTAGATAGCCGCTGTACATAGTGTATATTATTTATTTGATACTAGTACGTAACGGGCTGTTCCGCTTCCAGTATTATAAGTACCATTATTATTACATAATTATTATCATACTTCTCAGATGTTCCTGCAAAGTGGCACAGAATAATAATAGTGATGATACATGAGGGAGAAGGTGACAAATGAAATGTTCGGAATATACTTCTCATTATTAATGGGTGAAAGTCTATGTTGGGCATGTATGCATGCTGTTGTTATGTGTATCTGTTATCATGTAATGGTGTCTGATGAGACTGTAGAAAAGTGCACACTCCATTCCAGCGGATTACATGATTATTACGCCAACTATTTGTTAAGTTTATGATTGATAGGCAAATGCATTTGAAAAATGTTATTTCTCTTCATGGCCCATTTCATTGCTTAAAGGTTATATGATTGGTAACAATGCCATAGTTGTGATACACTTGTTTATAGTTTTATGCATTTAAGGGCATGTAATGCCAAATTGTAATTAACCCTTAGAAGCCTGCTTTTGTTAAACACTGTTTTACAAAGATGTTAACTCTAATTTACCATTGTTTTGCCATTTGGTGCTATATAAATATATGGAGTGAGTGTTAAAGGAATAAGAGGTGACTGATTGTTATAGGCAAAGTTAGATTATTGAATTTCAGGAAACTTCAGATTGGACAGGAAGGCGTTGAAGAATAGTGTACAACAATAAAGTTGCATGGTGAATGAGGTGTGTGCACACATGGCCTTTGTATGAGCGGGTTATATCAGTGACGTGTGTGAGTATGGGAAATGTGTTTATCCCACCAAAACCAATAAAGATTCAAATGTGAATGTGAAGATTGCCCCAAGTCTATGGTATGGAGGTAGGTATCAGAGAGAATCGGGGGGCGTCCCCCATGTGGTGCACATATCGTGGTAGTGTCAGTTCATTTTCCTGCCATTCACGCTAGTCCAGGATTTTGTCAAGCAAAGTAATAAAAGCATTAACTTCATCTTGTCTGTGAGTTGCTGCCTCCTCTGTTTGTCTTAATACACCCAACAACAAAATGGATGATTTAGATCTACCCAATTTTAGGTGAACAACAGAAATCAATTGGTTTCAATCAAGATTAGTGTGTAGAGCTGCAGTATAGCACCCCATGGTTGGCAAAAGTAGATGAAGCACCTGCAGTGAGAAAATAAATCAAAAAAAATTCTGTACTCGTTAATAATGGTCCGATTTCACTTTTGAAAAAGGCCACGTGACCGCCAGAGGGTGCCGCACACACTCAGCACTTCAGATCTGGGCTGGGATCACTAGTAAAACCGCTAGTGGGGTCCGTAGTCGCAGGCGGGGTGATAAAAAAATAGCAAATAATTTCTGCTGTCGTTGATAATGGTCCGATTTCACTTCTGAAAACGGCCACGTGACCGCCAGAGAGTCCTGCACACACTCAGCCCCTCAAATCTGGGCTGGGATCACTAGTAAAACCGCTAGCGGAGTCCGTAGTCGCGGTTGGAGCACCGAAAAAAGGGGAAATAATTTCTGCTGTCGTTAATAATGGTCCGATTTCACTTCTGAAAGAAGCCACGTGACCGCCAGAGGCTCCTGCACACTCCCAGCCCTACAATTTCGAGCTGGGAGCACTAGTAAAACCGCTAGCGGGGGCCGTAAAATGCAAAAACTCAAAAATGCTCCGATCTTAAAAATTCGACCACTCACTGAAAGCTTGAGTTACCCTGAACACTACTGTGTCACTCAATTCCACCCCAGAGGCTTAGTAAATGCGTGCGAGACGTCCGGAGTTTGCGCGCACACAAATAGGAAGTGAATAAAAAATAAACATCCAACTCAAACTTGACCACATTCTCAACTCACACACCTCTGGGCAATAATCAAACATGCATCAAATCCCCTCCCCACCCTCTGACAAGGCCCCTAAGGCCCACATACATTTAATCCATCACACAACATTATCCACCAACAAGAAACAACATGGCCCTTCACTGCTGAGGAGCAAGGTGAGCAATTCCACTTCCCCAGTTTCACACCAGGGGGTGCCACCCCCTATGCAGTTTCAGTGCTGTAATCCAACACACAGTCACCCTCTCTACAGAGATCCCCCTCAAGCACCAGAAGCCTGGCATTTGTGTCTCATCTAGATTTACACCTTGTTCATACATTGTATTTACATACATGCCTTGGAACAGGACCAATGTGGGTTTGGGAAGCAGGAGCTGCTCAACAAGCACAAAGAGATGCACCAGCGGGCGCTGCTCTACGCCTGCCACATCTGCGGCATGAAGTACGCCCGGCCGGCCGAGCTCACCCGGCACCAGCGCACCCACTCGGACGTCACCTTCCACTGCGCCGAGTGTAACCACATGTTCTCGGACCCCCGGGACTTCAAGAAGCACATGGAGCACCACGGGGTGGAGAAGCCCTTCTTCTGCACCTTCCCCGGCTGCACCTTCCGCTCCGCCAAACCCTCCATCGTGGAGAAGCACATGGTCATCCACTCGGGGGTCAAGATGCACCCGTGCGAGCGCTGCGACAAGATGTTTGCGCAGCCGTCGGGGCTGCGCTCCCACCTGCGGTCCTGTCTGCAGCAGCGCTCCTACCTGTGCGACTTCTGCGGCTCCAGCTTCAACCACCTGCAGAGCCTCAAGTCCCACCGCATGCTGCACACCGGCGAGAAGCCCTACTTCTGCACCGACTGCGGCGCCCGCTTCACCGACCACCGCAACTTCAAGCGGCACCGCAGGATCCACGACGGCGCCTTCCCCTACGCCTGCATGCACTGCGACAAAAACTTCCGGCACTCAAACTCGCTGAAAGCTCACTTAAAGACGCACGGCATCACCCTGTCTCCAGCCTCCCTGGAACAGATGAAGATGAACCACTTTGAGGTCAAAGAGGAAAGCGAGCACGACGAACACCACATGAACCTACTGGGTCAAGGTCACGACCCCACGCACATCGCCGGCCAGGTCATTCAGGTCAAAGGCGAAGGTCATCTCGAAAGTGAATGTCGTCGTGACGGTGAAGGTCATATTGAATGCCAAAGTCAAGGTCATACAGGTGCTGTGACAGCCAACGTTTGCTGAATAACTCGTTATTATTCCATGTTGATTATAAAAAATATCACACATTGTCTACTCATGAAATGAGTATAAAATGTAAAACCTGTGCTAAGGATTCTTTATATCATTAGGTAATTCTGTATTTGATATTAAGGCTTAAAGCCACTAGGCTCAGTTTGTGATGTACATACCAGTGTTACTCTATGTAGCTGATGATAGCTAGCCATGCCAATTTTATTTGTGATACAGATATGCACTTAAAAGTGGATATCAAGTCTTATTATTTTTGCATTCTCAAGTATTTACCTTGTATTTATTGTAGCATCTTATACCCTTGTTGATGCTGGTTACAACTTGTGTGGGATGTGGCATCATGTTTCTCTTCTCTACATGACTGTACATGACTTGTACACTGTGAGTGTAACTCCCCCCCCCCCCCCCACCTTCACCTGAACCCCTGTCTCCTCCCTTAGATACATAACAAACTCATCTCCCAAACCAATCTGCAACATGACTAGGGAACGCTGTAGATATTGCCATAGAGAGGGGACCATCCAGAAAGCATGTAGAAATGTAGTCCACTGTCCTGTACAATTCGAGGCCATACAATTGTATAGAGACAGAAAATCATACAAGAAAACATGAATAAAGTTTCTGTTTAAATAGTACAATTGCATGTACACAAGTCAAAATGCTACGCAAAAAATGTAAACTGCTACTAAATCGGCTTAAGGTAGTCGGCAAAGTAGAGCGCAATAAAAGGCTTGGATCGGCTCCATCTCAACCTAACCCAACAGTATTAGAACTCCTTTATAATATCATATATAGCAGCCATCTTCTAAGGTCTTTGTGTCTCGCCGTCTCTGTGGTCCGCTGGACAGTAATTAATCATTTCCAACGCTAAACCCTCCGACTACGCTGTTGGCGCAATAAAAAGACAAAGTTACAATAATATCCTAATAGTCCTATCTACTCTACTACTACTATTGTATATAAGGTTGACCACTTCTGGCTACAAGGTGAACAGGAGGTAATGATTCCCATGGATGTTTATTGGGATGTTTGTAAGGTTTCTACTGTGATTTATCTTGTATTGATTTGACTTGACAGATACATCAGTTTTCATTTTTAAAACTGCTGATTAGAAAGTGTTCACCTTTTCAACCCTTTAAGGGCCGCATAGTGCTTTGATGCCCTATGCCCTTTACTCACATGGGGGCATCATGCCAGTCCTATGGGTTTGATACACAAGTTACAGGGCATAGCACACTAAAGCACTACGCATCCCTCAAAGAATCCAATACTAAGGCTAAAGCCGAGTCCTATTTCTATGATGTCAGTGTTGTATCATGGACGACTAATTCTGACGCATGTCCTTTTTTTGTGATGACTGTAGACTTGTATATAGCTTAGTGCACTGAATCCAGGCATTTCTTTGAAACTCTTTCTCTACTCTTGAACTCTTGTTCCCGTTCTCTGTAGAATCAGGCGTTGGGTGGTTAGGTTGCTCGGAGCGCCAACCACCAAGTTGTAGATAGCCGCTGTACATAGTGTATATTATTTATTTGATACTAGTACGTACCGGGCTGTTCCGCTTCCAGTATTATAAGTACCATTATTATTACATAATTATTATCATACTTCTCAGATGTTCCTGCAAAGTGGCACAGAATAATAATAGTGATGATACATGAGGGAGAAGGTGACAAATGAAATGTTCAGAATGTACTTCTCATTATTAATGGGTGAAAGTCTATGTTGGGCGTGTGTGCATGTTGTTGTTATGTGTATCTGTTATCATGTTATGGTGTCTGATGAGACTGTAGAAAAGTGCACACTCCATTCCAGCGGATTACATGATTATTACGCCAACTATTTGTTAAGTTTATGATTGATAGGCAAATGCATTTGAAAAATGTTATTTCTCTTCATGGCCCATTTCATTGCTTAAAGGTTATATTATTGGTATCAATGCCATAGTTGTGATACACTTGTTTGCAGTTTTATGCATTTAAGGGCATGTAATGCCAAATTATAATTAACCCTTAGAAGCCTGCTTTTGTTAAACACTGTTTTACAAAGATGTTAACTCTAATTTACCATTGTTTTGCCATTTGGTGCTATATAAATATATGGAGTGAGTGTTAAAGGAATAAGAGATGACTGATTGTTATAGGCAAAGTTAGATTCTTGAATTTCAGGAAACCTCTGATTGGACAGGAAGGCGTAGAAGAGTAGTGTACAACAAAAAAGTTGCATGTTGAATGAGGTGTGTGCACACATGGCCTTTGTATGAGCGGGTTATATCAGTGACGTGTGTGAGTATGGGAAATGTGTTTATCCCACCAAAACCAATAAAGATTCAAATGTGAATGTGAACATTGCCCCAAGTCTATGGTATGGAGGTAGGTATCAGAGAGAATCGGGGGGCGTCCCCCATGTGGTGCACATATCGTGGTAGTGTCAGTTCATTTTCCTGCCATTCACGCTAGTCCAGGATTTTGTCAAGCAAAGTAATAAAAGCATTAACTTCATCTTGTCTGTGAGTTCCTGCCTCCTCTGTTTGTCATAATACGCCCAACAACAAAATGGATGATTTAGATCTACCCAATTTTAGGTCAACAACAGAAATCAATTGGTTTCAATCCAGATTAGTGTGTAGAGCTGCAGTATAGCAGCCCATCGTTGGCCAAAGTAGATGAAGCACCTGCAGTGAGAAAATAAATCAAAAAAAATTCTGTACTCGTTAATAATGGTCTGATTTCATTTCTGAAAAAGGCTACGTGACCGCCAGAGGGTCCTGCACACACTCAGCGCTTCAGATCCGGGCTGGGACCGCTAGTGAAACCGCTAGTGGGGTCCGTAGTTGCAGGCGGGGTTATAAAAAAATAGCAAATAATTTCTGCTGTCGTTAATAATGGTCCCATTTCACTTCTGAAAACGGCCACGTGACCGCCAGAGGGTCCTGCACACACTCAGCCCCTCAGATCCGGGCTGGGACCACTAGTAAAACCGCTAGCAGAGTCCGTAGTCGCGGTTGGAGCACCGAAAAAATGTGAAATAATTTCTGCTGTCGTTAATAATGGTCCGATTTCACTTCTGAAAGAAGCCACGTGACCGCCAGAGGGTGCCGCACACACTCAGCCCTTCGGATCCGGGCTGGGACCGTTAGTAAAACCGCTAGCGGGGGCCGTAAAATGCAAAAACTCAAAAATGCTCCGATCTTAAAAATTCGACCACTCACGGAAAGCTTGAGTTACCCTGAACACTGCTGTGTCACTCAATTCCACACCAGAGGCTTAGTAAATACGTGCGAGACGTCCGAAGGTTGCGCGCGCACAAATAGGAAGTGAATAAAAAATAAACATCCAACTCAAACTTGACCACATTCTCAACTCACACACCTCTGGGCAATAATCAAACATGCATCAAGTCCCCTCTTCACCCCCTGACAAGGTCCCTACGGCCGACATGCATTAAATCCATCACACAACATTATCCACCAACAAGAAACAACATGGCCCTTTACTGCTGA